>JAUMHP010000046.1:942855-954116 GCA_032361065.1 Enteromius trimaculatus
ATATAGCTAGTTAGTTAGTTAGTTAGTTAGTTAAAGTAGTGTGCTATAAACTCCCACCACTGATTAATTAAAGGAAGAAGCCCTGTGTGTGGTACGCAACCAGAAAGCTGATCAAGCAGTTTTTAATTATTAAACGATTAAAGAGCAACAGCAGATGTAGCTTTGGAACACACAGGGGTATTATTAAAACACATATGTTAATATTAAAAAAAAAAAAAAAAAAGCATGCGAGACAAAACTATGCAAAATGCAACGATCTGAATACACATCAGTTTTGTCCTTCATCCTCCTCCTCCTCCTCATCATCACAAATTATGCAACGTTACGTTTGTTTTATTGGCGTTTTGTACCCTCCTAGCGGTTCTGATGGACATTAATTATAATCTTATCAGTTTACATATCCAGCCATCAGTTTCCTCACACGCCACATGAGGGCAGACTTGGCATGTTCAAATAAACTAGCGGAAGAAAGCAAACAGGAACACTTGAGCCTCCATAATAAGCCAGAAACGTGGATGCATGTAATATATTGAAGGTTAATTAAACTGGAGAATGGATGCTTGCTGGCATCAAGGAGTCATTATCTTCAAGAACAGGGACTGGCTGCAAGCCAGTGACTAAACTAAACATTGCTGTGTTTGATTAGTTGCCATGGTGCTCGCATCTTCCTGTGATGGATGTAAACTGGGAGATGCATTCATCTAATTTCTTCAATCTTTCAATTAGCAGAGGAAACAGTGTGCACTTAGATAATGCAGCAAAAGAGAATGCTGTTATTAAATCTGTTCATCTAATATTTTTACACATTACTGCTAAAGCTCTGTTGGCTGCTATTCAGCTATTTTTATGTTTAACATTATTCTCTTTTTAATCCAGAGATGGCTTCGCTAAAGAAGGGAGAGAGCGTTCTCTTTGTATGCATGTATGCATTGTTTGTGACATTTCTAACCTGCAAACATCTTAAGGATAGACTTATTAACAGATTTTTACTGTAATTGGTGGACTGGAGTGGTGTTGATTAGGCGGGATGTTGCGGATTACTGCGGTGTTTTTTGAACTCTCCTTCTGACGGCACCCATTCACTGCAGAGGATCTCACTACATTTCACAAAATCTCTTCCGATGAAGAAACAAACTTGTCTGAAGCCATTTTGGGTGAGCTATTCTTTTAATAACGCAATTTCTTTTTAAGACAGCAGTGTTTGCAACCCATTTAAAATGCATTGAATTTATTATTTATTTTCCAGAATTCTATTATGTATTTATTTATTTTTACAGCTGATTCAGAAAAACAGCAACCACCGTAATGATGTGTCTGGCAGTGAAGTGCAGTATGGCTACAAGTGCAACAAGAGACCTGCTCAGCAACCTCTATCATCTTAGCACAACACCCCCTATTCCTCTGAGACTAAAAGTCTCTCTCCTTCCCCGACTTCATGTCACCATAGCATTGTACGTGACTTAAAAATAGTTCCTGTGGGTAATTTTTATGGTGATTGTTCCGGTCACCTCTCTCCCCTCTGTTGATAGCAACACAAGCAATGACAGCAGTGTACACTTTAGAGGGAACTGGATTCCCTGAGCACCCAAAATCTAATCTTTTATTATGCTGAGGATTGAGGCCAAGTTTTTTTTGTAATTAAAAATGCACTCAAACTGCATATTGAGAAAAGTGGTGAAGAGATGCAGATGAATCCATCTTCATCCGAAAAAAAGGATAAAAGCAGGTTTATTTTTCTTGTATGTTAATCCAATCTAAATCAGTTTCACCTTCAGTAAATATAGCTATTTTTTTAAACCATGCAAAAGATAACAAAACAATGAATAGTAAAATAAAATAAATAAAGCTGAAATAAGGCTGTGAGAACTGAGAAACAAACACACACACAAAAAGAAATAAAATAAAATAAATATGTGCGGACTCTATCTCTACTTGTTCTTTCTGCCTGCTGTGTTTCTATTGTTAGTGTAAATGAAGTTCCTGGTTGTCAGTGACAACCCTGTCCACCAAACACATCACATGATGCAAGGCTGCCAGTTGTTCTTAGAATTCGCCCTTTATATGCGCGCAAGTCTCAAGGCTTGACCATGCGTCTGGCTGCCTTTGGCTCCGTTCTGTCTTCGCTATATGCTGCAGACCATGGCGTAAACACAACATGATCTCATTACATTTTTCAGTCAAGATGAAAGAAGAAAATAAATCTATCACAATGAGGGCAGAGGCCCGGCTGTGCGGGAGAATGGACCTGAAAAAAGAAGTATAATAACGCATAACAGTACAATAACAATTGGACATTGTTGTATATGCTCAGACAAAAAATACACTTTTGGTTACATTTTATTTTAAGATGTTCTTAAGGACTGAGTAATTAACTACATGTACTATATGGTTAGGTTAGGATTGGGGTTGTTTCGGGTTACTTACATGGATAATTGCTAATAAAATATTATTTTTAACACCTTTGTAACAAGGACACCTTAAAATTAAATATTATGCTTTTTTGTGAGGATCTACCTTTTTTTCCCCACAATGCATGAATTTTCTTGAATGTCATTTGATTACATTGCAATTGTTTCAGAGGAGATGAATTTTTTCTTCACAGGAGAAAGCAATATTTAACCTTGCATTTATTTAACCTTGCGCTTCACAATGGAGATATGCCTATTATTGTGATGTTTTTTATCAGCTGTTTGGTCTCTCATTCTGATGGCACCCATTCACTGCAGAGTATCCGTTAGTGAGCAAGTGATGTAAAACTGAATCTTTATAAATCTGCTTCTTGGATGGATCCAAGGCATTTTCGGCAAATTTACCTTTAAGAGTGTACTCTGAGTGTAAAAAAGCACCAAATTCAGCTCCCATTCTCGATTTTTAATTGTCACTTATATTTTAAAGTGCCCCTATTATACCATTTCAAAGGTTGCTAATATTATTTAATGAGTCTCTTAAAACAGGTTTACATGTATGCAAGGTCAAAAACACTTTAGTTTTCTCCAAAAATAGATTTAATTTTACCCCATTTCTAAATGCTTTGTAAATGACTCGTGTGAAGCAGTTAGAAGACTCAGTCTGTCTAAACCCCGCCTCTCCTGAGCCCTCACTGCTGTGATTGGTCAGATGGCGCAGTCCTTGATTGGTCTACCGCTACAGCGCCAAAACTGTAACGTTACTTCCTGACTTTACTAGAGGTGCTTTCTGAGAGAATACGTCAACTACTGTAGTTAGCAAGGAGTACCGTGGAAAGTGCTCGCAATTTGCTTTTGAAAGCGAATCAGGCACTACGTTGTGAACTTCAGCATTGCATAATGCATAACACTCCATTAAACATCGTTTATCATTACTTAAACTAATAAGATAGACAGACAGTCGAGCTGCATCAATCACAATGTTTAGTCTACATTAGGCCCACAGCTGAAAAACAGAACTACAGAAACGCAAGTTAGCCGGTTACCAAGACATGTACAGGGTTGTTACAGAACATACACAAATACGCTAGAAAATACATCAATTATTAATCATACTTACAGGTAGAAGTTCAAAGGAGCAAGCTGGGACATGTAAACTGGGCACTGATCCACGTACAGCTACATGAAAGATCATATTTGAAAAGGCATAATAGGGGCACTTTAAGCCAGAAACTCTTGTCATAGTTTTGCTGCTGGAATTTCTCCAGTCACCTGCATTAATCACAATACTTGAAATTCATGAGAAAGCGTCTCTAGCTTCAACCTTTTTTAATGCAGATATCTTATGAAAACTCATTTCTGCATGATGATAAGATAGAATTGTCTATTAGTGCAACTGGAAACAAATTAGCAAAATAATGCTCTTGCCGGATATGCGCACAAAGCAAACCGGTAAGCGAGCAGCCCAATCAGGAACATAATGGCGTAGCTGATTTGAGTTCTCGTGCAAGAATCCGGTAATAAACATCTGATTTCCCAGATGAGTTTCTTTAGAGGCTTAAGGTGATGTCGGGAGAGGGTTATCGCTTTCTTTGTGAGGGACATTTGGGTTTCAAGGGAATGAAGGGCCTTTACTGAACAAATACAATTGGCTCTTTCCAGCTTTTCCCCATTCGTCACTGTGACAGTGCATGTCTGCTGGAAATGAATGGATAAATAGAGAGAACACATTTAGGTTGCAGATTATTCCTGGCGCATGGAGACAACTCTGTCGCCAGGATGACAGAACATGCTTGGCAGACTGTCTTTAGTAATGCATCAACTTGAACACATCAGTTTAAAAAACCAAAAACAACAACAATAAAGGTTTTCAAGGACCCCCGTGAATTATGATACCCTTCTTTTTAATTCTGATATATTATGCATATATTATTGACAAAAAAAATTGGCTTGTATTTGTTATTATACTAAAGCTATATACTGTATATATATATATATATATATAAACAAAAATACCTTTTTATACGTGCCGGTTTGCCTCTTGAGCTCTGACCTCCGTCCATTGTTTTATTGATTATTACATCACTCTTGTGCCGCCCAGAATTCTGTTACCATAGCAACCCATAGAAACCACGTATTCATGGCAAACAGGGGATTGGTCAAAATCAACATTGTACATATTGATGAAAAATGAATCCGCTGGGTATTGCTGGGTGGTTGTCCGATTTAGTGAGACTACTCTGTGACTTCTGAAATTTCACATTCTGCTCCGTAAGATTGAAAAGCATTAAATGTGCTTGACGAACAGATGAGAATGGGTTTTCTAGGTGAAATGTATCTGCAAATTGATTCCTCGCCTGAATTAAATTTCATGTCATGCTACATTTATTTCATTTCTGACTGTCCTCTTTTTGGCCCTACAAAAAGTTCTTTTCATTATCTCATCGGATCCTTCATCTGAACGGCATCAATCTTGGACTGACACTTCCATCATAAATTACATGCCTAGCTTTCCCTGTCGTCCGCTTTCCTCCCAGAATCCACCAGGTGGCTGAACTAACAGCAATAAGTGTATCTCTCCTGCGAACAAGCCGCCATATTGATCACTGCTCATGTTTCTTCTGAATCAATCTCCATCACCCAACGGCCATTTTCCACATCATATTTCTCTTTTCACGGGAGACCGATGTTTGCGAGGCTTCGAGAAGGGGGAAGGGTCTCAAACACGGAGATTCCATCAAAGTAAAGGTCCCCAGTTCCCCCTCAAGGCACCACTGCTAATGCAACCCAACACATCACTGTCATACCTCCAGGTCTCTCGGGTCCAGAAAGACAACAATATCTGTAATGGATTTAAAAGATGTCAAGATAACTCAGATGCCTGTGGCAATGGTCACTCGTTCTTTCTTTAGAAAACTTTCCTATAGAAACTCTCAATAGCCTACTTTCTATTAGCGGTGACCTACATGCATTTAGGTGTCAGTCATACAATGCTGAAGAAAATGTACAACTCTCTCCACTTGTCAGATGATAGGATAAATGTGCACATTTACCATTGTGCACTGAAATCTCAGGGGTGAAATCCAGGCATTACAATAGGAATCTGCACTTATTCTCTGTGTTAACCGAGAGCAAGGCACTAGGTTTAAAAGTAACTTTAGCACTTCATACATCTCTACATTACTGGTAATGGACATTTTCTGCCCATGACATTTAGCTGACACATTTTATGAATTTTTTTTTTTTCTTTACCTCAAAAGAAACACTCGACTCTAAAAGCTCGAGTTTTAGCACCACCATGCTAATCACTTTTGTGGATGCTCTGACTTATTAATGAGTCATTTGATTCACTAAAAATAACTGGCTCATAAGAGAGCTTTGGTCGGGAATCAAACTACACTGACTGCATTGTTTGTTTTTGATTCACTAAAAAGAATCATGAGAGTAATGAGAGTCATTCATTCAGTTATTGGATTACACTGGTCATGCTGTATGGTTTCGATTCAATATGCTAATGTTCCATTGGTTTGGGATTCGTTTTAACAACGAATTTCGTTTTTTTTTTGCAGTTTTATTGCCCCTTTTTTTAGGTGCACACCTTTGCAGGAGGTTCTCATTCACTTTCACTTTCATTTTCAAAAATGTATAATAGGGGCACTTTAGAATGGTTTTGATTCACTGAAGAACTGCTTCATAAGAGTTGCCTTGTGCTGGAGCCGCATGGGAATCGTTTGGTTGCATTTAAAAACCGAACCGGAAATTTAAGAGAGTGATTTAGCCTAATCACTACTAATCACGGACAAAAGAGCCTAAGTGTTCTAGATAGCTTTACTCTAGTAATGATCTTTATATCTGAATGACTTGGTATGGGTGCTTGTTAGAGTCCCGGAGTGGCTCTGAACTGTGAAGCAGGGTTGAGTTTCTATTACTTTTCTTATCTCCAATGGCCGGTCCCTCTCCAAAGCTCTTAAATGGGTTTTTGGCCCAGAGAAAATTAATATTGACTTTCTATTGACACCAGACCATCGCTGCAGGTCCTTGGTATTACACCCAAATGCATTGTTCATCTCCCAGCGAGGCTGATTCAAATTTGCGGTCCAGCTCTTCAGAGTGTGCACTGAACCAGTTACTGAATGCGATGATGAGAACTGTCTGTACAGCTCACCTCCAGATTATCTTACTCCTTCAGATGGCTCCTTGACACTGAACTCTATTCTGACCATTTTAATTAAATTTTCACAGTATTATAATCTAGGCTAATTCAAGCCATTAAAAGGTCACTCAGAAGATGTAAATCACAAAGATTTATTGCACATGAGTTGGTAGGTGATATCCAACATTAAAATGTCATTTCTCATTCTTGGCATGTTATTAGCATCGAATGCATCAAGCGCACAGACATGTGAAACGCTTAATGGCCAGTTCCTGTCGTCTGATAACATATTGTGTTTGTTTTTTGCTATCTGTCATTTTAGAAAGAAAATCCATGACGATATCTTGTTAAGGCCCACAGTAACTGAAAAACCTTTTCTGACCAATAAATAATACTTTTTGCTCTTTAAAAAAAAATCTGCCAGAAAGTTTCTGGCTTTTTTGGCAGTTTGTACTCGCCTTGTCTATAAAAATATCAATTTTCTATCCATTATGAAACGCTGTGCTTGTCAGCTTGAGTCAAATGGAGCTGTCAAGCAATGATTCCCTCATCAGGCCCGCTCTGCTGAACAGCTTTACAGCATGCAATGGTTGTTTGGATAAGAAGCCGGGTCTTTTCATTGAACGGTGGCCTGAAGTGACACATTTTAGCAAGGGTTTGCAAAAGCTGGCTTTTTTGATAAAACAATACATATGTCTTCGGGGACACAGGTGTAAAAAAAAACACACAAAGCAGATCCGCAATACATGGAGCACAATGAGAAGTAAAAACAACTGGTTTTATGAAGTGTGACTTTATATATTGCTGTGAGAAATGAAAGCCAGCGTTGTTGTTGTGAGTTATGTTGGACAGGATAACAGGGCTCTAAATCATGCAGTGGAATCCACTGACACTATTCTGCCATAGGATGACAGATATAGCGTCTGAATTCATTACATAGATTTGTTACTGACTTCACAAGAACAAAATGGATTATAGACTAAATACTGTGACACCTTGGCTTGTTAAAATCATTACTCAGTTTGGACTATTCTAGTTAAACTATTCTGCATAAAATGACAATATGTTTACTGATTCAGAACATTAAGGATACTAAACATAGATGTGGCAGAAACTGTGGGCGTTTTAGGTTTTCCCAAACAAAGGGGATATGCCGTAGTGAAGTTTATTTAATTTTTTTTAGGGACATATAGTAGAATAGTGAAATAAAAGATATTGAACATTTACATAGAAAGGTGCAGATCATTTATCATATGTTCACCATCCGTGACAACATGCCCCAGCAACAGGCCATAATCATAGATCAAATTTTTGAACTGCAAAATAAATTTGATTCATAAAATGTAAAAGATAACCTAAAAAATAGGTTGATTTAAAAGCTTATAGAGAGATACAACTTTTGTGACAACTAGCCCCGGTCTCCCCTGCATGCTTGTACTTTCAGAAGTAACACACAGGCCAGAGGTATTCGGTGATGTGTTTGCTGGTCTACTAACGTGTGTCTTTGAATCAATTCCTGGCACCATCTCTGTCTCACAATGCACTAAAGGACCTGTAGGCCCATGGCAACTTTCTGCTCTGATGCAAGACTTGCGCATACCACGGAAATGATTTCTGCATTGTGAAGACATTTGGAGATATGAATGGTGACTGGACGCGCACCTTGCAGCAGCAGGTCTTTTCTCTACTTTTTCATCTCTCTCTCCCTATTTTCCTCCCAGCTCTGACCCCTCTTCCTCTTTTCTCAATCCTCCTTTCTCGACGGCTCCTGAATTCATTTTGTTACCCTTGTTCTTCAGACTATCCACAAAATAGTTTTTGAATTAATTCAAAATATACCATTATTATTAGCATTTATGTCAAGTAATAGGAATAAAATGCAATATTAATGTAATATGTGCATTAGTGATGAGAGTTTTTTGAACTACCTTGTTATACAGGTTATGTAGATACACCAGTAGGTGTCTCATCATTCAACTGATTGATTCAATCACAGTGATGTATTAAAAACTTAAACAACAGACCTTAGTTTAACACGAATGGCACATGCTGTCCTAGTTTAATCATTTCCCATAACTCACAAACTTTCAAAACAGTTTTATGGAGTGTTTTTTTTCTTTTCCATTTTAGAAAGACATTTAATTAACTGAACAACTGGTATGTTGTTAAAAAAAACAGAAGTACAGTCCATTGATCACCCTGTATTTCTATCCCTCGTCGTCCTGTCAAAAAATCAAGCATTGCACTACCCTGCTAAAGTCTGTTGACTGTCTAATTTGTACAAAAACACCAAAATGACTCATTTATAAATGAAACACATGTGTTGCATGGCTGTGCATTAGTTAATTTTTCTGTGGTTTTCTTTGGAGCCCTGGTAGAGAGAGAGAGAGAGAGAGAGAGAGAGAGAGAGAAAAGAAAAACCGAAAAAGCACTGGTAATTGAGTATCTAAAGTAGAAGTAACTCAGAGTCACATTTGCACTCAGCTGTTTAACTCTCACTGCTATGATTACCTGTGCTGATATTTGGAACAACACTCTCACTCGTGGTTTTGCTTAATTACAGGCTACACAATTATTTTCACACAAACCTGTTATTGTATTTTAATTTATGTCAGACAAACCGACCCACTTCACATGAAACTAAACGAACTGTGACTGGATTTCCCGTGTCCCATTTTCTTTCTGTCTTCCTTCTTCTATGCATGCTCTGATATTTTTCCCTTTGTCATGAAAGAATGATGTTTAGTTAACCTTAGGATGCTCCTTCGCACAAGGTTATGCAACTCCATAACGTCCCCACTCAGCGCTATGGTTCAGTGGGAGAATATCAGTATCAGATGATGAATAATACATCCTGATTGCTGTCACATTTATGGGCTATGATGCACTATAAACACAGGGTTCATGGTGAGGGTAAGCAAGTTGCTCACTACAGTAAACACAAATTGTTCTGCTACCTCGGCTATCATGGACTATGATTTTATAGAAGCTGTTTTGATTGAAAACTTTGTTTCGTGAGAAACTCTTGTCAGCAAGGTCCGAGTTTATGTTACAAAATGTACAACCAAATCAGCTACCATTATATATGATGCAGTATATCTAAACCACAAGGTCAACATGAGAATTATATATATCCGTATATGCATATAACACGCACACATAATATATATTAGAAGATATTCAGTATATTTGGAATAATGAATAATATGAAACTGAATTAAGTTTAAACGCAGTATGCAGTATGAACAGTGAATAAATAAACAAACAAACAGTTCAGCCTCTCTCCAAACTATCAAGGTCACTTTGCACAGTAATTGGATGAATGCATCCCGGATGGCAAGTCAAGGTTTTGTTTGTTTTGTTTGACTGTGAAAAGAGGTTCAGTTCATTTCCTGTGAGGATTTGAGATGTGATATCGTTCTTGAACAACAGCAGGTCGACTTTAGCTTTTTACTCAAATGGAGGCTGGCAATTTTAGCCTTAGATCTCAAAAAAGAAAAAAAAAGAAAATCTGTCTTAAAAAAAAAAAATAAAATAAAATACAAAAACTGTACAAATAAGATTCCTTCTTTTTTAGGATGTTTGCGATGATACTTAATAAAAATGTAATATATAAAAAACATTTATTGCATACTAAATACAGTTAAAAACTATTAAATCTATTACTGACAGACAAAATAACAAAAATGACTAACCTTGGCATACTACTTGAGCACAATGCACTTTTCCTTAATGTTAGATCTAAAATGTGTTTTAATGTCACTTTTGATGAGCTTGAAATAATATCAGATTTTAAAAGCAAAACTATTTAAAGTGTGCCTGAAATATCCTTGCAATAGTTTACTTAACTTTAATTCTACTTCAGTACTTATGCATAATTAAAATGCATTAAGTTCAAAATGAGTTGTTCCAATTTAGTGGACTTTATCAGTTTAGTATATGAAAAGTACAATTGCAGGACATTTAATGTAGTGCATAAAAGTATTTGGAGCATTTAAAATACATTTAAGTATATTTATTTTTTTAGCACCTTAAAATGACCTGGCATACTGGCTTATATAAACAAAATGCAGTAGATGTTTTAGTACAGTAAAATGCAGTTAATGGGTTGAAGAAATGCAAATGACTACAGTTGTAATGCTGGAAGAAAGATTAATGAGCGTATGTTGGCATATCACTTTAAAAGTTGTTGTAGTACAAAGTCTTCTGACAAGCGGTAATTGATTACAAGAGTTTGGCATAAGGTACAAAATACTGCTTTTATCTCTGAATGCAAATTGTGTGATTATGATGAATGTACCCTGGCCTCAGGAGTTTTGACTTTTGCTTATTGTGCATCTGGGGAAAAACATGAAGTTGTTGCCGCATTTGGAAACAGATTGGCTAGGAAAACACAAAATTGCCCTTGTGTCATTCAGCCATCGGTGAAGCTGTCACCGCAGCGGCGTGAAACAAAGACCAATTTAATAAAAACGCATCAGCATGACCTGAAAGGTTTAAAAGCTGAATCAAATCACCAGTATGGAGGAAAGCCACGATGAATGCTTATTTCCTGATGTGGTAAGGTGAGCGTCGTGTTCTGGGTGATTGGTGATAGACCAATGAGGTGTCAGCGGTCCATTATTAAAGGGCTTTTATTTTGGCGGGTATGTGGCGCCCTGGTTGTCTTGGGCTTCCTCTTCCTGGCATTCCCGTTCGTTTGG
>JAUMHP010000046.1:959622-979537 GCA_032361065.1 Enteromius trimaculatus
GCTGATAGCTAACAGCTGCGGGCGATTCGTACAGCGATTCACTCGAAATGAAGTTATTGTCAAAACTTTTATTAAATATCTTACTGTTCTAAAACGTTTGAATGGTAATGTATACCAGTTAAAGCTTAACAATTTAGCATATTATAATAAACAATAACAATTCATTAATAAGTTCCAAAAGTTTTAGTCATTTAAAGGTGGATCGTAATATTTCTTTGTCGCATTATGTAATATTCACTTAAGAACTCCATGCACTGCGCTGCACTGGAAGTAAAGTTGGCTAAATGCAAAAACTATTGTATATTGTCTGTTTTACAGCATGGGAAAGCTTTTATTCTATGCATTGAACAGTAAGAGTCCCAATTTTTAATGCTTGTGTTATATTTAGGGATATTTTAATTCCATATAAAACATATGGTATTAGATAACAGTATCGTACATTTGAAGAATTTATTTCCATCTTTTAGGCCAGACTTTCTGCCAGCATGCATATCAAACGTGGTCCAAAAAGGTATATCTTCCAGAATAGGACCTAAAATGCACTTTCAAATAAAGTATGGGAATCACATTCTCCAGGCTCACATCAGAGAGCTCTACTGTTTTTTTAGCCTTCTAAGAGGCAACCATTATAACTGTCACTTCTCATGATGCATAAAGGACTCTGAGCCGATTGGATGACCTTGGCAGAACTAATTTGCATAACCCTCAGCACCCCACCACCCTGCCAGTGTGCCATTCTCAGTTAAGGCATGAAAATGCAGCTTGCATTCTGAAAAAAAAAAAACCCCACACACTTTCCCTCTCAGAAAAACAAACATAACCAGATGCAGGCAGCATTAACCATTTTCTAAAGAGCTTCAGATATTATGAGATCTGCAGTTCATTGTAAATAGAGTCTATACTTTGCAGAGTGCTCACTGATGCTGATCTTATGCGGTGAATACATTCTTTATTGATCGTTAAAAGTAGAAGAGATGGCGCGACGTAATTATTTGAGTATTGTCTATGTTGCCGCATAGCTTCATGCAAGCTAATTAATGTGTTTGTGACTGCAGACAGAGAAAGAGAGGAAGACAGACAGATAATTGCATTTGCAATCACCAAAACATTAAATGTGAAGCTTTTTAAAAACAGAAAAATGTATATAAGCATAAGTTCTATAGGCGTTCAAATGAAACCTGCTAATCTCTGCTGAGATCAATGTTAATATATAAAAACTTATGATCCATTTTTAGTTTGTGTTGTATTCCAAGCATCTGATAAAAATCATTATTTCTCATGGGTTGTGTTCTTAACTTTCACATAAATCTCACATTTACAGAGGATGTCTAACTTTTCTGTGATTAGGTGTGATAGTCCATTCTTTAAAGTAATTGCAGCGGCTTTTTAATTAGATTTTCAATCTTGGTCCAATCACATCCTTGCATTCCAACAATAGAGATTTACATTTAAATTGACATTTTATCATGAGAGCCTGGCAGAGGTGCTTTAGTACAAAAGAATAGGTTTCATTCTCTCAGGCTTTAAGTGAGAACTTTTCTTATGATTTTCAGTGCATCTGATACCCGAGCAGCAAGGGTTTAGGAGATTTTAGATGGATTTAACATTTTATGTATTTTTAAATCCATTATTTTGAGTGTGCTTCCATTTGCTGGGCATCTAAATCTGCATTTATAAGAGCTTATATCATAGAAATTGGGTTGAGTATGAAATAAGCAAATCAGACGGTATTGCATGGCATCCTACAAATGCTACTTGCTAAAATAAAAATGATTGGGCCAGTCATATCAAAGATGTACAGAAATGTATTTTAGCAGCGAAAAAGTTTGATGTGAAATGTAAGTAAATTAATATTTGACAGTTGTTTAATGTTAGCAGTGTAGCTAGTAACAACAAGTAATGTGTAAATGTGTATAGTTAAACATAAAACATATGGTATTTATATAAAATTTGCTGATTGTTAGTTCAGATGCATTACTTAGCTTCTTTATCCCCTTTAAAGGCTTTATTTCTTTTATTTCGTAAAATAAAAAGACCACTATATTTGTGATGGTCACCCTAACACATACACACACACACACTCGAGCAAACCATGTTCAAGACATGGTTGTGGCCTTGGATTTAATTGGTCTCAAAAGTACACAAAACCCTTTAAACCCAACAAAACAATCCAGCTTAATTGGACTAAGGAAACCCCCCCCCCAGCACATATGGTTTAAAGCAGTGACCAATTTCGAATGATTTTAAAATTGTTACCATGACATACACTTAAGGCATTGCTGTGTGGATCAATAGAAATCAACGACAACCATTTGAAAGCCTGAAATAAAAATACAAGACCTTGCAAGGAATCGCTTTGGAGGAGTGCTACAGAATTATTGGAAAAATGAGGAGTGCAAAGGCTCAGAATCATATACGAGGGCTCTTAAATACACAGCACCTCACTTAGAGATGACCCAGACGGCTGCAACTCAGCCTCAATCTCTCAGTCAATGACCTTGACGTCTCAGCCAAAGAGAGTCTTTGATTTCCAAAAAAAACGAGAAAATAAAAAAAAAAGAACAGAAGTGAGAGCAATGGCCTGCTGTGACCGGCAGGCAGGAGGCAGCATCAGCCAATCAGATTTAAGGACACACTGATATGGACACACAAGTGGTTGAGTTAATGAATATTCTGCACACGTCTACATCAAAAGCTGCAATATGACTGGTCAGTTACAGTGCAATGCATCAAATAAAATTGAAAACACATTCATTGATTTGATTCAGAAATCAATACGAAGATGACATTATTTCAGTTAAAAATCAAGCAATCATTTATAATGAGATTTACCTTCCATCCTAATGAGTGCAGCAGCTTTATTCTGAATATTAAAGGTTGTACCTGCTGGATTACATCTGATTAAATGATTTTCCATACATTTTTGCAACCATCATTTGATGTTTTTATATATTGGACAACACTTTACAATAGTTATGTATGTTAAAGTACCCCATTATGGGTTACCAGTCCCAAACAATAGGTTGACTTGCAAACAAGGTAACCTAAAAAAATTATAATATGCATTCATTTATTTTTTACCATATTTGTTCTATGACTCCCAAACGAGTCATTCAATGATTCATTTTTTCCAGCCCGATTTCTTAAATAGGAAAAACTACCCATGACTGGGGTTTTAGACAAATTTTGCTAAATTAAATTCATACGAATTAAAAATATGTATAAAGTGAACTGATTTTTCCAAACCCCTCCAGTGATCAGTTGATATTAATTTATAACGTAAATGAGTTTTAGCATTTTATACGGTGGCCGGGAGAGCTCAACGCGCTGCAAATTAAGAAAACACATGCAAACAGAAAAAAACAACAACACATTAAGAAAACATCTTCATCAGTTTGACAACACAGGTGCAAATTCTCGCAACGTAACCAAACACATTTTTGCAGCACCTCTCTGTGTTTGGTTGAGTTGTGAGAATTTGCATGTGTTTTTTTCTGTTTGCATGTGTTTTTTTTCCTGTTTGCATGCGTTTTCTTAAGTTTGCAGTGCGTTGAGGTCTCTCGGTCACCGTACTGTAGGTTTTATCCCTCCAAAAGCGGCACCTAGTGGCAAATAATGAATCTGCATTTTCAATCAGAACCAATGTGAAAAGTGACCGGGTGTAACCGCACCATGACACGTCCTTGCTCTGAGCGGGTCTCTAACCCAGGTCTCGGCATGGGAGGCGGGCCGGCAGGCGCGTTTTAAGAGGCATCTGTGCTGTGAGCTGAGATTTCTAGTATATGAGGAGTGAGAGCTGGGTGACCAGTAGCATCTGATCAGAGCAGCGCAGCTGATGTGTACGGTTTTGTATGACCAGGTCATTCACTGCACCAAAGACCACAGAATGTCTCAAAATGAAACCTGGCAACTGCGGGTAGCCATACAGAGACGTGATGTGTGAAAATACATCAGTGTTCACTGCACGTCAAGCAGTTTTATTCTCAATGTTGATGCAGTCAAAGCAAAAAAGGAATACGTTACAAGTGTTTGATGCACTACCTTACATTGTGAGAGCTGTGAAGGTCGGTTGGTTGTCTGGGCTCTTCTGCTTTGTACACTCCAGGTGATGACCTTCCTGAGATAAAATAGATTTTTTTTAAAAGGTAAAGAATCTTAGTCCTGAATAGACATATTCTATAGTCATAGATATTCTGAGTTTTCTCTCTTAACACAGGGCCTGTATTCTCAGAGACCTCCTAATTTAGCTTTAACAAGTCTTAGCTTAAAAGCGATTCAATCTGAGAGCAACTCTGAGCAAGAAAAAAACTAAAACTTTTATCTTAGGAGGCGGGGCTGACCCCTCATGAATCTCTTATGTATGAGATTCTTTATGCTTTCTTATATATCCATGCAGTAAACAGCTTTAAAAATAAATGATTGCTGTTGCTACTTTATTATAACTGTCAGTGTTTTTTCAGGTGTATTTGCATACAAATACAGTCACGCAGGGTCTTGTTTTAATTGTGTCTTGGAGCGGCGTCTTCCTCTCTCTCCTCTGGAGATCTCATTATGGTTTCTGCAAGCTGTTCGGCCTCAGCAGTTGTCGCACATGCTCATCATTATAACACGGCTTTGCTCACTGATCTGAGAACAGTTGTGCTGGACCACCTACAGTGTCTAAAATTATGTTGAAAGTGCTCTGTGCACAGAGGCACATCCTCACCTATATCATTCAGAGTTACTCTTATTATATTCACATCAAATGAGTGACAGCTATAGCTGCACCCAGTGAAGTTTATAGGAGTCCTCTTGATTCACTTCCTTTATGTCTTGCTAACAATAGCATCATCTCACTTCTGTCTTACTACCACTGGACCTCTAAAGCCAACACTTAAATAAAAGTATACGTTAATGTAATGGTTTCAGATGATAATACCAAAAATATAACTTTGTTATATCATACATACAGTACTAATAATACAGTGTAATATATGCTGTAGTGTAGAATATGGTAATAAAATGAGTCAAGAACTCATAGTTAATCTGTTGAACAGAACAAATTCATCTTGAAAATGTCATAACTTTGATATTAAAGTATGTAATGAATTCCAATATTTAATTTTGTTCAGTTTGCAGTTTGTGGTGTAAAAAGGTTGCAATAAATAAAATAATAATAATAATTAAAGAAACAAATTCAAAAAAAAAAAAAAACACTACACATTAAAGATGTGATTTAAAAAAATGAATCAATTAAAGAAAAATAATTCACATTTAAAGATAAAACACACACACACAGAGATAGGCTATATATACGATATATACTGTATTCATTTGTATGTACTATAAATAATTATAAAGGTTATTTGTGATGTCATTACTTTTCTAAAGAGCATGCCACGTATCACTAACCTAGCAACAACCCACTAGTATTGAGAAAAATGTAAAAAACTTGGGTTCAGCAACATGCTTTCGATCTTGATCAGACGTTCTGCAGTCAGTACCTCAGAAAAGTATTCTTGGGAAGGTGTCCTCATGACCTGCTTCTCATTCCCATCCTGCCTTCCTCCTCAAAGCTCCCCATTACTCTGTCCCACCATCCATCCTGAGTGTCAGAGGAAAGAATGGAAGGGCTAATGTGAGTCATACATCAGTTTCTACTCTCCTGTTTTGTGAGGGGGGCTGCCCTTGTCAAAGGCGTGAACCTGTAACTGTCCTCTTTGGCTAAATTGAAAGCTGTCTCTCTCCTCTTGTGTCCTCTGGGTGTTTAACAACTCTAGGAGTGAAGAAATTAACATTTTACAACTTCTACTTTTATCCTGCAAGGCCAGACTACACAACACATTAGCTTTTTTTCTTTTTACATGAATAAGATGTTGTTATGGAGGCACTAGCTGTCTGAAGACATTCACAGTCACGAGGTACACGTATCTCATCTGACAGAGTCGAGATAAAAGCAGAGGCATTTATTTTGCTTTGTTTTGGACATAACAAGACTTAATGTGACATTTTTTTGAATTTGATTAATGAATCATTGCTATCGCAATTTAGCAGACATGTTGGTCCCTTGTGAGCTTATTACCAGCGTGATCTTTCAGAGCTGCCTTGGTTTAAAGTCGGCTTTCATTAAATCATTTTAAAATCAATATTTTTAATAAAAAATGTAAAATCTTATAAAAAAATAAATAATGGTTGATTATTGGAAAATAATTGTAATATATTTACAATAAATAAAAAAAATGCATCTATTATATTTACTATAATAATAATAATATAATATTTATAATAATATTTGTGATTTATATTTAAAAGTGTATACAGTCAGATTAAAAAAATATGAATAGATATTCCTGAATTAGCATGACTGGAAGATGACTGTTTTTATATAAATTTTTACATTAAATGTAAAATATTTACAAACAAACAAACAGATGATTATTGGTAAAACCTTGTTTATATCTACTACAATATAATAAATACATAAATAAATATATAGATAAATAGGATGATTATTGGCAAAAATGTATCCATCTATTATAAGATTTATATAGTAAATATTTTTAAATTAATTTTTAAATGACTATTGATGATTAATCTATTACATCTACTTCAATATATAAACGATTTGTGATATACCTAAAAAGCGTCCTAGACAGAATACATGCCTGTTTCTGAAAAAGCATCTACAGAGAAATCAAATGATGTATGTAAACTAAACCCTGGTCCCTTTGTGCAATAGAGCTAAACTCCTTATACAAAGCTGGAGGCAGAAGGAAGAGAGGCTGAGTTTTTAATTGGCTAGGGGAAAAACAAAGAAGAAGAAGAAGAAAAAAAGGTGTGCTGGCCACCCAACTCTTTGTTGTTTACAGACTCTATGGCTGTCACAGAGATGGGGGAATTCTCAAGACACCTATATTTCAGTGATATCTGTCAGAGAGCAGGAACATTTTATGCGTGGTATTCAAAAAAAGCACCTATTAAATAGCTTTTCCTATCAAAGTTTAAGTCTTAGTAAGCCTTTGGTAGGCTGATTTCCCCAAAGACTGTAAACACTGTGACTCCGCAGAGCTTTCAAAACATGCTGTGCTTGTTTGCTGCTTTGCCACGTCAACTCATGAATCAGCCAATCATCTGAGTTTAATATTAGCTGTTTTCACATTACTGCGGAAAGTATAGGAGCGCTTTAGACGCCTATTTAAAACTATCTTTTACTTCTTTATTTGCATTCATTCTCACAGAAGTGTTTGCCTAAAGTTTTTTGGATGTGCATGTACTTTTATTTAGATTTCTTTTTTTACACGTTTATTAAGCAAACAATAACATGCAGCAAAAAGTGTGAATAAAGCTGGCAAATGACAAAATTATACACCATATTCAGTCCCACTTTATATTAGGTGGCCTTAACTACTATGTATAAATTTAAAGGAATACAATGCACTTATTGTGTACATACATACATTTTTAAAAATACCTGCATGCCATTATATCTGTAATATACCCATCCCTTACACCTTAACCCACCCTTAAATCCACCAAACCTGTCCCTAACCTTACCCGCATCCCACCTCAACAGCAGAAGACCACCTAATATAAAGTGTGACCCCATATTAATTTGAAATTCTCAAATCTAAGAGTAAATATGCAAATATTACAAGGTCTTTCAACATTTGGATCAGTGCATGAAATTAAAATATAACAAAGACACCCTAAGTAAAATTAACTAAAGTTTGAAGCACTAATTTCATCCCTTATAGCCTATTAACTCAACTACAAAATCATTTTTTTAGTGAAGACGAGCATCACCAGCTCAGCATTAGCTGCTCGTCTTGGAGGAAGCAGATTGTGGAATGATTCATAGATGTGTGCTCACCGTGCATTTCCTCCTATGACTTCATCGCTGAACCACATCATGTGTAAAAAAGCATAGGCAAAAACACAAGTACCCCGGCCTGCTAATATATTTCTCCTATTTGTTTCATCGCACCGCATGCCTGCTACGGGTGAATTTGCAGCGACAGCGTTTGTTGGGTCTCCTGTGTGGTTTTAAATAAGATCTTCCCCTTGTAGATGAGCGGAGGGAGAAGTCGCTTGTTTATGAAACCATTGGAGCTGAACAGCCGAAGCTTGGCTGAGCAGGTTTCTGCAATCTCTCCAAGTAAACGCACTGGAAAACAAATTAAAAAATGCCTTGAGAAAACACAGGTGGTCATATAAGAAGTGCTTACAGTTGGATGGCTCCTTCCAAGCGTTTCTGTCTCTCTCTTAGGACTACATGAGCAATAAACACTTGAGAGGAAAGAAATGGAGTGGCTTTCACTGCAGACGAGAGAGGAAAAAAACGAGTGAATACATCAATGAAACGCAGGAGCATTTATTTTTCGAGAATTGTGAGCTTCTGGGTTTGCTTCAAAGAAAAGAGGAGCAGCACGCTGAGTTTGATCACTCTGAGAAGCATTCAGCGCTCGAGTGATGAGTTGTGTGGTTTGTAATGATTAGATTGTACATCCTGCGGTGACAGTGTGTGGAAATGCAGCGCTTAACTCTTGTTGTCCTTTTCTTTTTCTCAACTAGTTTCTTAGGACTCCAGACTTCAGAAAATAACCTGTGGAGGCAAAAAGGTTAACAGGAAATCAAACTTAGAATACATTCATGGTCTTTAAATAATTTAGCTTTCAAAAAACCTTTTTGCTTAGTTCCTCTCTTACACACGATTCATCTTCCACTCTTAAAAATAAAAGTTGGAGATTTGGAGAAATGTAGTATTCCATCATTTGCTAACCAGTTGGTCCTCTTCATTGAATGGGTGCCGTCAGAATGAGAGTCCAAACAGCTGATAAAAACAAAAAATTAACATCACTCCAGTCTAGCAAAATATGCAAAACGCTAGATGTTATATTTTGAATATGCACAGACCAAGCCGTATTTATTACCTAAAACTGTCCTGATTCAAATCATATGACATTTTTACTGGAGAAAGCATTGTTATGGATATTTTAGCCTGAAGCAACCTCTTAATGATGGATTTTTTAAATTATGAACATGCGTCTTTTCACTTTTCAAGATGTTAAATGATGGACTGGAATCATTTCAATCACCTGTGAAGTATTGTGATTATGAGTTTATCAGCGGTTTAGACTCTCCTTTTGACGGCACCCATTCACTGCAGAGCATCCATTGGTGAACAAATAATGCTGAACTATTTTTTTTTAACATCTATTAAATATTTTCCATAGCACATAAGGTTCTTTAAATTGAAAAAAAAAAAAAAAAGTCAAATTCAACTTAATGGTTCCTTTAAGAACTGTTCATAGAAATGTTCTGTGGCATTTCTACAATAATGCAACCCTTACTTTTTAGAGTGTACCTTTTTCAGTTTCAAAGTCCTGTTTACAAAATCACTTTACTGAAATACAATGGGTTTCACTGTTGTTTCAATTTGAATTCACTATAAAATTTCAAATATATTGCTTGTGATGTCATCAAACCTACAATATAATTGAACCCTGATATTTTTACTGTACTTTTTTTTCACATAAATGAAATCACGCAACATTGTACAAAAGAAAAGAACACTTGTTTTTATTGTTTCGATCTTCCTGGATTATCATGTTTCGAGTATTTTACAACATGTTTCTACAATAAGACCTTAACATTATATTCATATCTTAATTAATTTAAAATCAAATATTTTGTACATGCTTAGGGAGGAACATTCCCTGGTCTGATGGCATAAAGATGGAGAAAGGCACATGAGTTCTTGAGCGAACACATGGTTTTGTTGTGCATTAGCAATTAAATCTGTAAATCAAGGAAAGAAAAAGAGCTGAAACTATTGTGTCAGATTAAAGTCTATACTGCTTTCTTTTCGTTGTTGTGTAGCACTTGGGATAACCATTCAAAGTTTTCAAAGTGGATATTCAATTATCCAAAGCAATTCACAGCCTGAAGAAATAAGTGTTGATATGGCAATTGATAAGAAGTAAAACTCGAGACTTTGCTCAGAGGGGTTTGCAACTTTTCGCTTCCTCTCTCTCTTTGTTTATCCGCAACTCTTTTGAATATTTCTCTCAATTTTTCACCAAGACAGCTCATCAGAATTCCACTCGGGAACACGAGTGCGCTGCAGTACACTGGGAGTCTATACAGAGGACTTTCTCCCGTGATGATGGCCTTCTGCTTTATCTGCTCACTCAACAGTAAATGCGTCCAAAGACAATATTTCACCTTTAGACGTCTATATTGAAAGCGTTTCACCCCGTAAGAGAGTTCTTCTCATCTGTCTCAGGGTTTGTGTCTATGGCTGCTCTCCAGCTCAGGGAGGTGATTTTTCAGCTGGGATGTTCCTCAGTGTCTGGGGTGTTTTATCCAGTTCCGAATCATCCACTTCTGCCCTGAGCATCGCTGGACGACCAGACGCAGGCCAAAGTTTGCATCTTTGGACATTTCAACCTCCAAACAACGTCCTGTGTCTCGACTTATGATGGGTCCATTCTAAAGAAAAAACAAGTTAAGAACAACTGTAAATACATTATGCATCACACACTACCTACAAAATATTTATACTTTTGTATCCTTGTAATTACAGATACTGAGTACTGAGTAATATTAATTAAAGAAACAGTTCTGTTTTGGTCACTATTGAATTCAATACCACGGGAGTCAATGATCACCCAAAACAGCCTGGTTACGAAGTTTCTTTAAAATATCTTACTTAAAAAAAGAAAAAGAAAAGAAATTCATACAGAGTGGAACTACTTGAGAGTGAGTAAATGATGACAGAATTGTAATTTTTGGGTGAACTATTCCTTTAACTATATGCACTTACTGTATGGTTAGGGTTAGGATGAGGGTTTGGGGTTAAGGTTAGTTGCATATAATTATGCATAATTTATTGTTATTATAATTATATATTATCCTTTTACGGTGTCCTTGTTACGCATGTACTCAAATGTAACAAGGACACTGTAAAATAAGGGGTAATACTTCACAATATTTGTTGACATTAGTTAACTAACATTATCAAACAATGAACAACACATTTATTACAGTATTTATTTATTTTTGTAAACGTTAGTTCATAAAAACACAATCATTCATTGATTACTCTAGCCTTGGTAATCATGAAAATACTTTTTCAAAACTTTAACTAAACAAACAAACACACAATAAATGAATAATCTTTGTCATGATCGCCAGCTGGAGTGCAGAACTCTACAGACTGTCTCAGATACTCCATTTCCAATAGCACCCCATGCCTAGGAACTGATTGCACACACACCTGGTTCCTATCAGGAGGACTATTTAAGTCACACTCACCACATTGCGAAGTCTTGTATTCCCCTGGTTACATTTCTGAGCGTTGCCTTCCAATGTCTTGTTTTCCTGTATATGTTTTTGGACTGTTATCTCTGTTATCTCGATTGTTTGCTGCCTACCCCCGACTCTGTCTGCCTGTTTATTCTCTCTGACTGTTTGCCGCCTTCCCCGACATCTGCCTGGTGACTGGCATCTGACTGGCATCTGACTGTTTATGATTCTGGATAGTCTGCATTGCTCTGATTTTGTGTTTCTGACCCTGCCTGTCGACCTTGAATAAAAACTGCGACTGGATCCTCTCGCCCCTAAAAGTAATTGCCTCAAGTGGAGAATGAAATATTACTATGCATTCACTTACCTGAGTAAAATCCCAGAGCCTCTGGGAGGACCTGGTGACAACATCACATTTTTTCAAGCTTGGAGTCCTTCCTCTTCCATCATCCACCAGGCATTTTGTGTCAGGCAGAAACGTAGTCGACCCCAGGGGTCCTAACTGCAATAAGCCCTCAGTGGTGTACCTCGCCAGCTGAAATAAAACAGAGTTACAATGTGAGAAAAAGAAATATGTGATATATAAAATGAAATGGAAGGTCTTAGAAATATAGCTTTATTGGCACAGTCCTCCCATAAACGAAAATGCTATTATCATTTTCACACCCTGATGTTATTCCACCGGTATGACTTTCTTTCTTCTGTGCAACAAAAAATAATACATTTAGAATATGCCTTAGTGTGTTTTTGTCCCCAGTGGCTTTAATTATATGGACAGAAACAGGCATTTTTAAGGCACTGCTTCTGGGCATAATCCAAATTACTCCAGTACAAAATCAATCCTATCATATCACAGTCCAACAACGACTTTGTTTAGAACTGTTTTGGAAGGTTTTCACTTGTAAAACGCGTTTGATCAAGTATGTTTTAAGTTAAAATGATCCGACTCATGAATTTGTATATTACAAATTATATTACAGATTCCGATGTTAATACATAGGAAAGAAGTCGCTGTGGACTCTCATTCTGACGGCACCCATTCACTGCAGAGCATCCATTACGGAGCCAATTTCACCAAATCTGATGATATTCTAGCTCTTGAATATCCTGAGGGTGAGTACATTTTCAGCACATTTTAATTTTTAGTGAACTACTCCTTTAAGAACCGATATAGTCAGCAATTAGCAGAATGATTAAGAGCACCACGACACTGAAGTGTATACAAACTATCGAGAGAGATGCAAGTCTAGATAGCAGCTATCTATTACGGTAAGTACATGGCGCTGAATAACACAGGTCAATAATTCAGCTGAAAGTCAATCTCTTAGATATCAGATCCCAAGGTCGGGGATCTCAATGAAGTACAAGCTGTCATTCAATGAAAATGAAGCTTGCTCTACTGAGTAAAGTTAATCTATAGAACCGAGGGTAATTGTCCAGTGACCAAGGTGAAAACAGCAGGAGGACAATAGCGTGAGCTCATCTTCATGCGTACTGTAACCTGATTCCAGCTCTCACCGAGGCCATGCGTTCACTAAGATGACAGAAACGCTCACAGAGGACAAAGTAACAAAGGATTTTTCAGTGAAACAATGACAAGCGTACACACTGTTTGCATGCACATCATTCAAACCGAATAAAAACAACTTTCACAAATGATATAAATTAAAATCCCTTTGTTTTTTTGTATTCATGAGTTCACGAATGAACGCAAAACACTTTGCATTAAATTTGCAAGGCTATAAATATTAATTTGAATAAATAAATAAATGAAAATAAATCAATGCATTGGTTGATTATTACTAAGGCTTCAGTGTCACAGTGGCCATGAATCATTCCTGTTTTTAATTTGTGGTTACACAAGAAGACAAAAAAAAAAAAAAAAAAAGTGGGGGAAGAATGAAGCTTAGCTGTATCATGTAAAACCAGCTTTTATTGTAATTGGAAGATACAATGGGAATATACTTCAATTGCTTTATTTCCCTTAGGCCTGGATTATGGACTAAGACTGTCATTCCCTTACAAGATTTAGGTTGGAGGAAGAGAGAACGAGGCGGAGGGAGAGACTGTATTTGAAATGTTCAAAGGATCGTGTCTCTATTGTGTATGAATGACAAGGAAAAGGTCAGATCATACTGTCGAAGGTCATATAGCCTGGTAGGATAACCGTTCATTTAATCCGAATGAATAAAAATGCCAGACGTCAAAGTCACATAAACCGATGACTTGTAACATCTAATTTGCAAGGGAGGCTGTTATGAAAGGACAGTACACAGAAACATATATATTCAGATACAATCTGGCAATGGCGCAATGCACCACCAATGTGAAATAAGTGTACACTGAAGTTGACAACATGTGTTTCAATTACATATCTAATTTAATTCTTGCAATTCACATCAATATGCGCTTGTGATTTTTTTTCCCCCCTCCAGACGACTGCATACGTCACTCTTGATAGGGTCATTTATCTTTGCAAACGTGGCATATTCTTGGCTCGCTGTCCTTGCATTTGCAAGTAACAAGATTTTTGCTGTCTGCTCGAGATACAAATGTAATGTAAATGCAATGATGTAACCACAAGAAGATCGAGAACAAGACTGAGAGGCGTTTATCTGTCTGTGTGTGTGTTTTCTATTGAAATGGAGAAATATGTTTGTTTTTTTCCTGTAATACTGAAGCTGAATTTTCAGCATCAGTACTGCAGCGTCACATGGCCCTTAACAAATTATCGTAATATACTGATTGGTGATCATTAAATATTTAGTATTATTATCATCATTGTAAGCTGTGCTGCTTAATATATTTGTAGCAACAGTGACACATTTTTTCAATATTCTTTGCTAACTGAAAATTTAAAAGAACAGTGAAATGAAAATGTTTTTAATGTCACCTTTTTACCAATTTAAAGGGGTAATGTGATGCAATTTCAAGCTGTTTGTGCATGTATAAGATCTGTAAGGTTGCAAGATTACACACACAAAATATTCAAAACTCATCCACATCTTCCTTAAACACAAGGTTGGAAGATTCGCACAACACCAGGCAAATGTAAATGCAAAGTAAGAAGGCATAACTCTTGCTGTCGTGGAGACACTGTGTGTTTCCAAATATGGTAAGCGGCATGACATTTCTGTCTTGAGCCATTCGACCAATCACAACACACTGGATAGCTGGCCAATCAGAACACACCTCTCCTTCAGAACGATACGATTTCAATAAGTTTCAGAAATGGTGTGTGAAAATAAGGTTTTATTTTTTACCTCATGTAAATAAATTGCATTGCACAAAATGATGTTATTTTTAGCAACGTCATTCAAATGACAAAAAATAAAGTTAACCTGTGATGTAATTATACCGATAAAGAGCTAGAAACACTAACCTGTGATGACATGCCATGACATGGGTAGAGAATAGCCCTGTCGTCCTCCTCTGACCCCTGATCAAGGCAGTATCCGCTGGCTTTACTGTTTCGCACCTAAAAAATAAAGAAACAAACTCAGGCAGGCAAATCATGACGCACGAAGAGTGAGCACACCGCGTACCATTAAGTAGCTCAGTTTAGCTTATAGCATTAGTGCTGCTCTAAATGTCGAACATTAATGCACAAACATGTTTCGTCAAATCCATTTGAGAGATGGCAACATTGACCGTGCATAAAACCTAATACTGGACAGAGGATGAGATATGTGGGATCTGTGGTCTAGCAGGCATATTTCCAGAGACAAACTATTCCAGTACAGCTATAGATTTTCTGCCCGTGCAGTTTCAGAGATCAATGTGGAAATGCAGGTCTCATTTTTTTCTCCTTCAACAAATTGAAAATACTGTAAGGTTCCTCTTCCGCTGAGTTATATGCATGTTAAATTCAAACATGTGCGCACACACGCATTTGTCCTACCCACACACACTCCAAAGTTAATAAGAGCCTCATTAAATCTCATTATGAGGAAATTGGAGATAATCCCAATGCTTGCTACACTGTTGCTATGGAAACCAATTATCTTTACATTTCTCCTGTATCACTGCAGTTTTTACCATTTGGTACAAAAATACAAACTGCAGTGCTTAAATAACGTAATCACATGGAAATTACTGTATACGAGTGACCTTAGCAAGAATCAGCAATAAATAAATAAATAATAGTGGTGTCAAAATCAGCATGTTAACGCATGTGATTAACGCATGTGATTAATGCATCCAGATTTTTTCAATAATTAAGGCTAGGATTGGTCACCCCATTCACAACTGCTGCTTCTGTCACTTTTTCTCTTGACAAGAAGTGCATTTCTGAACGTCTTTACTAACACATCAAATGGGAGACATTTCAGACGTGCGTTCCACCTCACTTCAGCGCCAGGCAAACGGTACCGCGCTTGCAGCGTGCGCTCTTCAAAGACATGCACAAAGATACCAGAGCATGCTGTAGGCTGTATCTTTTCATTTCAAAGCACGAAACAAGCTAAATGCATGCAACGTTGCGGTCAGTTAAGTCATGAAGCTTGACGATTAAAGCTGGCTTAAAACTGTGCAAGCATGTAATATATTTTATATGAGCCGTATTTCTTTGAAATGTTCTGGAGCAGCCCAGCACTGTCTCACTCATCTAACACGCCTGACCTGAAGCGGGTCAGAACAGGTAAAAAGAGTTGAGATTTGTGTCAGAACTGCGTCACATTCAGCAGCGGCAGCTCTTAAAGAAATAACAGTCAAAATAAGCTATAATAACCAGCTGCTGTGATGTCTATTAATCAAAGGACAAAGAAAAAAGGGGATGGCTTTATGGTTTAATCTACATTTAATTTAGAATGTGTCTGATAACTTCAGTTTAATTTCTGTATATTCTGCTGAAGTAAATATGACATTTACTATAACAGGTTATGTGAAGATTGTTTTAAGTTCATCTTTTTTTTAAGTCTAAATGTTAAAGTTGATAGCTCTCGATTACAGTATACTGTAATGTTGAAGACTACAGTCAACGGGTGCATTTTTTTTGGGAGGGGGGACAATTTGATAAAGAAATCAGTATTGGTATTATAATGGTTTTATGTGAAGATTATTTGGTTTGAATGGTTTCATGAGATAGCTATGTAATGTTAAAGATTAAATAGCTACTAGAGGAAAAAAACATTCCAGAGACATCAATGCTGGCCTTCAGACACAAAAAAAGATGCTATTATACAAATATTAAGAATCTTTATGTTGTTTGTACATTAATGTGAATTTATTGCAATATAAAAGTGTATTTAAAAACTTTACTGTTAGTTGGAATAAATCATGATTTATTTCAGAAAAATATGTGGTTAATTAGTTTTTTTTTTAATCGATTGACAGCACTAATAAATAAATAGATAAGTTGATAGACCACACACACACACACACATGTACAGTAGATAGACACAGTACTTTATATCTTTAGAAAGCTGTTTGAATTATTACTTTAATATCTGCCAAAAACCTGTGATAGAATGATAGATTCTTCACAGGATTATAGAGACATTAAACTAAGAGCGTGTGAAAGTACATGCCTTTCTGTGAAAGGTTTTGTTGGTTTAAAAGGTGCATAAGAGGTTGGTTTGTCTTTATTACCTCTCCATAAGTGATGGTGTTATTGTAAATTCTCATCTCGGGATAGACATGCTCAAGGTACCAGCGGAAGTTCCTGCAGTTCATTTTATTCCTCAGTGCTACTCGCTCTGACACGTCTCCAAAATCCACTCCCGGGTTCTGGAACAGCAGAAAGAGACTGTTAGTTTTCATTTGGCAGGCGCTGTTTTATGCAAAACAATTCAAACACACTAATTACAGGAACAGCTCCTATGGGATAAAAAAAGCCACAAAAATCGATACTATACTGACTAGCTAATAATTATAGTGTGTATATATATAGTTGTTAGGATTTATTGCCACATTAATTATAAATGGTGTTATGAATTTAGCCAGCTAGAACTGTTCATTTATTAATTTTGGTGGGATTGCATTCCCACAACCTGCTGTTAACTTAACAGATCTTTCAAGCTTTTTATATACAGTTATGTATCTTAGGACAGTCTGTTCTCGTACCTCGCATTAGTCATTTTGAATTTCATATTCACCGCGTTCCATCTTCAGACCATCGCTCATAAACAAAAGAGCTCTAATCCGTCTGAAAATTGTCAGGGTGAACAGGAGGAGTGCGTGTTTGCAGTTATGTCAGTCATGGGAGACTGCAATTGTTCTTTCATTAGGAGCCGCTAACATGCTAATCATCTGTTTAATTACCAGCGCTAGCGAGTGGGCTCAAGTAAGCATGGAGAAGTGCTCAGTGGATTGAAGCAAAGAACTTCTAATGGTATTCAGAAACTCTCTGCTAACATGCTCAGAATCTAAAACTCGCTCTCTGATGCTCAGTGCTAGTACTAGTAGGAATAGGTTTGTCGAGCATCCTAATATATACAAAAATTGTTATGTTCTTCAGGGAACAGAATGCAGTTTGTCCCATAACTGGAAAAACTTCCGCCCAAACAGTAGAAAACGCTTTAGTATTTATCCATATTTTTCACTGGGTTTGATGCTCTGTTAATTAAAATGTCTAAAATACAAAGCTCTTCCAATGGGAGCCTGCTCAACTTGAAATATTTATATACAGCCACAATTCTCTAATGTTTTAATTTGTCTAAGTAAAAGCTAAATTGATATGTGTTTAATGATGTGTAACAATTTATTATGACATTAACATCATTTATGTTTACAACAGACGCAATTGAGTCATATGTCAGCAAGCAAGCAAAAAAAAAAAAAAAAAAGAGTCATATTTCATGCATGCATTGTAGCACAATTAATTTAGTCAAGCAATGACATTTTTTATGAAGCTGCATTTAAAGCTGCAACATACGGAGAGTGTGCAAACAATTTTCACTCAAAAATGTCTACTAATTAAAAAACAAAAAAACAAAAAAAAAAATTGCAAAGTAATTGGAAAGTGTAGTGGAAAAACAATACTCCCCAATAATATTCGAAAAATGCTAGTTGCTGTAAAATAAAATATTTAACTTTACTTTAAACTATTTACTAACAAAATTAATTATTATGACTAATATAACTATTTTACAAAATGATGGCCAATAATAATGAAATATTCATGTAGAACAGATTTGTAGTGGAGCAGAATTCACTTTATTTGCTGCATAAATTTGGATATGCAACAGCGTAGTACTGCAATTATGTCACTGCTTTGTTTCATAAGTAATCATCACAGAGTACTGCGAGACCAGTTACAAGCACAATAGTTGTAATAGTATGTGTGTAATTGAACTCTACTGCTTTATGAATAACTATTAATAATGTATACTTGGCCATTACGAACTTGTTTTCCATTTTAAAACTGTGTGGAGATATAATTTTTAAGTGGTGAAGTATCTCATTCCATTTATTGACCAAGGCCATTCCTGAAACACTTCAGTGCAATTAAGCCTTTTAATAACTTAAGTGCTGGCTTTGGTTGAATTATCCTTTCAATCTGCTGCTATTCATTTTAGGAAGACAGTAAGCCTCATGTTTACATACCAGGATTCTTAAAATTAAATGCATATTTGCTCGATAACGCAATACACGAGAGCTCCCTTCATAAAAAAGCTCAAAGTAAGCATAAATGTATTTACAGCATATCCTCGTAAGACTTAATGTAAAGACAGGACTGGGGTAATTGTGTGTTGAGGGTGACATTAAAACTGACAAGTTGCCAAACTTAATCCACAACCTTGTTCTGTGTATTGTGCCTCGCACAGAAGACACGCAAGTAAATTAATCAGGACAAAATTAATCACAGCAATCATTTTCCATTAACCATTGGCTGACTAGAGTCAAACAAATGAGGTTGGGTGATGGATAAAACCTGCGCTCACATTCATCGGGATATTCCAGGCCATGTAAACATGGGATTTAAACTCATCCATCCAAACTTCGGCTGCCCGCAGCGCGTTCCTCTTGGCATAGTAGTCAATGTCGTTGTTATACGGTTTCTTTGTGCGTTCGATGTGAGCTACTCGAGCACATGGGAGAACCTCCATACTGCCTCCACACTGCCACACCTGCAGACAGAGACGGTAAAAAACTGTTAAAAATAAAACCGTACAAACAGTTTATGAACAACAAGTACTGTAGTTTACACAGGACAGCAGATGAGGCTGGAATATGAACGCAATCCACTTTTAATAGTTTTCTATGGGAATTTTTGTACGTTGCAATTATATTCTGGCTTCATTTGCTTGCCTGTACAAAATATATCATCAATAAGGTGTTTACTGATTTTCCCATTTTAATATCTGTGTTTTACAACATTACAACTGCGTGAAATTAACCCTTTGGATCGCTACGGTCACTTTAGACCGGACATTTTTTCTGTTTTGAATTTTTAAAAATCACTGCTTAATCGGAATGATACGAAACTCAGTGACTTTTATGCCATTTGGAATGTCAACACAAAAAAAAATTGAGGACATGATTCAAGCAGGCTAAGTGGTCGTAAAAAAAATAGTCACACTTGTGCTCTTCGGTCTAAAATGACCGACCATAGGAAATGAATGGGAAATCGACAAAAATACAAATATTCTGAGAATTTGTGTGTGTACAATCTACAAATCCTCCACAA
>JAUMHP010000046.1:1069349-1081901 GCA_032361065.1 Enteromius trimaculatus
ATATATTATTTATTTATTTAATATAATATATTTATACTGTATTTTCTGCCTGGCCTTGTGCAAATATATATTTTTTTCTGTACAAAATCTCTCGGCATAATTTATCATTTTAAGATTTCTACTGTCATGTATTTTTTAGGCTGATGATTTTTACTAAAAATTATTAGGATTAGTATAAGTAATCATCAGAATTCTCGCTTATGCAATTGAAAATTAACTAATTGCTTTATTATATCATTTATTGGAATGCATTGAATCCAAATGTAAGTACTCACTTTCATGCACAAAAAATAAACCAAAAATATATGTCCCTGTGACACGTCTTTATTCCATACTTTCGCTAAAAGCTCTCTCTCCATTGTCTTCTGCCTTCACTGGATTTCCATCTAAATTCATGAAATCCCCTGCTAAGATATTGGGATTACGTTGGGTTCACATCCCAAACAGCAGTGCACTGCATTGTTTGACCATGTCTTTTCTATCAAAAACAGAAAATTAAGAATAGAAATGGATTACAGCCAGGTGTTGACCATAGGGTTTGCACCTCAGGTGGTCTTGACTGTGACTAAACAGGCCGACGTGGGACTGGCAGATATTATGATGGCCTGTATTCATTCCATCTTCATACACATTACATGCATTTCTGGATTATAGCGGACAAAATGATCCCTGTAGCTGACTCAAAAAATGTTTCCCAAAAAGCCTGATGTTCATGGGGCCATTCTGTCTGTCACTTCTGTGTCAATCAATACTGTCTGCCAACTGATGGAATTGAATTAAAACATGAAAATGTGCACAAAACCTGGTCTCATGGCATAAATACGGTGCCACTTAAGAAGACACATACCGAACTGAAAAAAACACATGCAAACTGCAAATTCTCACAATGCAAGAAACGCACTGCAAACACACAAGTGCGCTGCAAATAGCACGGACCACAACGGAAATGTTTCAGGGGGACCTTTTTCAGTGCTGGCACCGTTATTATCTGGTGAGCCTCAGCAAGCTTTTTTTCACTTCCCTCTTCTTCTCAAAATAATTATAATGAACTAAAAAGAGAAATTCTAGGCCAGCTAGGCTTATCATCCACAGCGGCCGCACAAAGGTTCCACGACTGTGAATACAAGCCTCGCCAGCCAGCACACGCTCAGGCCGCCGGGCTGATGCGGTTAGCTGATCATTGGTTGCTTGAAGGCTCTCCAGCTTCTCATGCATGCGCCGTCGATAGAAGCCTTCACGGGGGCTGAAGAGCAACACCAGTCTCGGATAGAGGGAGAGATGGTGAGTCCCCCTCTCGTGAAAATAATCTTCATTATGATGTGTTTCAGCAGGTCATGGGAGGGGGTTCGTTTGGCAGAGAACAGAAAGAGGACGGCCATCTTAAAGATTCGGATCCTGGATGGCCAGGAGGTCCTCCCAGCACCCCATCCTCTCCCACACTTCCTCATAGAGAACGGTTTGCTGTACTGTGTCGCAGAGACCATTTACTGATGCACTTCACTCAGTAGTGCATATTTACTTGCCAGCAACCCACCAAAACAAAAGTTTGCTGATTTAAGGTTTGAAACTGTTGAAAAATAAAATAAAACAAAAAGGGGAAACGATGAAAGTGTATTAGCATTGTATTTTTAAGTGTGCTATTATTTTTATTGCACTTTATTATTTTGTTTTTTATTTTAAAAATGATCAAAACAAAGTGCAATAATACTGCTATCACTCATTACTTTAATATGTTTTTATATATTTTATAAGCATTTAATTGGTCTGAGCACCAAACCAAATCTCTAGGCCAGAAAAAAAGGGCTAAAGGTCATTGTGGAAATCTTGGAAGTTAGTCAGAGGTTAGATGTAACATGTGATTGCCAAATGCAGCTAAAGCGCCTCACATAACCACACAACAGAGGAACAGAGATTTCATGCAGAAAGAGCACTTATCCTTTTGTAATCTCCTCTAATGGAGATTTTATTTTGAGAGCTAATACTAGAATCTAAAATAAATGTCATCAGTCATATGCACAGGCCTGTCCATGTCTCTCACTTCAGAGCTGATTTCACTGCAAAACAAGAATTCAGATGAGTGGCATTTGAATCATAGCTTGAAATAAGATGAAGCGAGAGCTTTTCTACCTTTCACTCGTGAGGCCTGCCAGCCCAGGCTGTGTAAATTGGCCTATTCTGAGACCCAGAGAAAAGAGGTTGTGACAGTTCATTGGGAATTTCATTTTTCTGGGTTGTGGAGTGAGCTATAAATAACAATCATATTTTTCACCATCCTGACACCTTTGCATCATGTAGAGGCCTTTTTCTCACAGTCCTTCAGTACTTCTAAAACCAACTCTTTTATGTTTTTGATCAGCTACTAATGCAATAAAAGCTCTTGCAAACAACCAGTGAAACATGAGGTTATGTCAGCTCAATGGAGGAAAAGGAGACCAAGGTTCAGAGTGATAGCTGGTTGTAAAGAAATACCTCTGTATTATTACAGGTTCATCCCAGGTAACTGTCTCAGCCTGTTTAAATGAAGACGTCTAAAGAAATGCATTATGTTTGAATCATAAAACCTGCAGTGCATTTTATGTAGACTTTATCTACAGAACGTGCTGCACAGTTTTAGGAAGCAATAAAGTTGTAAAATATACGATCTGGTTGCTGTCGATTGCCCCAACTGCCTTGTGTTCTCGCAAATGTTTTTTTTTTTAATCATTGATGCATTCAGTAGACAAAAAGTTACAGTAAAGACTTTTACATCATTGCAAAAAAAATGCATGTTTCTAATAAATGCTGTTCTTGTGAACTCTGTATACTGTACTTTAAAGAATCCTGAGAAAAAGAAAAAACAAATGAAGCATCACAACTGTTTTTAGTGTTAATGATAATATGAACATTTTCTCGAGCAGCAAATCAAAATATCAGAATATTGTTTTACAGTGTTTTTTCTCTTTTGTTTTTTTACTTATTTTTTGGAGATAAAATACCAACCCCCAAATTTTCCATATGCATTAGGTTAGATGCTAAATGCAACCAATTTATGTCTTATGTCACGATTGTGACAAGGCGAGGTTGAATATGTAAAGCCTGAAAGAGATATGAGACTTCAACATAGAAATTCAAAACTGATCACATAATGGTGAATTATTTTGTTCTGGATATTTAAATCATAAAACAGACCAACGTTACCATTCTTCAAAAATCATCTCATCTCAAGTCTTGCATGGAAGAAATAAAATCTTTGGATAGACATGGATAAAATAAAGACAGAACGCTAATTTTGGGGTGACTAGTTTTTTCGAGTTGTAACTGGGAATGTTTTTTTGCAGCGCGGCGAAAGCCTATTTCTGAACCTGCAGCTTACCAGTAGATGAGAATTTTCCAGAGGCATCTAATCTGTTGTTAAGTTGTTTTCTCCGAATTTTGACCTCTCAGTAAAATTGTGGAGCGCTTAACCTAATCATGCAAAGCAGCTTTTTGTGAAATATGACAAGAAAAAAGCCAGCTAAGACACTTGCGTGATACTCACCGAACCAGCTTCACCCACAAGCCAGAGTCAGTTTCGGTCTGTTCACTCAGCTCTGTGTGTTTCAGAGCAGAGGTATGTAGGCTATCCGTTTCTCCAGAGGGGTCTAGTTGAGCTGTCTGCAAATTGGCTTGTTCTGCTGACCTTTCACTTTGATTAATGCGCCCGTGCTGCCCCACTTCATTGGTGGTTAAAACTCCTCGACCGCAAAGCAGGGATGTGATGGGCCCTTTCCCGTCGACCCTGCCTCATACTGAGGGACCTGATATTCATCTAATGCAGTTATGTTAGAAACTCACTGGAAAGCAGCACGCTAACAATAACCGTTTTTCATCTCCTCTTTATCATGAAGCGCTAAGTGCTTTTTCACAGATACAACAACTGATTAAAAGAAGTGTGCAGAACATCTGTTAAAAGGCACAATGATTCAGCCTAGTGTGTAAGAGGATTTGGGGGGGAAATAAAGGCTTTAAATATCTGATTAACAGCTGTGTCTGATTCTAAGTGCTCTGAGGAATATTTCTCATTCTTGGATAATCCGGCTGAGCTGACCCCGATAACATGAAATATTTACAGAACTCGCAAAGTCAGCGCTGTATTGATATTCTGCTTAGGGGGTTGTTCTAATGCAGTGTTACCTAACCTCTTTTTTCATCATAGATTTATCCCAGTTACTAAAGTGACCCCCCACTTTGCTTTCATTAACACTATCAGTCAGGTTTAGGTTTAGTTTAGGTGATATTTTCAAACATGATAGAGCATTAACCTTTTTCCAACACTCCCCCGACATATTACTGACGGACAACTGTGAAACAACAAAGTAATATATCTGAACATGCATTTAATGCCACCTGCTTCGAAAGTGTTGTAAAACATGGAAGAACCTCCATAATGTCATTTTAGAGAGAAATGTTGCCATGAGGCACGTTTTTCCACTGAACCAGTTCTTTTCTGATATTTTCGAAATGCATGTTTTTGATATTGTGAATAAATAATCCATGTGCTTTGCCATTCTTCTTTCTTTCTAACGATCGCATAATATTTAAGGAAAACCCAGTCTTGAAGTGAAACATCCTTAGTCCTCAATAATGTAGTTTAATTAAACTCCACCTGTCCAGTCAACATCCGATGAACAGACTATCCATTTTATCTTGACTTTATATCAAGTTTATATTGTTTGCGTGACTGAGACCAGTCTGCCCCAATTATCAGATTTGTGATAAATGATTATAGGTTTTTCTATAACCATTTTTTAATTTTCATGATTACATTTTACAGTCATTATTAGTTTCGTTTGTAGGTTTAAAAAGAAAAAAAGCCCCCTAAAATCTTCCTAAAAGGGTGCTTCACTGAAAAATGAACTTGTCCTCAGAGTGCTCCAAACCAGTATGAGTCTCTTTCTTCTATTGAAAACAAAAGAAGATATTTTGAAAAGTCACGTTAACAGAACAGTTAACAGTAGCCACTGATTTGACTGTTTTAATGAACTACCCCAATACCCTTCTTCTATTTGCATACTGATTTTTATCATTTTAACAGTTTCAGAGATCACAAGATCATAAAACAGGCTTTAGAAGAAACAAAATCATGTTCAGTTGGAACAAAGGTGAGTAATCAATAGTTTTATCACTATTCTTTTGCAAACACTGAGAAATGGATATTAGTTGGTATTAGAATCCAGTTCATTTATTCCAACGAGAATCTCAAACCAGAGTGAAGTTCAAGACTTTCCACTCTGGACATCAGATAAGATCACTCATGTTAGATTAAATGCACAAATACACCTGAGCTGGACAAGTTCGGAATCCAATTACCTGCAGTGCAATTTCTAAATTGGATTCACCTGACTGGAGACTCCATATATAGGACTGCTGCCCCTTCAAATTACCCAGCCATCCTGTCTGTGGTGTCGGCTAGAAGACCAGAATTAGGGACTCGGGAATGGATAATCTTGTTTGCGTTTTCCTCTCTTGTATTATGACAAATTAAAGAGGTCTGAAAGCCATATTTCTCAGAGTGCCTCTTTAGCTTGTTATTACCTAACAGACTGAGGAATTGATTAGTATTGATCTACTGTCATGCATTCACTCGGTTGCGGTAAGACCGGCGAGGACCTGGACTAAAGGTGAACTCGTGTTCTGGTTAAAGTATCAGAGCACAGAAAAACAAAATTAGACATCATTCACATCTCTTGTACTAACACGGATAGTGGAGGTTAAAGCTGAAGGGCAAATGGTCTTTGCTTTTTGACCCTGTGAGGAGTTATGCCCATTCAGTGACGCTCGATCAGTGAGTATGCTCTCGAATAAAGGCTTTCTGGTCATCTAAACCTTTAAGAAAGCATCTAAGCATGAAATATCTGCAATAGTAGCGAGGCTTTGCCAGAGATTGTGAGGTGAGCAAGGTTAGACAGTATAGGTTCTCATCGGCTGAAGTTCAGTGGCTCAAACGTGTTCCCCTCTGGCCTTGTAGGAAATGAAGACAGCATTTATTGTCCAAATTCCTGTCAGCTCTCTCTGATCCTCCAGCTAAGAGAGGAGATACGGTCTGTTAGCCATTAGAGACTTTTTCGTGAATTTCGGTTCCATTTTCGGCTGTTTTTTGTGGTCGTCATGGCGACAGGATGAGTGGGTTTTTAGGGAGCGTTCTCTGGCAAACGAACCGTAAGTGTGGAACGGTGATGTTTTGAGATGCTTGAACACAGATGGTGACGGGTACGGACAGGTTGGTGAAGGTAGCATGAATTTTCATTTCCTTTTCATTACCAGGGCATGCGAGGTAAAAAAAAAAAAAAAAGTAATTTTTGCTTTCTTGGAGCTTTGTTATTCTCCATTTCTCAAAAGAAGGTAGGGTGAAACAGTGGGTTGTGCACGAAGCCAGAACATCATTTATTGCATGGGTAATCGCCCTAAATGTGTTTGTATTTCCCTCTTTCCTCTCATTTGTTCTTTTCTCGAACATTATTGTGGCTTGACACTAGAGTCGGTATGGATTACCACACAAATAGTTTTATTTGCTGAGCTTTTACTGTCTGTTAAGACTATACATGATTGCTTATTTGGTATTGAGGATGGAATGTAATAAAGTAATGAAATGGAATGCCTTGTGGTTGGATCCTAATGGGTTTCACAACTAAATCAAGGATAAGTTACATAGAACGGTACAGTAACATCCCCTGTTAAGGGGATGTACTCAACTTCTAGTGGCAACAACCATGTTTTATCACAAATTAGATTATATTTAGGCCAAGCGTTCAAGTCTTGAATTAATTGTTTCCTACCGATGTGTTTTAGATTAGAACTGGAGCTAAAATGTTCTAAAATGACTGAAAAAACCTGAATGAGTTTAGTGACTAAATTCAGTCTGTTAGGCCTAATGCATATTGCTATGGCTCTTTTCCCGTACAAGCGTCAAAATAAACGGTTCCACTTTGCGGTAAGCTCCGCACTCATTAGGGCTGTCTTTGATCCACAGTTCTTTGTAGTTTTACTGCTTTTAAATTGTATTGTTGTGTAATATGTGCATGAATTCATTACTGGGACTCTTATATGGTGTCTGCGGCGTAGGATATTTTGATATTCAAGTGGTGCCTCATTATTGATTTCTTTCTTGGCTTGCGTTGCACACGGGCTGTTCAGTTAATGTGGCCTTTAGAGGAGAAAAGCACTGCTAATGATACACAAACAAGCTTGTAGGTCATATTATGTCAAATGATATTGATGGATTTTACACAAATATGCCTGCAGAGCACAAATATAAGAGCATTAAAGATGAAACAATATACATAATTGGTCCCTGGCGATCACATCTGATCACATCCTCATCAGCTTGTGCTAAAAATGAGACGTTGGGGCTAGCAGCACTGAAACTCCCCGAGTGATCAGTTTGAGTGGTTTATTGCAAACAGAATGCAAGGGTTTTGGAGAAATAGATATGCTGTGCAGAGTTTGTGTTATTGATAATGCGTGCCGAATTTAAGCGCTCAAAATGCAACAGTTCAAAGGTGAAAGGCGCATATTCCTCCAAATTAAAATAACAAAAAGACTGAAAAAAAATTAACTGGTCCGTGCAAAGCAAAATGCATAGCAGTCTCTGGTTTATACTAATAGTTAGTAAGTACAAACATTATAAACTTATCTTGATGCTTGATCCTGATGAAAATACAGTAATAAACTTCATACAGCTTCAGAAAATAAATGTTAAGATGATAGATACAAAATGTAGCTCTGTGATTCCTGTTACATGACTACTTAGTGAAGTGAAAAAAGTGTTGTTACCAATGTCCTGTTACACATTTGTACTCACACACACCATTCTGAGGGTTTTTACATGTGTGTAGTTACAGAAATATTCCAGCTGTAGATACTATGTACCGGTGTGTACTCACACAGTGGTTACACACTAGCCTGGGCCCGCCTATACTTCTTTTGACGCTACATTCTTTGCGCAAGCAAAGTTAGTCTGGCCAAGCTGCTGTTTTAGAGCATTTCAGTTCCCAAAAAAATGGGAACCAATGAGAAACCCGAGGCGGGTGTAATGCGTTGACGCAGCAGTTCTGCGTCTGAGCACCGTTTCAAACATGGCGTGTACCGAGCAGCAACAATCGTTCGACTCTGCTGTTGCAGCTGTTTTGAGAAATTTTCATGACAGCTTTTCTTTGAAAACGGAGCAGAAGTAATTAAAGTAAGAAAAGACATATTCCTACTGCTTTAATGAAGGTTACGGTGGCTTCAGGTCCCGCTGCTACGCATACGTCATCGGAATGAGTGGTCTGATTGGTTGTAGATTCGTTCAGTTGTATACAGAGTCATCTGATGGACGCAGGTGTAGTAAGGTAGCTTGGCCAGACTAAGCCCCTATGAGCTTAATAGTCGCGGAAGCCAGGCTAGTTACACACTACATACACATCTGTGAAAGTACATAGGTATTAGGGAAACTTAATATAAAGTGGGACCGTCATGTATGATATAAATAATTTACAGTTTGTTATTTTTCACTTTTGCTTTTTTCTTTGCCCCACAATAATGAAAAGTAGCACAGCTCACCATAAAATTCTGTCCCCATTTACAATAAGTTTACCCTAAAGTTGTTAAAAATCATTTAGAATTTCTTCTTTCTACTAAACACAGAAGAAAATATTTTGATGACTGTGAAAACTACCGTCTATGAAAACCCATAGATATGAAGCTGGATACGTGTGTAGCTAATGTTCAAAAGCATCAGTTTGTAAATCTCTCATCATATTAATATTGTCATAACATGATTTATTTCTAGTAATTTTGCGAAAATTACACTTTATTAATGGAAACTCTGAATATTTGTGTGAAAAGGACTAAAAGGTGTTTTACTGCCTCTAGTGTTCATTTCTTTTGGAAACTTAAGTGATATGTACTTATTGGTACGTATAAGTGTGGCCAGGTACGTTTATGTCATGAGAACAGGTAGTTTTGGTTAAATGATCCCTTTAAGTATCAACTAATTCTGCTCACAGGTTTCACCTTGACTAAAGATGAATCTCTCAGGACCTTTAGAAGTCTTTGTATTCCAGGCCCACAATGACCCTCTTCTTGTGTGATCCACAAAGGTACTTTATCAGTGAGCGTTCAACTTCACCCTGTCCCCGGCCCTTTCATGTTAATGTCCTCTAAATAATTTATCTTTTGTCCTTTCTCTCTGCCTCTCTTGCTTTCTTTCCCCCTCTTGCACACAAATCAAAGGCCTTTCCCCAGGGGACATACTCTGATTTACAAGCAAACTCGCAATATTGTCGAGGCTGGGGGTTTTCTGAGACTCACTGCCAACACATTAAGCTTTCTTTAGGACAGGAGACATGGCTGCGTTATTGCTGCCCGTTCAGTGATAAAGCATGTGTAATTCTACTGCTGTTAGAGATGCAGAACTACAACTGAATGCAGAACACCGACATCCTTATTGTCACTCACACTTTCTCCTTCATAAACAGGTCACAAGATTTATTGGTGTGTGCTGTCCCATATTGGCTGTCATTTGTTGTCAAATTCTAAGGTTTAACACAGTGATTTCAAAATGAGAGTTTTGTAGCTTTAAGCACTTGCAAGTCATATATGCTGTATTCTTTAATGTTGACAAAGTTGTTTTTTTGTTTTTTTTTGAGAAATACACCTTTAAAATGTCCTTTTTTTATTCTATAAAATGGACCAAAATATTAAAGACTCTTTTGTTATATCAGATGTGCAACGATAAACAAGTCATGGTTTACAGCTGTGCAAAAATCATTGTTATAAATCAGGAAATACTTTACTATGTAGCTGTGTTTGTTGTGTATTCATCACAAAGTCTTGAAAAGTGTTTGGTAACGGAACGGAACCAAACAAGTATGTTTTACCGTATTGTTGAATCATGTACAAATGTTGAATAAATACTCAATTCTCTTTCTCGGATCCCACTGAATGACTAAAGAAACAAAAACCTTCAGATCTTTATTAGATCAGTGACGCTTGGAATGAAATGCAGAAGGAAAAACTGGTCAATTTCAAAATCTCTCAATGCTCAAAATCAGTTCGACTCATGTATTTTAAGCTGAAGTCATGTTTTCAGTTTATTTAATTTAATAGACTGTTGGCACACTTTGAGCAGACGGGGCCAGTGATGTCATCACAGCAGCTGTCCCCGTTTTCATGCTGGTTTTGGCAGACTTTTTCTCAAATTTAACTGGCCCACTTATTGCCCCACCTGTCCAATGCAGCAGTACTGTGACGCTGACTCATTTACTGCATTAGACCTGCATACAGTACTGTACATACACGCTTTAAAAAGACATTCATGAGCGTGCTAAATCCAGAGCCCTGGCTTGCTGCCCGTATTAAATATGCACATTCGTCATGAGGCGTGAAAGGTTTAAGGGACAATTTGAGACAGAGAACAAATCAATTCAAGAGTCAAGGGGTGCTCATTTGTCAGTTAAACTGGGGAGCTGGGCAATGAAATACTTGTGACGAAGCTCAGACTTACAGTCATTTTAACAGGACTGTACACTGTGGTAACCATGAGAATATACAGACAGGAGGAGAGCACTGGGATATCAAAGTGACATGCTATTAAATACAGGAACGATACATACATATAAATGGAGCTGAGTGAGAACACTGAGGTGGAAGTCACAGCAGCAATTATTAAATGAATCAGAAGTAAGGTTTTGCAGAATTGCATTTTTTTCAGCTATAATTGCCAAGACATTTTTTTTTTCATTTAGTTGAAGTACTAAAATATTGACAAAAAACAAACAATAAATCAACTAAAACTAATCAATAGAAATTAATAAATAGCCTACTATATAAAGTGAAAAAATAATAATTTTTAAGCTAAGTGTTTGCAAAAAAAAAGTATTTTAAAGTATTTTAGCTACATAAAAAACATGTTGAAAGATAGATAACTAAATTTGTTTATTTAATTGTAGCTAAAACTGTAACTGTAACATACCTTTAAAATATGAAAATTAATTTTATATAAGTGTATAGGTAAATAAAAAAATAATGCAGACATTACAAATTTATTAAAACATTAAGTCAAATTAAACTAAATGAAATAAATAAAATAATAAACATTATATATATATTTATATATATATATATATATACTGTATATAGAATTATTTTATATTTTAATATTTTATTTAATTATATATAAACATATAATTTATATAAAAAATATTAATAAACTTAAAGGATATTAAAATATATTTAATTAATATAAAATTAAATAAAAACATGAAAAACTTAAAAACTTTAAAAGCAACATTTCTTATTTTCGTTTAGTTTAAGTTGACATACTACAATAACTAAGCAAGCTAAAGCTAATTAGAAATGTTAGCACATAATGTTAGCTATGTAGACAAATAAAAAAGGATAAAAAAACATAAAAAAACACTAGATTTTGAAAAGAAATCAAAAATATCAAATAAAATGATCAAATATGGTAATAATATATAATAAAAAAACAGAACAAACAAAGCTCCAACAATCCCTAATAAAGAAATCCTTAATAAAGATACACATTATAAATCCCTTTTAGCTGGTTCTGGGTGAGCGTGTGAGGTTGGTGAGCAGCGTCATCGTCCCGTCCAGGTTTAAGGTCATGTCTTTGGGCTGAATGGAATCTATATGATTGCCGGGTGTTTTGTAATTAATCTGCAGAGGGCCTTCGGGATACCAGAGGCTCAGAGGAAGACGGAATGAAGGACACACTAATTAAGGACCACGCAAGACCACGGGACGTTTGCTGCTGTGCTGTGCCTGCTGCCCCTGCGTTTGATTGTTATTCATCTTGAACGCTGCCCGATGACTTGAATATGTGGGCTAAATATGTACATACTAATGCAGTCTGGGGCGGACTTCATATAATACAGGTCTATTTTAACCTCCGTATGTTGCTGCATGGTGTGTACTTGATCTGTTCGCACTCATTGCTCGCCTGAAGGAACGTTTTATTGCTCAGAGGGTATGGTTTCAGAACTTAAGAGTCTTAAAGGAGTCTTTTAGAGGTTTTAAAGGAGTTTTAAGAGTCAACCTTGTTGTGAATGTGTTGCTTAAAATTCCTTGGTGTAGCTGGAAACAAATTAGACCATTTGTGTGTGTGCAATAAGGCTTCATGCATTTGATCAAAGTTAAAGTAAAAAGTGAAATTACAAAGTATTATTTTAATTTCAAATAAAAAGTTTTCTATATTAATAGTTTAATATGCTGATTCGTGCTCAAATAACATTTCATATTATAAAAAATAAAGAAAAACAAAATAAAAAAAACATTAATATTTTTGTGGAAAAGGTGCATATTTTTTAGGATACTTTTAAATATTAATTTAAATATTAATTAATTAAAATGTTAGCATTGTAATTGAAATTGTCATGTTGCTTCATTGTCAAGTACGATCAATTAAATGCATTCAATACTGATTTGAGAAATGAAAAAAAATAAAAAAATCTTACTCCAAATTTCTGGACCTTATTTTCATTAATTTTAAATATATTTTGATATATATATATATATATATATATATATATA
>JAUMHP010000046.1:1098555-1113515 GCA_032361065.1 Enteromius trimaculatus
ACTATATTACAAACTTTCCATTAAGACCCTAAAGAATCATATTAGCTTGTGGAAAATTGGCTTTGTATGACTCCTTTTAATAGTTGTGAGAGAACCTGGTCAGAATGTTAGCCACATTTCTGAGAACGTTTACTGTTAGCTGGGATGGCCTTTCTTTTTCTGTTGCTTATAAACATCATTCTGAATTAGCCAGCGTAAACTGCACATAAACGGAAGTTGAGCGACCACACTGCCCTTTCACCTCCACCACCGCCGGCTGAGGTGTGATCTTGATTGTTTGGCTAAACGACGGTTGAAATTACGAAAAGAGACTGTAGTGTTTAAGTGTACAGCCGCTGCTCTGCTTGAACGGTGGCAGAAGCGCCGCAGATGCCAGCTCTTCTCTCTGTATTCAAGCTTACAGCTTAATGACTTCCTGCCAGGGCTAAAGTATGTGCTCACTTCATAAATCCCCCCCTATTTTCGGCCCTAACCTCCCCTCTCACGCACCGCTCCAGGTGCTGATGAAACCGTTCCCCTTCTGCATAATCATATTTCCTCTAGCATGAGCCAAAAACAGCCAGTGAGCCAGAGCCGCTTTTTTCTGGAACTATCTGCCGTACTCGTCCCACGTGATTTCATGACTTTTAAACGGTTAAGCGGAGACTTAGATTCTGATTAGATACAGTAGGTATGCTTGTACAGAAATAGATATAAGAGGTGTAACTATAGGAGTGCCACAGCTTTCCAGAAAACTGGTAGATAAAACATTACCCACATAACTATTTGCCTATAACTGCATAACTTCATAATGAAGGCTTAGACTATACAGATATTTTTATATGCAGTATTACGTTTACATGTAACATTATGTATCTGTACATGTGTATATAAAACATATAAAAGCTACATGCCGGATTTAATTTATAGGTATTTATATCTTCAAAACAACAGTTTTTATTTAAAATGGAAATATTTTGTTAAGATTATAAATGTCTTTACTGTCACATTTTATACATTTTGTATACATGAATAAAATAATTGCTGTTAATTTCTTAAAAAAAAAAAAAAACACACACACACACAAATAACTGACCCCAAAACTTTTTAATGGTGTGTAAAAATAAAAATAGTAGTAGTAAATATTTAATAATAATATTAGTTTTTAGTGCGTTTGTATACCAGTAGATTTCTGCTGAATATACTGCTAAGTTATCCAAGCTATTCTTCTATTTTAGTGTTGCTGAAGTGTAGCCTCGAGCATACAGATGATCTGTGGTTAGTGAACATTGACGTGCAGCGTCAACACTTCCAGAGTAGACAACCTCAAGCTGTCACAGCATGAGTCGGTGCTGGTCGCTTCAGTGTAGACACGGTGTTATTGTCTGTAGGCAGGTTCTGGATGGGGGGCTGATGTCTTGGAAATGCACTTGGCAGCAATCTTACAGGTGTGAAATGAACAATCTAGAACAGGATTATTCTGCCAGAGTCACTGAGTGCTTTTACATGACCCTTATAATGCAATGTGACAATATTGTGATTAAATGTTACACCATGTAAATACAATACGCTGATCAAAATAATGTGATTAAGCTCATAATCGTTGTAACCATAAGTGCACTAATCTATGTGGTGTATGCCTGATTTAATCACAATAAACATAAACGCTTGAATATGGGAGTTATTATTTGTGCTGTGGAGTATGCAAATAATAATGGTAAAAAAATAATCATACTTGGTGAATAATCAGAATAATGAAAATTGCATGAAAACTGAAATGAAGAAGTTTGCTTGTGGCATGTAAACATCTTTCTGCAGTGAAATTCTTTCTCTGATTATTGCAAATAATCGCATTATTGGTGCACATGTGTGTTCCAGAACAGTGGCTCTGTTGTAGGCCGGGGAGAATGAATGTTGCCAAATCCAAAAAAATAATTGAATAATAAATTTTTTAAGATCTAAGAACACATCCAAGAAAGTCTTTCACTTAAAACTAGCCCAAGACAAATGGAGAAAAAAAATCTTTGAAACAAATATTACCCACATTACATTAAATATGGATTTGTGGATAAACATGATTTGTGCTGTGTGCGTGTGTGTTGAATTACTGGCTGCTGAGAGCATGAACCTGTTGCAATTCAGCTGTTATTTATAAATATGCAGACTGTAAATAAAACTTCCACTGCTGTTTAAGCATTTACAAGTCAGTCATGATATTAATGCTGCATAGCTGTATTGTTGGGCCTATGCAGTTCATAGTAATATATCATATATACATTTAAAAAATTTTACCTTAATGGAATAGCTCACCCAAAATTGTAAGTCTGCTGAAAATGTTCTCACCCTCAGGCCATCTTCCTTAGAACACCTCGCACTGAACGGTTGCCTTGAGAATGAGTCTGAACTACTGATTGAAACATCATATTAATGTTGTTTTCTGTGATTCTGTCAAAGAACTGTCTGTTGAGCTGTGTTTGGTAGGGATGGGCATTTTCGATCATATTTCGTTTCGAGTAATCCAGAGGTTTGAGAAACGAGTACTCGATTAATCGAGGTTGGAGGGTTGTTTGAGTCACAGTATACAGTAAAGCGCTTTTTCTACATGACGCAGAGTATATAAAATGAATCACATAGCCTATTTACAATTAGACCAGCGGTGGAAAAAATGCGCTCAGCAGGCACAGAAGTTTTTTTGTTTTTGTTTATGTGCAAGATAACGCATCAAACTTATTGTGGAGTTGTAGATGAGTGTGGCGCTGCACATCTTACACTGTTTTTCCATCAAAAAATAAATACCAGCATAACCAATCAGTAAAAATGCATTTTTAGAGCCAATCGATCATCATTTGCATGCTCGATCGTCGCTGATGGGTTTGAGTAATCGATTAATCCTGCTCATCCCTAGTGTTTGGATTATTGCGATGTTTTTATCAGCTGCTTTTTCATTCTGACGGCACCCATTCAGGATCTGCTTTTAAAATAAGATATGCAACCATCTGAGAACTGCTCTTTTAAAGTATGGCTTTTGTCTTTGTAGTATCTGTAATGCTATCTAATTGGAATTGTTGTCTTGGAAATACTGTGGAGTGTGTTTTGTTTAGTTTTTTTATGTAAATGCCTTTAGAGGCTATACAGCATGTTGTTTTTTGTCATGGTCAAATTGTGTTGTTGGGGAGCAGCTGTTATGTTGATGTAGCTTTTCGACTGAGCAACCGAGAGGCCCTCACAGTCTGGCTGCATTGAGGCTGGAAATAGCACACACACACACACTGCTGCCACAGCACATGAGTGACACTGCACTGGAAATAACAGAAAAACACCCTAGTCTGCAGGGAGGGACACGGTTGTGCTTGACTGCCGTCAGTTTCAAGTCAACTGTATTCCAGTTGTTAGTGGAAAATTGTCTTTTTCTGTTCGATGTTTTAACCTTAGTGTCATGACATCAGATGACAGCAACGATGGATGTGGCTTTGCCACACTTCATAAATGCGACATCATGAATTCTGCTTTGCATAACAGGGTCATATAACAATTTTTCATCATTGTAATTTTTGCTAAAGGTCCACTTTTAATGCAAATGTTACTTGCATCAAAAACTGTCATTTAATTTTATATGACCCCTTTCTGTCCTCTCCCTGACCCTTTAACCCAATTAGGCCAGTAATACCTGGAGCTGTCTGTTAGCATCCCCATTCATCTCAGTGCTTTTTAATTTCAGAAGGATGTTTCTAAAAGTGAAAGCTTCGAACAGTCTTTATCACATCATGGATCGACTGTCGTATGCACTGTTAGGACTTGTGCCATAACTGTGCAGATACAGTATACATAAACTGTTTTGTTTCTCAATACTTGCGGCCTTTTGAAAGGTAAAACATGTTTTTATATTCTAAATATGAAGAACAAAATGTTTTTGTACATGACCGGCATCAAACTTTAAGTTAGACAATGTATCAGTATATCCTTTAAGTTGTTTACGCCGGTCTTAAAATAGATTTCAATCATTTTCAATCACACTACTGTTCTGTTTGGGATCTTTAAATGTTTTTGAACATTACGTCTATTATACTTACCAAGACTGCATTCATTTGATCAAAAATAAAGTGATATTGTGACAATTTGAACCATTTGTGTAAAATATTAAAATCTAAAAAAGTTCTAAAAGATTCTAAATTATGCATACTTGCTTAAAAAAAGTGCATGTCAATAAAGTCAGCTTGGCAATTATGTGATCTCTTGTCTGTTAAGTTGTTTCAAGCTGTAATTGTGCATTTATAGAAATAACACCTGAGTAAAAAAAGTTAATGCAACTCATTTTTTCAAATGTGGCTTTTCAACTTTTTTTATTCGAATTGAATTGTCCATGACCACTTCAACACCTTTTTTAAGCTCGGTGGAGGTTAAACGAATAAATTACTGTTGGATTTTTTTGTTATTTTGACTTGCTCGTACTTTCTGATATGGCAGTTTCTTTCTCCTAGAGGATGTAGATAGACCACCTCGCTTAGGTCTTAAGAATTATTCAGTTCTCTCTTCAGAAAGACCGGGCTCCCGCAGCCCATGTGAGACAGGCAGGGTGCCTTGGGCAGGTTTATTCTGTACGCCTCGGTGTGCTCTTCCAGAACTGGCACACTGTCTGGCTGTTTATTGGTTTTGTAATAGGATCCATATCAGGAATTTTGGCAGACAGAGAGTAAATGAGCTAACACACATTTGGACCCCACAGGCTACATAAGAGCCATTGTTTAGTGCAGAAAGCACAATAGTGTTTCTGTCTCAACGCTTCACAGAGCCAGAAAGAGAGAGATATAGCAAAGCTTGGGTCAAAGTAATCACTAATTGTGTGATTTCCTGACCTGAAGCTTTTGGAAAAGCTCAAAGCATGTCTGTTTAGGCTGTGAAATCGCTGTGATTCTCACCCCTAGCTGTATGTTGTACTACACAACACCTATTTTATTTGTCGGTCTGCATTCCACGGAGGTTGGCACCAGGCCCGCAATAATCTCTCCAAACCCCGCTGACACATGGGTGTGGTGTACATACACACTCCACATGCAGCTATAAAATGCCTTTGCGGCGTTTGGTCTTTCAAATCTTCCTAGAAATTTTCTAGGCTGTTGGTCGTAGAGTGCCGCCGACAGAAGCACCGTTTTTTTAGCGTGCGGTCCGGGTGCTGACCGCATTGTGGGCATTCTTATAATGTACACGTCTAATCGCTTCACTGACTGTGGGCGCTTCTCTCTGCTGAGAGTCCTGGACTGAATTTCACATGTGCCAAGTTTCCTGAAACCAAAGTGTTAGAGAGTGAGCTTTCGTTGGGAAATCTGATGCTTAAATATATTTGCCGTAAGCCTGACAAGATTGATAAATGCTAGGATTTTAATTGTTTTATGATCTCATAGATTTCTAAGATGCAGTGTTTCAAACCCAAATGATTCTTTAAATTGGTGGTAAAATTAACTATGATAATTTATTTTAACAAATATCTGCATTTCTACAAAATATTATGCAGCACAGCTGTTTCCAGCTTTGATGATGATTTGAAATATTTCTCAAGCAGAAAATCAGGATTTTAGATTTGTTTTTGATGGATATGAAGCCTGGATTATATTCAACTGAATCACAGTAATACATACGTTTTAAAAAATTATTATTATTATAACAGCAATATTACATATTACTTCATATATATATATATGAAAGACTTCTTTCGAAATCTTACTGTAACCAAACTGTAATGTCCATGACAGGATTTTTCTGTTCCTTTTAAATTAAACTTCCTGTTCTTGAAATGATCAAATGTCAAGGACCTGACTAGAACAGATACGATCTCAAAAAAACTCTGAATATGTTGTATACTTCCTTATAGAAATCTCAAACAGTTCTGCAGTAGTCAGAAAGCCACTCCATCACCTGCTGTATTTTCTCTTCCTGTTGCTGTCTGTCTATCTCCATCTGTCTCTAAGCACCTCAAGTATGTGTGTTTATGTATGTGATGGCTCTTAAAACATCTTGTTAAACATAATCAGCAGGCTGCTAAAAACAGCAGTGCTCTCCGCTACCCACATACTCGCACACAAACAAACAAACAAACCCGAGCATACTGTCTGCAACGGAAAACCTGACAAGATGCCAAACCTGACATAGATTTATTTCAAAAGGCAAAGTGCTGTGTGGCAGCCAGGCAGCAGAGACCATTTAAGAAACCGTTTCTGTCATTCTTCTAGTGAGCTGCTGAAGCGGAGTGCTGGATCAATACTGTATGTGTGCATTGCGAACAAATTATTAGACTGGATTTGTGAATTGAATAAATTAATTCATTCAAACGGATCCTAGCGATAGTCTTTAACAGTATTCTGTTAAAAGGAAGTCATACTGTCTTCCAAATCCATGCTTTCCACATCCTTATGGTGTGTTACATCCCCTCATTTTCTTGTGCTTTCCCTAGAGATGCATTTTTGGAGCATTAGTGAAACTTGCAGTTCTTCCTCACACTGCTTTAGTTCTTCTATGGTTCACAGATATGATGGGCTCTGTGTAAGTAAGAACTGTCAAGCCTTATTTATGAGTTGATCTTGAACTTGTTTTGAGTGCAGACCAACTACGTGAATGTTGTTTGGTGGCCCTCAGGGGTTAAAGCGCTCATTTTTAGTGAACTAGCTATTAGATGGAGTGATGTATTCAGAGAACGCATCTCAGACCTCTCTGATATTTAAGATGTTACTTCATTTTATCAACAACAATTTGGAAAAATGTAGCAGAACATCGTAAAAAAACAAAACAAAGGAATTTTTGTGTGGACATAATTGCAAAAATAATAATAATAATGCAGTATCAATATAAAAATATAAAACAGGAGCAACAGTATTACTACTATTTAACTAAAATTAGAATTCTTATTCTTCTTATTATTATTTAATCATCAAAAAACTCTAAAAAGTACAACTGTAATGTCTTCATTTTCAAACATTAAACCATCAAGCTTTTATTTTGGTGGGAAACCATGGGGGAACACTTAAAGCTTCTCTTTTGTTGATGAAAGCTGGTTTATAAACACACCCACGGTTGATGCATGTTGCATTACCAAATGTGCATTAAAAGCATCTTGAAGTCAAAGCATAAAACCAGATGAGTTTGTGTGGAGCAGCCTTTTGGATTCGATGATTTGCACTCATCTGGTTTTATTTAGATTAAGAGTGTCGTTGTTTGTGCTTATCGGGTAGACCAACCTACAAGTGATTAGACATATATTTTCTGCATAATAAGCTGGGATAGGAGAAAGTGTTTTAGTTACATCAAGTTGAGCTGTGCAGCTGAGGCAGGGCACACACACACACACTGTCACGCTCATGTCGTGCTTGCGCCTCTGGACTAGGTCATCGGCGGTCCCAGTCAAGCGATGGATGACCTTTCCCGGGACACACTCCTCCTCTTCTGTACTGATTTTTATTCAGTTCTTCTCTTCGGCAGAACCCCATCAGTATTCAGAAGAACGCTGGCATGACTGTGTGCCTGTGTATTCACCCTTGTAATGCATGTTTGTGAATGACAAAGATAAAAAGGACGTGAAAGAAAACAAACCAACAAGCTCCAGCGCAGAGGACATCTGAGGAGAGATTCTACGGGGCACAGCCGAGAAAACGACAAGGACGCTTCTCTAAATAGCATTTAGTGTTGTTTTACGGCTCCTCGTGAGCAAAAGAGAGGAAATCTATGCATCAGTAGATTCGAATCTGTTTCATGCCTAGAAGGCATTCAAGACTTGTGCGCTACAGAGGCTTTTTGTTCCGCCGTTTTTCCTTTTTTGTATCTCCACAGTGTCTTGCATTACATGCACAGCTTGAGAACAGGGAGTTGCATGTGTATGTGTGCGTTTTTTTGTTGTTGTTTTTTTGCATCCACTGCAGATATCTCTAATGAATATTGATAAATGGTGGTTTTGGCAACTGTGAGGTCAGAGTTCTTCTTCTCTGTCCCTCAGAGGAACAGAGCAATGCCACAGCATGACAGATGTGATTGTGTGTTCCTCTCGTAGACACCGGAGCGCCACTTTCTGTCCTTGAGGGTAGCAGCCACTCTATTAGTGTGTTTATATTGAGGCTATACTATTTATTGTCATTTTATGCTTGGCTTAATAAAGTAATTGGTTCATTGTGTACACTGTTGGGAGAACAGGAATGGAAGTGATTTGTCATGTAGCAGATGCTTTTTTATATGCGGAGCAACTTTTAGCCTCACAGGGATGATCCAGTCTTTGAGCAGTAAGGTTAAGGCCCGGTTTCACAAACGGGGCTTAGCTTAAGGACTAGGCATTAGTTAAATTAAGATATTTAAGCAACTTTAAGCAAAACGCCTTATAAGAAAATATTACAGGTGTGCATCCATAATGACACAGAACAATGACACCGACATGTTTTAAGATATGTCAGAGCAAGATATTTTCATCTGAGACAGATCAAACATGCAGTTTAGTCTGGGACTAGCGTAAGCCTTGTCTGCGAAACTGGGGGTTAGTGTCTTGTTAGAGACTACATAGTTTAAGAATCCCCAGAATTAGGACCTTTTGATTGAAAGTTCAGACCCTTGTCTACATTAGTTGAGTGTTCAGAGGGAAATTATGTTCTGTTACTTTTATCTCATAATCTATAAAGTCGTTTATGACTATCGACATAAAGGCTGGTTCACTTAGCAGCTTTCCTGACAATAATAAAAGATAATTTTACAGATACACTATCATTCAGTAGTTGCTATCATTCACTTGCTAATCAAGAAAATGCCTTATCAAACGCCTTCTCAAAGGGATTGTGTTTCTTGTTTGATGAATAGAAATTGAATAGTTTCAGTTTCTTAACTGATACTTTTGATCAGATTAATGCATCCTTGCTGAATGAAAGTATTAATTATCATTATTATATTTGCCTTTTTATTTGCTTGTGTTGTTGTACCCAGAAATATATCCGCTACAGTAATACATTTAATTTTCTAATGCAGCACAGTCGTTTGCAAAAGTCAGGAGTCACATGAAACTAATTGTACAGAAATTACAGACAGATGCCCTATTTTGCACTGCGCCCAGAGTAGTTAGTGGCTACAGTGGAAACACTTGAAACAGAACATGTGACCTCATAATCATCACTTTATATGATTGACGGCTGAAATGGCCTCGGGACGTGTAATAACAAGAGTCTCTATTATGTCAGCCGCTAAGTGTGGCGATAAGAGTTTCTCTTGCTGGAATAATACTGCCGGTGATGGACTGCATTTGTGTTTCTTCAAATATCCATTTCCTAATCCATCTTTGATTGTTGTAGCTAGTGCGAGTGAGAGCTTGTTGCCAAGCAAGCCCCGTTTTTGAAGCATATCTGCCAGGCTGACATCCTGAAGCAGTTTTGACAGGTTGAATGTCATATGTCTCTATTTCTCTCGTTCTCCTCGTCTGTCCTTCTCTTTGACTTTGTTATTGGAACAGTGTTGTTTTTCTTTCTAACTATCAGTGCTTCTGTGCGCTCACTGTCAGTCGCTTGACTTTCAGTGTAATTGAACTTCCAGATGCCAAGGGCAGAGAAGCGTTAACATCAGCTCTCTCTGTGTGTGTGTGTGTGTGGGACGTTTAGCACGGCTCTTTTTAAGCACCTTCTATGCCATGCCCACTGATACACACACATGCATGTATCCACTTATAATGGGAGTGTAAACTAGTGTTATTTTAATGTTGACATTAAACTAGTCATAACTTTTATAAAGAATACCTCTTTGGTTTTGAGACTTTTTTGGTGGACTCTTTCTAAGAGGCTAGGTTCCTTTTTTTTTTACTGAGACTTGGCTCTTTGTGGTGTCATGAGCAGCAGAGGCTTTTGGCAAGTTAAGCAGAGAAAATTTCAGGCAACTACTGTACCACTGGGAGCGTGAATGGTGGAGCTCTTACAATCCACCTACTGATACGGTTGAGTAAGAACAATGACCTTCACAGATTTAATCACACCTCCTTTGTTTTTTAATTCTAAACTTGATTGCATTTTCCCACGTCTGAGTATCTCTCTGTCATCTTTATCTTTATTGTCAGGCCGGTAAGATGTTTCACAGCTGTACTTGTGGTGTGATGTGGGTTCTCTGCTGGCCTGTTGATGGCTGAACTTTGGGCAGTAGTGCATACTGTACTAACCCTGAATGAAAAGAATGAAAACAACTAGCTAGCGACAACCAGGATCCTTGAATAATGCATTTTTGTAGCACTTATCTTTTAGCCCTTGACAGGAGGAGTGAGAAAAATTACCACAGGTCGCTGCATACCAACGATTGGTTATTTCTTTGGGTAATCGGATGAAAAAAAACCCCGATATATATATAATTTTTTTTACAGGGGGAAGCATTATTATGGATTATGGACTCAATTTAAGTTAAAAGGACTTAATGATGGATTTTTTTTCTCGTAAACACACAGCTTTTGACTTCAAAAGATGTTAACTGATCGACTGGAGTGTGTGTTACTGATAAGTGATATGTTTTTATCAGCTGTTTAGATGCTAGTGACAGCTCCTGTTCACTGCAGAGCATCCGTTGTTGAAACAGTGGTGCAATGGTTCATTTCTCAAAATCTGATGAAAAACAAACTCCTATACATATCGGATGGCCTGAGGATGAGAAACGGGTGGGAACAGGGTGTTACTTGAAATGCAAGAGACTGCACACACATCTGTCAAAACGCGATATGGCAAGTCACATTAAAGCACCTCATAAAAGCATTCTCTTGTTTAGAACAACTGTTCAGTCTGTAAAGCAGTGACATGACTGTTGTATGCAACATGACTTTCCATGCATGGTGCTTAGACACCATCGATAATCAAATTATCATAGATTTTATTTTATTTTTTATTGCTTAGTAGTTGCTGCCCTAGAATATGCTGAATTCTGACAAATCATCACTGTTTGGTCTGATCTGCTGATTTAATGTAGTTGCATTATTTCTCGGTAGATGTGTGTATTTCTCTTTTCCACGTTACACAGGTCAGTGCATTTCCCCGAAAACTCTCTTCCCAAAGGTAAGATAATGCAGAAAGCAATGACCCGCTGCGGGCTGTTTGTAAACGCTAATTTACCTCACGCTCAGCGACACTTGTACATGCACATGCGCGCAGAGACACGTTAACACTCACTATTTTAATCCCCCCTCAAGGGAAGCTCAGTAAACACAACGCCTGTGCGCACACACACACACTTGGCTAAGCTTTATAAAATGGTCTTAAGTGTATTGAAAAGCATTCAAAATTCTAGCAAAGCCGCAGGTTCAGTGTAGCAGCTGCGAGGTATTTTGGCCAGAACTGTAAATCCTTGATTCTGGAAGGAGCATCATTTATTTGTTATCAGATTTATCAGGCGAGGAGCCGTCCGGTATCACTCGTCAAGAGCAGCCCTGTAAAGCTGAAATACAGAGAGAGGATGAAATGGTCTATTTTCGAGTGAGTCCTGCCCTTGGAGAGTCAGAGCATTGAGGGTTTGGCCTGCAGCTTCACATCTGCTCAGCAGAGCACTGAAAGATCCAGCCCAGCTTTCTGTCTTTCTCACACATAAACACTCACTATGTACATGCATGTGTGTTACACCGCCTGACATGTAAAAATACAGTCTCTCCAAGTGATTTACTGCTATACTATGTGCAGAAGGCAATCTTTTTCAAAATTGACATCAGCTAGGATCCTCGTAGCATACTTACTGCCATGTGGGAACTATTACTGTAATGCCTCAATAACAAGAGTCGAAAAGCAGAAGTGCTTGTTTATTTATTTATATTTTTAGATAAATTCCTTTTTGCCTTCTAGTTTACATATTTTTAATTTACAGATGTGCTCTGCAAGAAGGTCTCTTATGCTCACCAAGGCTGATTAATATATAAATATGTAATGCAATTAAAAGCCTTGTTATCTAAATCTATGTTTAGCATTGTTTGAAATTGAAAAGAGTCATTGAATCATAAACATTTCTTTTTGGATTCTCACAAATTATGGGAATTAAAAATGTTAAACTTGAAATGCGTTTGGTCTATAAAGGCCTTTACTAACACTTTGTCAATTGAATGCATCCTCTCAGAATAAAGGTATTAATTCTTATAAAAAGAGGTTCTGGGTACCGACTTGGTCTTATTCTTAGACCTGAGGCCCTGCTGTGATAACTACTACAGAATGCCTAGTGCTGTGATCTCAACCTTTATAATCTAGTGCAGAGAAGATCTGTCTCTTGGCTGAAACAGTAATGGTTGGTTTAATTCGTCAACACAAGTTCACAACAGACCATCTCTCTTTATCGCACACTCACACAGCCTCACAGTTCTGTCAGAATGAAAGGGAGAAGTTTGGCCATCTGCTAGCAGTAGGAATTCACGACACACACAAGAAGCCATTGTTCGGGAGCACTCCTAAGCCACTGCGATTTGCACAGTCTCTCTAAAGCCTATTGTGAAGGAGTTAGCATGACGCTAAAGCTGTGAAGGGTGCGAGGAAAACAGTTAAGAGTGATTTTTCTTGAACATTATGCTGGGAATTGATACTGTCTGGACAAAGTTTACGACAACAAACATGCCAGCATTGATGCAGACAATGTTTCTGTACACTGTAGAATAAAGATTACAATCAGAGCCAGAAAAGTTTGATGGCTTGGAATGTTCTCAATGTTCTCAATGAATTGCTAGTTCTTCAGAAAACAACTTCTGGTGATTCAAATCAGCGTGAAAACTGCGTTTACAACCAATTACATTTCTGTAATGTGACATTCGTAAAAAATGTAGTATATTTCAATTTATCTGTCTTGAAATGATTGGATTGTCTGATTTGATGTGTAGAGGGGAGATGTAAAGTAAAATTTGATAGCTTGCAAATTGCATGCAAAAGGTTTCTGTATTATTATTATTATTATCATTCCCATTTAGAATAATAAATGAAGTCATGCGCTTAATAAATGAATACATCAGTTTTTGTTTTTATTTTCTTAATTTCTTTGAATATTTTGATAGTTACGTGTCATCTTAGTCTTTAATTAAATAAAATTATTCTGAAATGATACAGTATTATTTTTATAATATATTTGTCTTATTTATTTATATATACTGTATAGTAGATATAGTTTTTTTTTTTTTATAGTTTTAGTACTTAAATGTCTTGTTATATATAAATAATGTTTTGTTCATAAAAAATGTTTTATGTTGTCCAAGTTCTTATCTTAGAAATGTTGCCTTGGCCTCTACTGAAATAATGTTACGTTTTATTTTAGTTCATGTTTTTTTTTTTCTCCAAGTACTGAAAATGTTTAATAATATGATTTTAGTTGTAGTAAATGATATGCTGTAATACCTCATGTTAATTTGTCTTATAATGTAATGTAATTTCTATATAAATCATTTGAGACCCTTATACAGTAAAAATGAACTGCCACAAAAGAACTTGTAGTTTTAAGGGTGTAGATGATGTTGATTTCATCTCTGTTGAGACGCCAGCTGCTTCATAGTCGCCCAAAACATCCTTCAGCCAGATGCCAACTGTCAATCATTCCTTCTCTCTCCCTCGTTTTCCTTCAACTGTCCGTTTTTTTCCTTTTCATGTCTCTATTTCTGTATGACTCTGGCTGCCTGGTTCTGTCCCCTCTCTGTTTCTAGGCTAGAGTACAGAGTCTGAATACACCGAGTGCCTCCAAGTGCTACTATTTTAATGATTCAGCAGTAGTTCACGCTTCAAAGGTTTCACTCCCTCTTGTAGAATCGATTCATTTGACTTAGAAATTACAGGTTCTTTATTGTTAGAGGTGTTTACTGAAGATGCTCTGCGGTACGTTCGGTGAGAGCATCTGTGGATTTATATCGAAATTCTAATAAAAATTTACAAGCTGTGAGAGCAAACCCAATCAGTCTCTAGAGATACGCTGAAGGTTTTAGCAGAAGCCTCCGTGCAGACAGGAGTTATGAGCGCTGGGCCTGTAGGTAAACCACCCCTGCAGCCTCTGCAGATCAGGTCTAATAAAACAGGCTTCAGTTCATCTCCAGCAAGACCTGAAAGATCGAGCTGTTTGCAGTACTGGGCACCGGAGGTTCTGATTACCTTCCCGCTCCTCCTTTTGGCCCCTGTGATGAACTCCTACTGTTATCTTGTCTTGTCCGTCCGCTTTGTTCAGAGGAGTACTTAAGATACTCTGTATGTACAACAGACTGGATGAACCACTTCAAAGCTGTGGAAAAGTAGCAGATTAATGCAAGTTATTCACAATTTGTAGGAAGTTCACTTACATTTTCACTTACATTCAACTTTTTTTTTTTTCAATGTGTAAGCCTATTGGCAAGACCTGTGGTAAATAATAATTATGCATCTTTTTACAATTGTTAGTTAAAGCTTGTAATTAAATTTTTTTTTTTTCAATTTATTGTGTATTAATATTTAATAGTATTTTATTATTTGCTGATTTGATTGTGATATTGGCGTGTTTTTATTATTTTTAAATTTAAATGTATTCAATTAATTAGCTTACTATCAGTCCAGATTGGATGGCACTCCAGCCTTCTATGTACTATGTGTCTGTGTTTTTCCGTTTCATGTATGGACTATCACCTGTGTACTCCCGTCTCCACCCACCTCATGTGTTGTCATAAGTTACTGATATGTTCTCTGCCCCCTCAGTGTCTTTACCCCCTGTATAAATACCCCAGAATTCCCAGTATTCCCCGCTGATCATTGCATGTGGCTAGTCCCATCTTTGTAAGCGGTTTCCCGTTATTTCCGGTTTGTTTTCATTGTATTCTGATTCCCCGTTGCCAACTTTTGCCTGCTACCACGATTCTGTCTCACCTGCATTGCTTTGTTCACCATGGTTTTGAACCTCCGTGAAGTTGGCCCCCCACCAAACGCAAAACGTCACAAATAGTCTCAATCGTTTGTGCTCCGTTTGTGCTGTAAAAATTTTCGTTTGTGCTGCTTTGGTTTTTTAGATATAAAATATTTATTTAAAAG
>JAUMHP010000046.1:1114798-1129831 GCA_032361065.1 Enteromius trimaculatus
ACAAATAAAACATATATACTAATATATATATATATATATATATATATATTTTTTTTTTTTTTTTCAGTTTTACATAAATTCTTGAGAATGAGAATTTGGTTATGTTATGCTGTACTTTTTTTTGTTTATATTTTATACTTAAATTTTTATTATATTAGCATTAGTAAATGTACTGTACAGCTTTTTTCAATTAGTAGCAAAGTCAACCTTTTTCTTATTTTTGTATTTATAGTATTTCCATGTAATACTTATATTTTATTATTTCAGTTGTCAAGTTTCAAATTAGTTTTAGTTAACGGTAACAAACCATTGATTGATCGGTGCGTGTTTTTAGCTGTGTGGTGATGTTGGTGCTGTCTCAGTGTGAGTTCATGTCTCTCTAGATCATGCAGTAATATCACGGTTACTCATGGTGTCTGATTGCTTTAATTTACCCTGGATGCTCTGACAGAACATCATACAGCATCTTTACCAATTTCTAGAATGTAGTCCGAGTTATTCTTTTTTTTCTCCAAGCACACACAGTACGATAAGCCTTGGTGTTGGAGAAACATTTCAAACCTTTCTCAGTTCTCTTCCCCCCACACCACTGTCTTTCACTCTGTAAGAGCTGGTTGTTGCGCGTTCTTTCAGCGAGAGCCGTAAATGGGGGGTTTAAAAGAAGCTGTCGCTTCTACCCAACAATTTCATGCTAATATTCCAGTCACCCACTTTTAGAAGTGAAGCGAGCGGGAGGAGGATGAGGAAGAGTGAGTGTGTACAGGTGGGCTGTCACAGATAAGGCCATCTTTTGCTGTCGGTTTGTGTGTAAGTGAGAATTTGTTTACTGTCATACTGAAGAGCGCTGGCTTTGGTCAGGAGTCGCTCCACTGTCGTCGCTGAGGATGACGTCGATTTGTTGTTCTAGAGCAGATTCAGAGACATGTGACACAGTACAGTTTGTGATGTGATTGAAATGGGACGGCACATTTTTAAAGCTTCTCAACGTCTACAGTGGTGCAAGTTTCTTGTAAAGGTGCCGACCGACTAAAAATAAATAGTGTGGGTGTGTTGTCGTCAGAAAGTGTGCCATCATGAAAAATGAAGGTGAGCATACTGTATAGGGCTGATTCCAAATAATTCAACTACATTTCACTACAACATGATTCGACATTCATTCATTAACTCTTTAAGTTCATAGGTTTTTACTCCTTGTGTGTTTTATTTGACTCAGGACTTTATGTCGACAAACTTTAATTCTGTTGTTTTTGTTCCATTTGCGTCGCCTTGCAAAAGTTATATCTTCTATTTCTTGTGAACTGTGATTCATTCATTCATTACCATTTGGCTTGACTACTGTAATTCACTTTATTGTGGAGTCAATGTATTTTACTCTAGTGATTGTAACTTTCTATTTTTATATTGCTTGCGTATGTCTTGTAGAGCACTTTGGTCACCAGTCTGTTTTTAAATGTCCTTTATATCTAACTAACTAACTAACTAACTCTTTCTCCATATTTGCTGAATTTCCTGGCTTTCTATATTAGGCACTATATTCTTTATTCTTCTGAAAGAGTACAGAATCTCCAGATCAGAACACTGGCAAAGCAGCAGGCGAAACAAGTGCATATAAGCAAATACATATGTAAAATAGTCATCCAACTTGAAACAACTCATAAATCAAAACTGCCTAATGTTATCAAATTAATTTTAAAATCTGTGCAGGACTGTGAAGCTTTGGGGATGTTGATGGAAGCGATCGACGCAATCTGTTTTGGTCATCGCTCTGAATCTTGCGGTGTTTTTACTTTCATTTGACATACAATACTGCGTGTTCAGATATCATTCTAATAATAAATATTTATAAAATAACAAATATTATCATAAATAACACCCAGCCCTATTTGAAAAAAGCTGTATTTTAAGTGCACCACATACTGTATGAAGTGGCCAACATAGTGTAAATATAAAACAAATTCACTTATTAAATCAGAAAATAATGTATGAAGACAAATATTGAACAAATGTATCTTAAAAACATCCTACATAAATAATATAAAACTGAAACTACAGCACTGGTAAGATTGTTTATTTGTACAAAATGTTTAGTGTTAATAAAATAAACTAAAATATCTATGTAAGCATGTCTGAAAGATGTGTGTGACTGCACATTGACTCGAAATTATTCTGTTACGGTCTTTCATAGATACAGTTGCTGCTATTTTGCAAATATTTGTATTAAGAGAGAGAGAGAAAGAGAGAAAAAAAAAAGCAAAATCATAACACATCATTACGATAAAATCCGAAAAATCTCCAGCCCCATACTGTAAAAATGACCGTAAAAAAACTGTGAAAATGCTACAGTAAAAACTTTAATTGTAAAAGATAAGTCCCCCTAATATATAAGGTAAAAAATGCTGTTTTCGTGTCAAAATTACGTTACATTGTATTTTTAATTGTCATATTTTCTACAGTAAAATTCTGGCAAAAACGGTTGCCATTTTTTACCGTAATTTTAGAGGACGTTTTTTTTTATTTATTTTTTTTACAGTGTAGTATTTTTCCCAGTCGTGTTTCTGTTTGGCTTGGCATTAAATGTCTCTGGGGTCTCAGATTAATTTACATTTATGTTTTAGAGAGAGAATAAAGGTGTCTGTTTTCCTGTCATTTGTAATAAGAGAGTTTCAGCCAGCTCTCTAGAGAGGACACTGCACTTTTCTGTTTGTTTTAAGTTTGATATTTTCTCCTGCCGTTGAAGATGTGCTTATTGATTTTTGAAACAGTGCATGTCTCAAAATCCCAACAGGGACCGCTACAGATGACAGTGTGTGTGAGAGAGAAAGAGAAAGAGTGTTGGAGATCTCAGGGACTCTGAGTAATTTGTCATCTTTCATCATCTCCAGCATTTTTTCCTTGGAGATATTTTCTTTGTGCCTGCTCACTCCGAAGGGAAACAAGCACATCTGTTTATTTCAGAAATAGATATTTCATTATAGTTTATATCACTTAAGAATGGGATGCTCCGTCTCTGACAAGCACAGCATTTTAAGATCTACACACTATGTTCTTAAAACAAGGCAGTTATATTAACCTTTTGTAATTTATAAGTGACCGTTTACTGAACTCATGTCTTTGAGAAATTACTTAGTTAACTGGTATATTGTATTTGTTATATAAGCTGTACTAAATGAGTTGAGTCCATCAAGACAAACTTGTTCATATCCCTCCCTTTCTCTGTATAGAAGGATGATTTGAAATGCTTTTCAAAGTTTTTTTTTCTCATGAATCGTATAATTGCACTGACGTGATCTGCAGTCAGCATAATACAACACAGACCTCACTCAGAGATTGTCTGAGACTCGACCGATCCAGTCCGCTGTGAATGATCTGTTTGTTGAGTCTTGTTTAAGGTTGAGACGAAGTAGTGTGTGAGAAAAAGAGAGAACAGAGAAATGTTGTTTACCGTTTTGTTGCTTTTTTGGACCAGTGCTATAGGAATACTATAGGAGTATCTGTTACACCAAGTGCGGGTAGTCCACTTCTCTCAACACCACAAAAACGGTTAACCTATCAAAATCCTTTCAAAACATGTGGTCAGAGATAGAAATGCATCCTTTCCAAAAAGTTTAAATTGATTTTAATGTGCTTTTATGTGCATTGTTGCCTTTTATAAAGCCATTTTGTTTACATTTTTTCATCTCATGACTCAAATGCACAAAATGAATTACTAATGTAAAAATAAAAACATGTTTTTTTTTTTTAATTTATGTATGTTTATTCACTCCACGTAAAATGTAAAATAAATAAATCAAATTAATACAAAAACCAACAATTTTTTATTTACCTTTTATCTATTTAAATTTTCAGCTTTTTCCTTTTAAACAAATTTAAAGTGAAACAACACAAAACACTGCAAACCCTCCCTCTCTGCTCAGCGCAAATACAAGGCCCAAACACATATTGACCAATCATGCGTGGCGTGAAGTGAAATAAAGTGAGAGAAAAACCCATTAAAGAGCTGGCTCCTGTCGTTCGCTATAAAGAGCCGGCTCTAGGAGTCGTTTCGTTCACGACTGACCCATCACCAACGTGTTGTTTTTTTAAGATTTTGACATACAATAGTGGTATTTAAAGTATATGTTTTGCAAAAAACATGGTTTCGAGAGGATTGTGAACGCAGTAATCACCCGCGGCTGGCAGCCGATTTTCTAATCAAGCACGTCCAATCAAATCACTTCCCGTTACTAAAAGATACCCCAGCTTCTATGTTCCCACATCTCGCCTTGATCGCATCCCTCCTCCTCCCCTTCTCCACCTTCTCCCTCATACCTCACGCCCGGGGGGGCATACGACGGACGAGCCAAGCGCCGAACCCTCACCCTCGCTAGGGTTCTATTCCCTAGGGTTCGGAGTCTGCCGTTCTCCCGGCGCGCTCCCCAGACAGCTCACCTAGCCGGACCGCTTTCCACCGAACACCTGTGGGGATTTTCCACCACAGGTGTTCGCTATTATCCACAGTATAAAAGGAACCCACGGAGATTAGTTCGATACGAAGTTTTGATCATCAAAAGTCAACTCTGTGTTTGTGGCTATTCTTTGGACTGACCTGTTACCAACCTGGATTGTTTATTTCGTCTCTGATTCTTGCTTGTTGCCCCGACCATTGGCTGGACTATTGTTGACTGATTCTCGCCTGATATCTCAACCTTCGCCTGTTTCCGGTACGGTTCTGAACTGCCTCTATTGTGTTTGTTGCACCTGGTGATCTAAGCATGTACGACCCCGAGTTTGATAATAAAGAGCTGCAAATGGATCTGCTGAGCCGCTGTTACAATGACGTAATGAATATGACGTAATCTAGCGACAGGTTTTAAATCAGATTTTAATTTTTTGTTATTCAAATTTAAAAATTCAAGTTCTTGTTTCAAAGTTTATAGATGGATGGCTAATGTGTGTGCCATTGATATGTTCAGTGTTCATGTAAACTGTTTAATAAACACTTCTGCCACTTTTTTTGAGTCTCTTCATTAGTTTTGTTTTTCCTGTAAATGATTCAGTAAATGCCGTACCGTGCCATTCATACCGAGGTATTACCGTACCGTGAAGTTTTGATACCGTTTCACCCCTAGTGTATATGGTAAAGAATCAGTACCCATTTATATTTAAGATGAATGTTTGTAGTACCACTGCATCGCTCTAGCACAGTATTTTGGAAGACTAATGACTCATGACTTTCATTCATTCACGTTATAACAGCAAACCAGGAGAGAAGGATTTCAGAGCGGAACAGGTGAATAATGGTAATGAGAATGAATAAAGCTGTGGGTGGGAAACGCTGGGTTTTCACCCAACCGAGTTTGACTAAGCAAACAAACAAAGATTTACATTTGAAGTTCAAGAGCAACCATTTTCTTTAGTTCCTGCTTTATTTTCATAATTGCTTTTATAGCACGGAAAGCTCAGCTGAAGCTGCAGTATTGCTTCCGCCGCGTATTTATTCAGGGATGCCATGTTGTCCGAGCATGTTGTCAGACAGCAGAGACGTTTCATCTCGTGTTTACCGCAGAGTTAAACCTTTTCGTGGTTTAGCCATGCCGCTTCTGCTGTGTGTGTGTGTGTTGTTAAAGCTCAAAGAGCAAGTGCTCTCAATCTCACGGTTGTAATTACATGAACTCAACAGGTTGTGACTCGTTTAAGCGCTCGCGCACACACACACACACACACACACACATTTAGTAATTACTGCCGAGCAATGCCTTGACATTCTTCTCTTTATTTGAACTCGACTGTTTCATTAGTAGTCTGCCCTCTGGGCTCTGGTTAGTACATGAGAAGGAGGAGATGGAGTCTGATCCGTCAGTCAACTATACACAGATCATAAAGCAGATAGTACCTGAGGCAGAGTAAGAGACAGAGAGAGAGAAAAAGAGACAGATTAGCACTTGAAAAAACAGACAGCTGTAATGGAGAGACTGACAGAGTGAATTATAGATACTGTACACAAGGATGAGTAAAACTACTGTAATGCCACTGCTTCCACACATCTTTGTAATGAATCTGAATAGATATTTTAAGAGGGATTCTCAACCTTTTTGACTCGGTCCATGGCCTGTATAGGTTACTGCAAGCTGTAGGTGGATAGATGACTATGGATACACCATTTGCTGTTGTTTGTTGCAGCTGAAGGAGTGATCAAAACATGCCAGTTCATTTATAAATGAGATGTTATAATAAAGTTATATATAAAAAAGCCTTGCAATTAAATGGTCTCTTGGTTATCTTTGATGCTCACTTGAATTAGCCTGTCATATTTTATGCCACATTGTCTTTGGAAGGATTTCTAAAACCAGTCATTGAAAACAATAAGACTCGACTGGGGTCAGACGGGTGCTGGCTAATTTAATTGGGCATGAAATGGAAATTCAACTTTTTTATGCATGTTACTGGTCTTATTTCAAATGAGTTATTTTATTAAAATGTTTTCTGTTGAAATGTCAAATAACTTTTCCACTTTCTTACGCTCACCTGCCTCCATCCAATCAAAAACCATTGAATCATCACCTGCCTTGCTTTTCACCAGTTCACTCACGCGTCACGGCTTCTGTTAAATTGTGACTTTAAAGTTGAAGTTGTTGTAAGACATTTTGTCACATGGACTGTTTACCAGTGTTTTTACTATGTTTCTGGATCTGGATCATTTCAGTTGCATTGCCGTCTGTATATTAAATATTACTTTATATTAAAATAAAAATTTCATTTTTGGGTGAACTAACCCTTTGTTAGTGACAGATATACATATAATATGTTTAAACAGGACTGTGATTTTAATGGTAAACTTACTCTTATTACTCTCATTATGTTGCTTTTTGTCACAAATGTGCTGTAGCATAACAATATGTTGAGTATTATTTGATGTTCTATTTAGTATTGAGTAAGCTATGTAGTTTTGTAGTCTATGGTAATGTAGACTACATAACCTTTTCTGGAAATGAACGCTAGTACGGTCTCACACTCAGTACCTGACAAGACGAGGCAAACATTATTAAACTGATTGAATTTGTAGAGTGTAGATCTAACCACGCCAAGTTCCAGACTTGGATTCCCAAGGAAAGGCTCTTTGAGTTTTGAAGATAAAGTCAAGATGTAAGCACAGCCCATAATGCCGTTACGCAGAGCACAGTGATTTAGTGTTGTGTGAGTAAGCCTGGTTTCTGCTTTAAAGGTATTAAAGCCAGTTTATGTTCTGAGCTACAGTATATTGAATGTAATCTTTCTTTCTCCATTCTCATCATGTCACAGAAACTCTCTCTCTGTATCTGGATCTTTCTCTCTCTCCCTATATTTAACCTTACCTCATGAATCTTTCAGCCATGCCCTTGCATTGCAGAAGGCGCTTCATGTCAGATAGCGTTTATGTTGACGCTAACAGGGATCACTTTAGAAAGGATGAAGGCAGAACACACACACACACACACACAGAAACACACACACACACACTCTTAGCAGTAATCACAGGTAAAGTGTGGGAATTCTTTCATATTCGACAACATCTGTTCAACACTCATCCTTCCTCACCTGCAATAAAGCTATAAATATTTCATTGTTTGTTATTCATCTATTTGTTGACAAGTCTCTTATCTTTAACAAGGCTGCTGTAATACCATTGCTGTGATGAAATATTAAATGTTTAAGCAATGATTTTCTATTGTAGTATATTTTAATAATTTCTTCTTCTTATCAGAGTTAAAAATTGTGTTGCTTTATATTGATATGGAATCCATGCATTCGTTTTCACTCTTTTAATTAATTAGTGTTCTTGCTGAATAAAATGTCTAAGTTTTTTTAACTAGTCAAACACAAGGAGGACAGTATTTATTGTAACACTTTATTTTACGGGTATACCTATTAGCTGTTTATTAGCATGCATATTACTACAATATTAGCCATTTATTAGTGCTAATTAAACACATATTAATGCATTATTCTAAATGACCTTTTTCTACATCCCTAATCCTACACAATACCTAAACTTCACATAACTGACTAACTATTAATAAGCAGCAAATTAGAAATATATTAAGAGTGAAGTGTAAACGTATTCTAAAGACTTTGTCTCTTAATTAATGCCTTTTCCTTATCAACTAAGATAATAAAAAACAAAATAATTATTTATGACTAAGGGTTTTGTAGATGTGTATATATTTTTGTGGGGTGGCATTTAGACATGGTTAATCAAATCTTAATGATTTAGCTAGTAAAGAAACACCAGCCGCCCATGCAGGAAAACAACATCCTAAATGCAACATATGCTGGTGAGCAGCCATGCTGTTCTTTTCAACATGGCAGTGCTTTACGGGGGATATTCACTGTAGGAGAGCTGGAGAGAGAATAAAATGTAGAGGAAGAGGGACAGACACCGAGACAGAAGGGAGGAGGGTTTTTATTAGCCCTTGTTGATCATTGCCAGGGCAGAAACAGGCTTATTTAGCCCCCACCTAATCATTTCCTGGAATCCAGCACCCCACACACAGGAAGCTACTACCAGTCTCGCTTTCCGCTCGCTGAACAGAACAGGAAACATCGCTGCAGCATGATGGCTGCTATAAATCCTTGTTCATTCATTTCTCTCTCTCTCTCTCTCAGGAACTTTTTTTTTCTCCCGTTTTTGAAAACGTTATTTTCAATTTAAAAATAATTAAATGTTTGTACAATAAGAAATATTTATTTTTATTGCATAAATTAAGGTTTTTAAATGCGTTCATTTTTAAAATAGTGAAATAGTGGTTTTATTGAAGTGATAAAGATACATATTTAAAAATATAGCATTAAATTAAATTTTATAAATTAATATTGTTTTTAGAATATTCATTATAAAAAAATATATTAATTCAATTATTATTATTGTTTGATTTAAGTTTTCATTATATTGTTTAGTTTATTAAATTTAGTTTATTAAAGTTTATTGATACCTGTGGGGGAATTTAGGTCACACTGACTTCCATTTAAAAAAGACAAATAAACAAAAACATGTATATAATTAATAATAGCAAGCTGCTGAACCAACATAGTCTTTAAATTCCCAAACCAAACAGGCAAGGCTGGTTTACTAAAAAAGTCCTTCTGGTTAAACTGAGAACGGCTTTTGCAGGCACTAGCAACCCAACCATATGCTGGTCATAGCGCTGCCGTTCATTTTATCACGGTTGCATGTAGGGCTGGGTAATGATTGCCTCTATACAACCGAGTATTGAAAAACACCTCGTCGTTCGGTACCCAATTTCGATACCTAAAGGGGTTCATCTCATCAGCGCCGGTGAGCCAATAAGACTGCAGCACTAGCCAGTGTGTTTGACCAGAAGTGTGTAAAATAGCTTTATGTTATTCATATCATTTACACGAATGCACGTCATTTCTGTCTCTAAATGAAGTTACGCTTTCTGTATCGTGCACGGCGCAGTTTCGCCCCACACACACATAAAGCACACTCCTGCTTTTAAAAGTATTTGTCAATATTTAAGCGTGAAAAAGATAAATTTTCCGTGTCTATGTGTTAATGTACGGTTGTGTTTACTAGCATACTGACCTGCCCGTGACGCTTCAGCTGATATTAACGTCTTGCGTCTCACTAAATGAGGGCATAAATACAGTAGGCTACATGAATAACATCTCCTGCTCCGAGGGTTACTTCAAGAGCATCTGACCGTTTGATTTGAGTAAATTTATCGTCACATCATGTACACACAGAACTGGAAAGGTATTCATGGTAAGCCGTCAAAATAAAAGTTCGGTTTGGAAATGGCAGCGGATATATATGACTATTGTTCAGTTGAATGTACGTAATAGGATACTACAAACATTATTAAAACATTATTTCTTAAGTGTTTTAAACTGTAATATAAAATCCGCTTTGTTTTCCAACAATAAAATAAAATCTTCATTAATTAAAAGACAAATGTTTTAAAAAATGTAAATACACACAATTTTCAGAGGCCAAAAAATAAGGCTGTTGTAAGAATAAATAATAATGCACTAGCGTAAAGGTAGCATAACAGATATGTAAACTCGTGCAGTGGCTCAGGAGATGAGGTTTTGATTCAGTCCCTAGTTGCATGGTTATATACACACAAGGAGACCCAAATGTTTAGTTGCATGAAGCGATATGACTGCGGCCACTACGTTCTCTTCCTCCATTATTGCACTCTTGTGTCATATTTATCCCATGTAACCCTCAACTTGAAACAGGTTTACAGAGTCCAGGATCCTTATTACGACGCTGACCCTAATTTCTGCTGTAAAGCTTTCAGAGACCCTTAGCACACAGTCTCACCCTGTCATATATTCTTCAAGTTATTGCATCCTTGGCAGTGGATAACTCTCCCGTGTCATAAATATTGCAGGCTCAAGGAGGTGAAGGCCAGCTTCAGTCAGGATATTACTATCCTTTTAGCCGGAGCTCACCACGGAAAGAGCACAAACACAGAGAGATTAGAGGAACAACAAAACCCTGTTCTGGAATTAGAGTAGAAGGATGCAGCTGGTTACCACAGAAACCTTTCAGTTGCTGATCAGGTTATAAAAATGAATGGAAAGCAAGTTTACAGTATGAACGGAATAGAAATTGACAATGTAATTGTGAAGCGTGAATTGTTAACTTGTATCATGCATTTAGAGCAGCAGGCAGAGGAAGATTAAGTGGTTCACAAAATTGCATGCATTTTTTTTTTTTTTTTTGAAAGGGAACCAGTTGCAATCCTCACGTTGTCAAATAAAAAATGTCATAACAGTAACTTTTTTTCACCCTTTGCTTCTATTCTACCTGTTTTTACAGGCTGTTGAACGAGGTGAGGTTGTAAATAGCCTGGGATTTAGTTCTGTAATTCTGCTTTAGGTGTGTGTGTGTGTGTGAGTGTGTGAGCGATCCTCTTCACTGTGTTGTTATGGAAAGAGTAAACAAGCCAGAGACTGATAGAGAAGATATTATCTGACCCCCCCTCCATCCTGAATGCTGTGCTTTTGCGCATCGTGGTTTTCATCTGCTTTTGATTCCGATCTTCAGGGGAAAAGGAGTTTCTGGAAAGGACTGAATGGTTGCGTTGATTTGATTTGGAGATACGTAAGTCATTGTATGTGCAGCTCATGAGAATGTGTAACCGGCGCTGCCAAACACACACTCCACTGGAGCCTTCCAACTATCTCTAGTTACTGTCAGGAGAATAATCAATACTCTGAAAGAACACTCAAAATAGGCAAGAATGTCAACACATTGTTCCTTCATAAACCTTGATATTTCTGCACACTTGATTTCAGCTCCTTATTTTTTATTTTGTGCAGAGAGGTGTTGTTTATTATTTGCTATTTTTTCATTATTTAAAGCCCTCATTTGCAAAAACAGACTCTGCTTTTAACAATTTAAAAAAATCATGTTTTTTCATTGTGCATATTAATTAATCTCAATCAGACTGCAGTTGTTGTTTTTTTGACTAGGGTAAAAATAGCCCAGCTCTCGAACACAAAACACACACCAAAAAAAACCATGACAATTAAAAACAAAAATAAAAAAGTGTTTTGCAAATAACTGTTCATTTGTTTATTATACAGCTTTGGTTTGTTGCGTTTAAGCTTGTCTGTTCGTCTCTCTTGCTATAGTGGCCATACCTTCCTCCTCTGTTTACTGACATGATGTAAACACAATAATGAAAGCTGAAATTTACCAAAAAACAAACCTGAAAATTCTAAGTTAATTAGGCTGGAAAACATTTTTTAAAGGAGGTGTAAAGTGGACTTTCGGGCATTCAGAGTTGTTTACACTCTTAAAAATTTTACTTTTTTTTTAAAAAGATATTCATGATTTTTTTTTTTTTTTAATACATTTATTCTGTAAAACCTTCCTTTTAAAAACAACAAAAAATCATTTTAAAACTCTTTTTTTTCCCCAAAATTGTGAGTGTGGTTATTGTATACATCAGTTCAACAAACCAGAAGTACATATTAAATACCTTATTTTCCATGAAAAAACTGTAATGCAGAGGTTGTCATGCTGTGAAAGTTTTGGGCGTACAGAGTTCTTGATTTTGCAGTTTTGAGTGATGGATTGAAATGTGACAGTGACAGCGGTGGTTCTGGCAATCATTCTTTGACACAAGAGGAGAGTGAGAAAACAAGAATAGTGGTTGAAAAAAACAGAGGAAAACCAACTCGACTGCATGTGTTTTTCTCTCGTTCAATCTCCCTCCATGACAGCTTGTCGACGGAGAGACTTCCTGCCTGGTAATTGGAGGAGAAGCAACTAATTAATCACGTTTAAGTACCATCTCAGTCACCACGACAACCAGAATCTTACAGGAGCCTCTGCCTGACATGGATGTAATTGAATTAGATGAACCCGAATGCTGTTCCTTTTGGATGCTGCTGAGATGAGTGTGTGCGATTCAAGGACGGCTGGGTAATTATAGCGCTGCTGGAAACGATGCCTCACTTTCTTGACCTCATTCTCAACACTGTGTTTGTTATGTTTGCAGTTAATATTTTGATTGCTTGAAATAGTTTTGGCATTTTTGAGGACGCTTCTTACAAAATAAAAAGTATCAAAACTATCACAGTATTGCCTTTTTTTTTTTTTTTTTTTTTTACTGACATGTTGTTTGAACATGTACTGTGCTACTATCATGCTATGACATATGATTAGAAGACCGCAGGGTAATTAGTGTTTTTCGAATGATGCTCACTTGCAGTTATGGATTGATAATATTGTTTTTTTTTAAATGTTTTATGAAAATAATGTGTTTTTTGTTTTTGAATACTTTAGTAGATGTTCATATAACATGATAATGGTAATGTTACCTTGATGCATTTCGTATACCCACAAAAACATTACCTTGGTACATGCATGCACAAAAATGACATGCACATTACTAATGAATACTGCAATATCTGTGATCTGAAATATCTTACATGCAAAGTCAAATACAAAATTAAAGGATATACCTTAATAAAAAAAGTGTGTATATAAAAGATCATGGTATGACTTGAAGATGAATCATGTAATCATATTTTAATATCTGTGTGCCTGCGCAGTCACAATGTATGCTTTTGTATTAGTTGCACAAGGTGTTATCTACTGTAATTGCTTATTAAATATTGTATGTTGGTAGAAAGTCAAAACATGACGCAGAATGATTAGAAGTCATTTCCAGAGCTCCTTAACTCTGTGAATATTAAAGCTGGTTATGATATCATTTCCTCTGCCATTAACCTGATCCTCAGATCACTATTGGAGGATATGAAAAGGCGATTTGGAATCGTTTAAAGCATTATGGCTCATGTTTTATTCATTAAGGAGTTGATTAATGTACTCGCTCCATCCCCAGTGATCACCTTATGTGCAGGCTGGAGGACGGTTTTTATACAAGACGCTGAATTAATAATAAAGCAATTTCCTGTTGGCCTGTCATGTTCCATTCATGGCGTGGTGAACGCTGCTGCTGATATTGATGTTCATTTTTGTTGGGGACACACACGCGGGTAAACACAAATCACCGGCAGCATGCTGATCTGATTTATGGAGCAGAGAGGCACTTTTTTTTTTTCTTTCTCCATTTGTCACGGCCCGTTTGCAGATGCTCGCATCTGAAGCAACTTCCAAACGAGCAAAGCGCAGGTCATTTAAAATAACAAACAACGGCAGTGAAGTTGGTTTAAAACAAAAAAAAAAAAAACCCTGCTGTGAAAAACATAACATGTTGTGTTCGTTTGTTTCAGTTGTGTTTATAGCCTAAATAAAAATTGATACGATTATGTTTCATGTTTATTTGTTTCATGTTTTTGTTTTTTTTTTTGCATTAAGCATCTCATGCTCACCAAGGCTGCATTTATTTGATAAAAAAAATGCTTTTGAAATCTTATTAAAAAGACTCCTCAATTTTATTATATCTCATTGGCTATAATTTAAATGTAGTTTTTTCCCGTGAGTTGTCCGCAGTTATTACTCCAATTTCTTTCTAATATGCTGAAAATGTTTCTGTCGCTTTAGATCAATTCAATGAGCCCTTACTGAATAAAGGGATTCAAAAAGTGTGTGTGTATATATATATATATATATATATATAAAACCGATGCCAATTCTAATACTGTAAAAGATGAAGATTTGAGATCTAGGGGCTGTGTCCTCAGTACAGTTGGAATATGTGCTCTTATGATCTGCTGACGGTTTAAAAAAATGCTCAATGATTATATTATTGCATTTAAAGCTGTTTTAATAAGGCTAAAAGTCTGGCTGCCAGTGTAGATGAGTATTTTATAGTGTTCTGTGTTGTGTTTGGAGTGTATTTGTTGTCGTCTGTCTGTTTAGCAGCTGTAGTTGCTGGCAGGACACACTGGGTTTGGTGCCAGTACTATACCGCTCTCTCTCTCGCGCTGTCACTCTCTCTCAGTCTGTTGTTGATGGATGAGTTTATAATACAGAAATAACTTATCGAGAGAAAACACTGTCAGACTGATAAGTGGCATAAACAGGAGGACTGCTTCAGTTTTCTGCATGTTGTTTGCAGTCTCGTTACTAGCTCATATATGTTAAAGCGCTCCTATTATGCCATTTTTAATGTTTAACAGTAGGTCTACATGCATGCAAGTTGAAAAAACGCTTTTGTTTTCTCAAAATGTGTGTTTATTATCACTTTTTTTTCCCTGCGATTCTCAAATGATTAGTTTGAAGCAGTTTTAAGATTCAGTTTCTCTAAGCCCCTCCTTTCTGTGAGCCTACTCTGCTCTGATTGGTCAGAACCATAGACTGTAAAAAAAAATGGAAGTAGTGTCCGTGCCGTCACTCATAGGTTTCTGAAGAGTGTTTTTGAAGCCTAAAGTGGGCGGAGCCGACCGCCGCCATCTTGGCAACGCGTCACCGCGCGTCACTCCTGGGTCACTCCCAGTTGATCCAAAATGGCCAATGAGGCGGGATGTGCCTGGTTGCTGAAACCACGCCCCCTACCTCGTCGACGTATTGGCGGTTGATTTTTGAACCTGTCACTCAAGTGGCCACGCCCTTAATTATGCAGAATT
>JAUMHP010000046.1:1151883-1169866 GCA_032361065.1 Enteromius trimaculatus
ATCATTCATATCTGATAGAAGTAGTAATATCTATCTATTTCTATCTATGTCTGTCTGTTTGTAGTTCTCTTTCTATCGCTCTGTCTATCTTTCTGTGTTTGTATCTCTTTATCATTCTCTATCTATCCATGCATCCATCCATCCATCCATCCATCTATCCGTCTGTCTGTCTATAGTTTTCTTTCTATCATTCTGTCTATCTTTCTATATCTGTATCTCGCTATCTATCTACTGTATCTATCTTCAGTCATTCTTTCGTTCTATCATATCTACCATTGAACCTATCAGTCTATCATTCTATCTATCATTCTGTTGTTCTGTATGTCATTCCGTTGATCTATTAGTCTGTCATTCCGTCGTTCACTCTATTATGTTGCTTATGTAATTCTATCTCTTCTTCTACGCGCAGTTCAGTGTGTTCCTAGGTCAACATTTTTATTTTTATACATAAAACAAGCACAAATACTTGATTGTAAGCCGAAACTTCCTAAAAACTTTGGTTAAGTCCAGTGTTGTTCGGGGGTCAATAGAAATGTTGAGCTAGGAACATGTCAAACTCAGAAAAATCAGGTCCTGCATTGTCCTATTGATCTTTCTATCAGCTAAACAGCCTTTTTTTAGTTTATAGTAGTTATCTTTAATAAACAACAATAGAAGTCTGTTGCAAGTCCCTATTTAAAGAGCCGAGTAAACATCTGTCTGTGTGGGAGAAATGATTTGATTGAGTGCACTAGAATGTTAGCAGTGATTGGTCTGTTGCTGGATCCATTGTCATCGCATCAGTATTAAATCTAGCACTGACCGGCTCATAGCGCTCCGGGAGAGATGGAGAGCGAGGGAGAGCACCCACCGAACACACAGATGCACGAAACGGCATGACTTTCTAGTGTAACTCGAGGGAATCTTTTCCTTTCTGCTTTCAAGGCAGAAACTCCATTATGTGAAGTTAAACTCACAGCTGATCCAGTAACTGTCATGCTTTCTAATGTGCTAGATGATGCTGGCTTCAGGTTATCAGCCCTCGGGGCACATCACCCACAGCACTGCTGAGGGCCAGGACACGGCTCACAGAGAGAGAGAGAGAGGAAATGTTTTAACAGATCTTTGCCAATATCTCCCACTCATATGTACGCTCTACCGTTGGGTTGTGTAACCTGTTTGTGAAGGATACGAACAGATAGCCGAATGCACATAGGTCACCGCAAGGGATCTATGAAGTATTGCCATTGTGCCTTACACACTTAACCTCAAGTTACTCTGTCTTCTCTGTAATTACTGAAGCTTCTGCTTGAGTTACAAAAGCACCAGCTAAAGGGCAAATCAGATTAGATACAAGTGTCTAACTTTACACAATCTTCTTAAAGCTAAAGTGTGCCTTTTTTCTTCGCTGCAAAGACTACTGTAAGTAAGCAATTTGTAGGTTGGTTCTTTCTAATACACTCTGTCTCTATCGACGTTGAGCAAAATAATTTAAAATAATAATAGCAAATGCTATTCTTGCAGTTGTGTTGTGATGACTCAAAAGACTTTTCACACTTCACTTGCACTATGACTGAATTACATGTTCTCCCCCAACTTTAAGAGCTTTTTCAAAATGAATAAATGCTGACAGAATGACAGGGAAGACATTTACTCGCACTCCAAAACAAAAGAGTGTTTTTTTAATATATCATTGAATAACAGAAATCAAAAAGATTAATTTACTTGAGTTGAAGCAACACTGTAAATTTGAGTAAAGTTTAACCTGATAACAAGTTAAAAAAGTCTATTAAAAACTCTTTAAGATGTCATTTTTGAACTGTACTTGTACAGCTGGTCGAATATTATGCAGCATGCAATTTCATGCAAACAATAAGTATTGGTTTATCAAGCATAAGCCATTCAAGAATAGGCCAAACAGTTTAAGCTAATCTGTTAGTATCAGATCTGCTGATAATGTCATTTGTTTACGCTTATGTGATTTATTATTTGTAGGCTGTAGGCAAATGGTGTTTAGTTTTGAGAATGAGACACAATCTGTTTGCGCTGTAAAGAACCCATGACTGCATACAGCTCAGCCTGGTTCAATTGATAAAGCAAATAAGATGGAGGTTCTTAAATTGAAATACAGCACGCAACAATCAACTCATTTAATGTGTGCATGACAGTAAAGCAGTGTGATTTGGAGAAAAGTCAAATCATAAAATTCTCAATTTATTGGTTTTCAAGTAGATGTTGAATAGCGCATGAAAACACTGAATAGTTATTGTGTAAAAATAACTTGCAGCCTATTGTGGTCTGTGGCTGAAAGAAATGAATCAATGAGAAACACACAGTAGGCTTTCTTCGTTTGAGCTTGAAGGGTACTGCGCTTACCGCACATTACTGTTATTATCAGAACATCCCGTACCAGAGTATGCAGAGAAAAACCCCTTAAATGCACACACAGCAATGCTCAGCTCCTGTTTTTGGGAGCGATTTTTGTACCTGCTTGATTAGATCTTTCTCCTGGATTGCTTACTCAAGGCATTTCTGGCCTTTTAAGCTGAAATCGGTTCAATATTGCACGGCCCCCTGTACAATTTATGCCCTACAGAATGTGACATATTCTTCAAACGCTCACTTTGTCTAATAGCAGCTGAGAGACTGAAAGGGCGACTGTAATTTCACCCGGGCTCAGATGTCTGAGGATAGGGATTTGCTCAGCGCAGCGCTTGCAAGGTTGTGAATTAGCCGCCCGGCCTGTATTCAACAGCCAGAAACTATGACGGATCGAGTCTGAGAAAGGAGAAGTCTGCATGTTTCAAGTACTGCACATTGCTCAGTCTGATAAGAGATGATTATGAAACAGAGCGAGCGCTGAGAAGACCGAAGTGTGAAAAGTCTGTCTTGTTTTGTCAGTCGATAAACCGCTAAATAAAGAGGTTAGAGTTGGCATGCTGTGCGCGCTTTCATCCTGCTCTTTACACTTAGTTTCCTTTAGCAGTTTTTCTGTATGTCTGTTATGCTGAGCTGAGACTTGATGTTTCTATATGTGTAAAAAAAAAAGCTGTTCTAGATTCTAGTGCCGGAGCTGGATCGCATTGAAAGCTGATATGTGCAACCTTGGTACTTAGCCCAGAGGAAAGTTTCTTTGTGATAGCGTACAGTAGCTTCAGAGGTGATTTACACAATAGACATGAGGAGGAGGAGACGGACCACTTGTAAGAATTTCAATAGGAGAAACTGTAATGCTAGTAGTTTAGAACTTAGGATGGCACTGTTTTTTTCTGACAAGAATGAAAGCGAAGATGAGGGAAGTATGTGATATAGGACCTCTATACAGTGCCTGGCATTGTAGAGACTGTAAGTCTATCTCTTACAGCCTTGTTTTTATTAGTATTAAATTCAATGTGTCCTCTAACCTCATTAAGCTGCATATAAGTGGAAGTCCAAAGAGCCAATCACATTCTTCTCATTGGTTTATTCTCAAATGTGTGTGATTTACTGTCTTGAAAACACAATTTACCATTGTTTTCATAATTTAATACTCATTTGAACTCATTTATTAAACTGTTTGGAGAAATGTTTGATCTTCCCCCGTTCAGACTCAGGAGAAGTAGTACTTGTATGCTAATTGGCTTTCATTAAAGCACCCCTGGCAGCTATTTTCTCAGATGCCCGCTGAGTAACTGGCTTAAAACAAAATTTCTCTGTTTATGAATAAAAAGCGTTCATTTCTTTCTTTTTATGTGACATGTTCTTATCCAAGTTTTTGAATAGTAAACTGTCACTGTTTGGTTTTCAACACGTACATTTCACGTTATGTACTGCAAATAGTGTTGCCTCTTATGATGAATGGTTTCCTCGTTCGTTCATGTATGTGTGTATGTATGTAGGCTATGTTTATATAAAATAGTACACACGCACATACACTAAATTGAAATTTTTAACCAGAAGTAATAGAATCTTGCTCTTTATTTCTCTCTCACACACACAGACTCTCTCGCTGTCTTTCTCTCTGTACTCTTTGGTCATGGTTATGTTTGTTTTGACAGGACCACTTAGGGGTAAGAAAACCGACAGTGTTGTGAGACCCGCTCTGACAGTTTGGGTTACCAGCCAGCTTTTGTGTGTGTGTGTTTCTATTAAGGTTTTGCGCTCGCTCTGAGTTGTGTGCATCTATGACCTAGTAAAGCTGCTTTCAGATGCATTTAAGATGATTATCACTTTAAACCAATCAGATTAAACTCATTCCATGAAGCTTAACCTGCTCGTAAGCACTGATCTGGGGTCAATATCTTACAGCCCACACTTACATAACACAGAAATGTTCTTTACCAGAGACTCCCATATTTTGCTTGGTGTGTGCTTTTGGCCAGCGTGTGCGTTGTACAGCACTGCTCCCTGCTGCTGAGGAGAGGTAGCGCATGTGAAATGTGGGGGAAGGGAGTATTGCAGTGTTTGTAGGCCACTAGGGGGCACTGTGTCTTCACGTTAGGACTCGATGTATTGCAGAAGAAGGAAATGGTGGTGTCCTTTTGTGTTGCAGGCTCCAAGCTCCTGGCTGATGTATATATATGGTCGTGGCGCTTTATATAAGGAAGTATAGCTAATAGTTCAACTAGTCAGCCCACACTTGTTTTCCCCAGTAAAACTAATCAGGATGCAGCTTTAGATACATTTGACATTTTTTTGGAAAATGTGCACAGAAATGCAGACACAGTGAGGGACGTTGTGAAGGAATTGTGAGGGAAGTTTACCTCATTTAGCATTATATATGCCAGCTTGAATTCTAAACTGCAGATTCAAGCTTCTCCAAATACCGTTTTGCTGATGCATAAAGGTTTCTAAAGGTGAGATTTTGCGAACACAATGCGATGCTGTTCATGTTCACATCACGCTTTGGCGTTTGTCATCCGGACCTAAGTGTGATGTCACTTTTATGAGCTTGAGGGACAAAAGATGGGCTGAAGGGGATTACGGCTGCTTTGAGAGCTGGCGGCGGCACAAAGCGCCCTTTCCCTCTCTCCTCCCCTTCTCTTTTTTTCCCGTCCTCTATCTCCTCCCCTTTCGCCAGCCTCCTCTCCACCCTTATCCAAAGTGTGTCGTGTACATGTCAAACAATGTGGCATCTGTCATTTGCCGAACAAAAGGGCCACAGACTGATAGCCCACAAACAATAGCTCCAGAGCTCCCCGGAGGTTCACCGGGCAGAGGGGGCGTATCACTGCTTCTGTCCCAGGGGAAAGAGCCCCCCAGATGGGGCCGAGGCGGTCACAAAGGCCCCTTGGCATACTGTGAATGCTAGAAGGTTAGGCCCGACTCTGGTGGGAGCTTCACATTGTGATTTTGTCCAACTAGCGATGGCGGCCAAGCGAGCAGGCTGCAGCTAAGCTGATTACCGAGAGAGCAAGAAGCGGCGTGTGTGGCGGCACGATTGCCAGACGGGAGGAGGAAGTGGGAGGAGGGATATAGATTCGGGTTAAAGTGTTAAATATGTGGTAAGACCTCATTTGAGGCAAAGGCGACATGTTGGATATGTGTGTGTGTGTGTGGGAGCGGATGGATGCATGGAAGTGTGTGTGTTTATCAGTGTGTGAGCGCTCCGTGCCAGGAGTTTGAATAGATTTGTTGTCTTGTTTTGCGGCTCTCTTTGGGTCTGTCACCGTTAAGTTGAGTTGTCAGATGCTGGCGTGTTTAGAGGTGACCCTTTTCTGCTGCGCATGTGTGTGTATCACATGTGTAGGAGTGTTTGTGTGATCACTTCATGTCCCAAAGCACAAGCCGCCTTCCAACCATGACGTTTGTCTCTGGCAGTGCTTTACAGTAGGTTAGTACAAAAGTGTCCGGGTTTTGTTTTATGAACGCACAAGGGTTTCAAAGCACACTTAGTGTGCATTTTGCATGAGCTGAAAGCTACAGTGAGTTTTATATAATACTGTATGATAGATAATCCGTGGAAATACAGTAATTGTATATATACCGTATACTGGTTCATCAAACAGTAAATGGTAAATCGTATATGGAGTATGTAGGAGTAGGAGTAAATTAAACACTGTTAAAATGTGAGTTCTTCTACTTTACCAGTTTTGAGGTTTTTAAAAAAGAAAATAATATTACTATAGCATAGACTGGAATAATTTCACTTCACATTCTATAATAAGCTTAAGACACGCACAATCTACAGCAATGCATTTTAGACTGACAGAAATAAGTACACGTTGTCATATAATTCAAATGCATTTTGTTTTATTGACCACAATATAATAGTAGATAATTGTTGAGAGAGGAGCACTATAGGTTAAAAAACAAACAAACCAAAAAACAACAGGGGTCTGAGCTCTTTAAACTGATCAAAATAAGTCCATTTCAATTAAATGTTTTTCTTTGAGAAGTTTTTATGTATTAAAGAATCATGGAGCAACGCATCATGGCTGCATTATAGCCATATATAAAATTTTAAGCATCATGCATTTTTTTCAACATTGATATACATAGCAAAAAAAACTTACCGGGAGTGTGTATGCATGTATGTGTGTATATGGTTTCCGCTTTAACACCTATCTCTTCATCCTCCCAGCTCTGTCTTCAGCAGCACACCTGCAACCCTAGCGATCATTAAAATCATTATTTCTTCTCTTCTTCTTTGATGACACGCTAGTTGAATTTCCACTAAAATAGATAACGTCGTTCAACGTCTATCGATCTGCTGAGGCTGGTAAAGCTGCTAATAGAGTGAGAAATCCTCTCTCTCTCTCTCTCTCTCTCTCTCGCTAGGCTTCTCTTCATGTCTGACAGGCTCATGTCATCGCTCCTCTGACACGTCTGGCCTTCGGAGGCCGAGGGCTCGGCGTACTTATTCCTCGCTCAACAAATGAGGGCGACCTGCCTGCTCCCCCGCCAGCACTCTGCAGCATTGATTAGGGATAATTGGAGGGAGTCAAAAGCCGAGAAGTGTCACTAAATAAATTTGGCTGTGTTAATTGCAGATTCCTCTGGATGTGGGAGAAACACTTAGCCGCAGGGCCTGACAATGCAGGATTAATTGGCCCCCTTCAATGAACATAATTAGAGCGATTGTTAAGAGATAAAGAAAAGGTTTAACGAGCACGGCTGCGCTGTCAGAGGGAACATCACACTCTTTATGCTTCACTTCTCTCTCTCTTTTTCCTTTCACAGTATTTCTTGCTCTCTCCCTGATAAGAAAGAAAAAAGTTGTATATTTTGAAATAGACTAGCGTCGCTCTCTTTTAATTAAAAAGGGAAATGCGTAATTATGTGTCAATTTGTAGCTCATTATTAGTTTATTAACGGCACTGAGTTAATGTATTATGCACATATCAATCTTGTAACTTTTCTTTTTTATATTTTGTTTGCTGCCTTTTTTTTGTCGTTTTGCGCATAGGGAAATGTAGATGAATTCAAAGCCATTGAGCTCAACCAATTTGAAGTACTTTTTTCTCCTCAACCAAACATAACAAGTACAGTGTACTCCAGTCATCTGAAAAATTGCAGGGATAATATCCACCATGTTTGTCAACACATATGTTAGCTACAAACCAGTGTGGATATAATTATAATAATGAATTAAAATTATACGATGACAGATACCAGTTAAAAACAGCAACCAGCATAGTGGACTGTTTTTTACAGCTATAATAACTGAAAGCAGCTGACAGAGGAAGCCTTGCACATATGAGCTAAAAATGGCTGCAGCTGCTCTTTTTTTAGACCTTGGTTTTGGGGTTTGTTGCTTGTAAGTATGCATCATTTTGCATAATTATATATATATATATATTTTTAACCCCTCATGTTGTGTTCTGGTTATGACCAAGAGAGAATTGTCTAGCATTGCACTGGAACTTTTCTTAATTTCTGTTTGAAACGTATTCATAGTACGCCGTGTTTATGTTTAACTTACAATTGCGAGTTTATAAGTCAAAATAAGAGAATCACTCGCAATTGTGACTTTTTTTCTTGTACTCGTTTCTTTAATAATTTCTCGCAATTGTGACTTTATATTACGCAATTCAGATTTTTTTTTGTAATTGCGTCTATCTCACAATTCTGACTTTGTAACTCGAAATTGCGAGTTTACATCTCATAATTCTGAGAATAAAAAATTGTGGCACACTTGTAAGTTACTAGTCAGAATTCTGAGATATAAAGACGTAATTGGGACTTTATAGTCACAATAAAAAAAAAATTATTCTTTGACGGAAACAGGCTTCCATAGTACATTGTTTGGTTTCTAAATTCAATTCAATTAATTTATTTTTTTTCAATGCATTTCCAAATCAGTTCTGAATTCTCAATTAAACCCTGCCTTCTCATTGGTAGACTGCTCGTCACTGCGCATACTGTTTAAATCTGCTTGGTCACATTGCTCAGATCGCTGCCAAATGAATAGTCCTTTACGTGCGTTATCCACTGTGTTACGGCTTTGATGACCTTAGTAATTTGGACTGGCAAGGAGGACACTTTAAGTGTTTGTGTAGAGCTGTTTAATAGACCAGCATATCGCTTGTTTACAATGTTTATCTATCAGTTCATAACGTCAGTGCTGCACCTGACTGCTTCAGTGCTTGGGGTTACTTTACTCTAATTTCATTATCTGTGCGTACATTGGCCATCTGTTGACTAATCAACAGCTTCGGTTTAGAATCAGCTACTTTTTTATTAGCACTTAACAGAGTTAAATATACCACATGAGACGCGCACCTTTGCCTGAGCTCCTGTGATGCATTTCAAGAAACTGTGAAAAAAAGAACTGGAAGCAGAAACCTAGCTGTGTTTCCATGGACACCGAGACCAAGACCTCTCCCCATTGGCCTGCCACTGAGCGTGAGCAGTTGGCCTCGGTGTCAGACTCCTCTTGACAGCCTGCCTCAAGGTGAAAAGCATTGTGGGGGATGAAGTCCTTGACCTCTGGCCTTGATGGCTTGATAAAGAGTGCTGGCCTTCTGGTAGATATATGAGGGATGATCCCCCGATGAGCGATTACGCCTGCGGGAGACATTTTGATGTACGATTTCCCAAATGAAAGTGTGGGGAAGGATAGGTTATGTCTGGGAAATAGAACAGGTAGATGTGAGCCCTCTTGGCTGTCAGCAGCTATACAGCAGCCGCCTGTAGCTCATAAACCCATTAGATGCACACAAAGAAGAGTTCCTCTATTTTATCTTAGCAGCGCTGCACAGGCAGGTCGTTGTTTCTCATATCGAATGGCGCTCTATATATCTAGTGGATAAATGACACTTGTGTATTTTTTGCTGAATGCACACTGCTGTTCAAAAGCTCAGGATAAGATGGGGTTTAGTTTTTAAGAAATCTTTTATGCTTACCAAAGCATGCATATATATATATATATATATATATATATATTTAACTCGCAACAATTTAATATAGTTTTCTGTTTAAATATATTTTAATTTTTTTTTTTTTTTGAAGCTCTGTTCCCCAGTGCCATGTGATTCTATTAATATGCTGATTAAAGAAACATTTATTATTATTGGTATTAAAAATCATTGTGCTGCTTAATATTTTTAATTCATGCAGAGGTTAAACAAAACTGCATTTATTTTAGATGTTATTTTAATATGTATTGTCTTTAATGTCACTATTGATAAGTTTAATGCACACGTACTGTATGAAAGCTTTAAAAAAAGAGCAAATTATTAATATAGTATTATAGTTCAATAACTAAAAAACTGAAACTGATCATGAAATTACAATTGTGATTTTGATATTAGAATTAGAAATCTATTCTCCAAAAAGGAATTCCAATATCATATTTTCGCATTAACTGTAAACAAGGTGAACACAAAATTATAAATATAAGACTAAAACCAAAATATTAAACTGTGTTCTGATACAGTACAGTATGTGCAAGTTGCACTATACCACTGGACTGGTTTTTGTTTTAATATGTATTTTTGCTCTTCAATTGGTAGTTTTGTGATTCATTATTGTCCTGGCAAGATTATTTATGCTGGAATTTGCGTGACAGTGTATACTGCAGTTTTTTATGGAAATCGAAATGGGCAGTTTATAAGGTTGTCTGGCTAAAGCAAATTTTATGAGCTGTTATTCTGTATGGTACGTAATATATTAAAGATTCTTTTCCAAATTGGGCCCCGTTAATGGACTACAGGCCTCTCAGAGTGGAATTTTCACAGCGTGTCATGTAGTAGCGTGATTCATGTATGTCCAAATGTGTCCACAGTCACTCTCTAGTGTCAGCAATGGTTTCACGTCTTTGTGGCCCTCTCATATTACCTCCTCAGGCTGAGGTTGCGGCTTCCAGATTAACTGCAGTATTTATGAACCTGGCCCTTCTAATAGCAGACTAGAAGGAGGGAAATATAGCTCACTTAGCAGGATTACTGGATGCAATTGGGCCCCAAAGGCCTTCTTTACTGCCTGCTGTAAATGTTCCCTCCGAGAGCGAGACAGTCTTGGGATTGATCGGCGTTAAGGAGAAAGTCGATCTGTTTCCTGTGTTCCATCAAGAACATCAGTGACGGATGCTTCTGAGGAGAAGGGGACACTTTTCTCGTCCGAATGCCAGTCTGAGACATCCACCCATCTTCTCTGGAGTGATGGAAAGCTGGTAAACCGTGTTTTCTCCTCTCGCTCTCTGCAAAATATTGCTGAAGTGCAGGCTCAGTGGCTGACACGGAGGACAGAGATGAATAGAAAGAGACGACCTTGCCGTGAATTTCCATTTAACGCAGTGCCCTCGGCACCGCTGATTCTCCCCAGACATCCATTTTCAGTAAGGAGCTCTGCTTCTGTCCTGGGAGAGATACAATATCTCAGACGACTCCTGTTCCTCTCGGCCTGAGGGGAATATCTCAAGAGGGATCTCTGGCACAGCAGTGCCTCCTCCTGTGCCTCTGTCTGTGAGCACTGTTAGCGTTTCTGGAAGAAAATCTAGGTGTGAATTTATTGAAATGGCAATTGTTAAACACAAACTAGTAGTACAAAACTACTTTGGACACTTTTACATTTTACCCAGGTAGTTGCATGCAATTTTGTTGCTCGGTGGTGATTTTGCAGCGAGAAAGATTTTGTTACATCACAAAATGTCATTTTCACCCAGCTCTTTATATAAAGTTGAAAATTTGAGCATGTCCTGCATTCATACGGTTTACTATGTATACTGTATATCATCTCAAATGCTTTAATTTGTTAAATGCAACTATTAGGTGCGAATTTGTTAAGATTATAACTATAAAAAAAGCTTCAAAAGATTATTTTGGAAAATGCTATACAAATGAATTTTTCAGTGCACTTCATTTATTTTTTGCATTATGTTCTATTTTTTTCAGATGTATTTTTGCCACTTATTCTTGAGTTGAAGCCCTTGAAAGGACTTGGCAAACCATTGTAGTGATTTTCATCAATTTACTCCATTGAAGTGAAGTGGAGCTTTGTAACATCTATGATTCATGTTCAGATCAAACAAAAGCACTCACACATCTTTTCTTCAGTTTCTTCTGAGTACATGGTTTACACTACTCCGAGTTATATGAAGCACTCTGTTACATCCTTTAAGTTATCCTTAAAGCTACAAATTATAGAGACTGTCAGAGAGAATGAAAGAAAGAAGGAGCTAGGCATGAACACACTTGTCAGTACGGGTTTGCTTTGGCCGGCTGGCGTACATTCAGAATATTTATTCACAAGCATATCTTGAATTTCACCAAACAGCTCAAGCTGTTCAACACTATTCCAGAAAGCAGCTGCAGAAAGAGTGGCGGGCTTTAATTTTCTCACAGTGCGCTATTGAGTTTCCTGTTTGAACGCGAGCACTGAAATTCAATGCTGCCATTGAAATGCTCCCCATATTTATGTGAATTTCCAAAGCTTGAATTTAGAATATGAACTGGACTAGAGTCATGTAATGGTTAAAGTAATTTTCCCATTTTTACCATATTAACAATCATTTCTGACAAAAATGCATAGTTACTATTATTGCACAGAACTAAGAAAAACGTACCACAGCTGAAAAAAACCCACAGTGAAACCCACACCAAAAAAAATGTACTGTATTGGTACAGTGATCCGTATCAACTGGTATAATTGTGGTGTTTATTTACATGGCACTGAAATTGATGAATGATTGAATGAATAAATGAACAATAATAAAATAAAATAATAATGTACAATGCCATTTATGTAGTAGGAAAATACCATGGTTCCACCATGGTACAGTACATTAACAAAATACTACTGTACCATGGTATTTTGAACACAATACATTGACAAAATACACATTTATCACAGTAACAAAATACTGTATATGTATCTTTTTGTTTCGTTTGGAAAATCACTTGTTAGCATTAGGACTTAGCTTAGCATCCCACAGCTTTTCTTTGATCCCCTTCAACGTCTACACAAGATAGCGTAGCTTATCAAAATGCTTTGCAAGACCTATCAGAGAAACGGATATGATTAGTAGTTATGGAAATGAACCCGGGATCAGTTGAGATAACGTGCTTCTACAGCAGTAAACAAAGATTAGGAAGCAGGAAGGCCAGGGTGGTTTTAATAAATCATAAACCGGCCCGTGTCAAAGTAGGTTTTCCCCCATTGACTCGAGTTTACGCAAACCAGCAGATGTATGCACACACACGCTCCTGAGAAACAAACACACACGCAGAAAACTACTCTTTCCCATTTGTTTTTGGCTCGTTTTCATTAGTGCCTTTCAGGCCAGAGGAAGCACGGCACAATAGTCCTGATGACAGATCAAACTTCACGGAGCCAGAGAACAAGTGTGTGGTCTGGCCTCAGTAACAGGGTCACTTAACCTCTGCAAGTGTGTGTGTGTGTTTGTAAGTAATAATCAGAAGCCTCAACCGACCCTATTCTTCTTTGCCTTTATTATAAATGAGCCCAGGAAAAAGAAAACAGACCCCACTGCGGTCGTCCATTCCTCAGAGGCAATAAATGAGGTGTTGAGAATCTCCAGACACACTTTGGAGTTTTTCCCCTTCTGTTTAGCTGACATCATTGCTTTGAGAGTGTGAGGAGACGGCACTTGAGCTGCTAAGAGAATACAGTGTGACCCAAGGTCAAGATCATGGCCCAGTTAGGCACGAACACACACACACTGTAGGTTTCCCTCCCCCCACCATCAAGCTTCTGTTGCCGATTAGTCCTCCTAATGCACTGCTGTCAAGTTTCCTCATCTCCTGCAAAAGTAACTTTATATAATGCTTGCACCAAGTCGTTACAAAAACTACAGTAAAAGCATAGTATCCTTGGAAAAAGCTGTGAGTACTCAGTGTATTTTAAAGATATTTCTTACTATAAAGGACCTAAGGGGGTTATGCTTCTAGTAGCTTATTATTGTATGTTAACAAGGACTATGGTAATCATGTGTTTCTACTGGATGCGTACCACAATATTACTGTTTTTACTTTATTTATTTATTGCTTTACTTTTGTGCACTTTTAGCTTTTTTGCTTTTGTTCAGTTTTGCTTTTTTGTCTTTTAGAGTACTTTTTCTTTGTTTTTATATTAGTAGCAGTGGTGGACACTAATCCATTGTACTGACTGATGGACTGAAACTGTAGTAACTATGGTAATTTGTTCTATACATTTGAGTCATCAGGCATTGTTTGTGTGGATTACAGCACATTCACAACAGAATGACAGAGCATCCATGTGTAGAAGTAGCATGCCATGAGTGTTTTGACAGATTATGCAGCTTTAAATCCAGGTCATGTTACCACATATGTAGTGTATCCCAGCATGTAGGATGCTGCCATCTTTTTTACTTTCCAGATTACATTCATAAATTCTGCCTGATGTTTCAGACATCATCGCAGGGTAGTTCAGTTGCTCTGTTGATGTCTGTCTGAGCTTGCTGATTCAGTCCTGGATGCTGGAAAGACAGCCAGGATTGGAGTATTAGTGTAACATCAAAAACTTCAAGGCTGAATATTTGTCTTTTGGACACACACATATGTCAAATCTGGGTGGTATTTTAAGACGGCATCACAAAAAAATTGTCAACAAATATTTGTGTCTAACTAAACACAAATCACACGTTTTCCCTCAGTCTGATGAAAACCTAGGTCCATACCTCCAGTTTTTTATGCCATGCTGTAGTCGTGCACATGTTTGTATTGGTTTTGTGGTCAAACTATGAGCCGGTCAATTACAAGATCTAAAATCTACACGATTAATGTGTTAGTTCATGAACAAATCCCTTAAATAAAAAATTCAACGACTCACTTGTTAAGTTTTTGAAGGAATAAGTGTATTTGAATGAATCATTTGAGCAAATGACTCAATGAATCAACTCATAAGGGCTTCAGTAAAGACTTGTTGCCGCCTACTGGTGTGATAATGTGACATACAGAAAGAAACAATGAAAAGAAAAAACAATAACAATTAAATTTTAAAATTTACACCATTTTATTATTTCAGCCAGTATGCTGCTCACTCCTACTAGTATTTTTCTTTTAAAAAAAGGTGGCAAATAAAATTAAACTCTGAATAGCTATTAACACTGGTAATAGGATTGTCAGTTTTATTATTATTGAGTATTTATTAGTTATTTTTCCTGAAGAGTTAATTGGTGTTTTTGAATGGAAATTTAAAATATGCAGGAGAACAGATTACAACGGACCAGAAATATTTTCATTTTTGTTTAACAGTGCAAGAATTAGCACCCCTGTAGCCACGTCTTAGGTGATAAGAGTGTCTGATTTAATTAAAGGTACATGTGGCATCTCGAGTGTCCTGTTTAAAACCGTAGGTTTTAATCAGCTGTCATTGTGTAGTGTGAATGTCACACTCAGAAAATATCTCTGCGAGAGGCGTTAACAGGTTGTAGAGTTCTAATAAAAATAGCAATTAAACTGTATGGTTTTTCATGTAGCAGGTTATGATTTTTTCAACAACTGGGATTAAACGCCTGTTTCTATTTAACAACTGATAAAGGTAACCAAATGCACCATGATATTGTCATGTTGATTAGATATGTAAGTATTCTTGAAAATAGCTTAGCTTGCCGCTAATATGAATTTCAGAATATATACACCTCTGTCCGTAAGTTTTGTTAAATGATATTTATTAATTAATTTTCATGGTAGTTTTATAATGTTTTTGAAAATTGCTCTTATACCAAGCAAGTCTACATTTATTCAATAATAATAATACAGTAAAAAATAAAGTTGTGCAATTTATATGATTTATGTGAATTTATTTGAAAATGTTTTTTTTTCTAAATGTATTGCATCAATACCTCAGAAATCATTTTATTATGAGGCTTTCTTACTATCAGTGTTGAAAACAGTTGACTTTTGGTAAATGGCAGAAAAACATGGTACACATATCTAAAAACCATAGTAATATAGTATTATTGGTTATATAACATAGGACAGCAGTACCACTGTAATCACTGGAAGTACCTTGGTTTGCTACAGTATATAAAACCATGGTAGACGAATGTCAGTACCATAGTATTAACATATGATGCCTGTTAATGTAATACATTTTTAATGCATTATGGTGCTGCCACCAAATGTTTCATTAGTAATTTTTTTAAGTATTTACAAGGTAAATCAGTGCTATAAGTCTTAGTGTTAATAGAAGTGGCTTTACCATCAGCTAGTTTGTGTACGTTACCAAAGTCCAGTGTACTTTGAATGGATTTTACCTGTCACAGTTGGATTAATGCTTCAGTCTCACTGCCTCTAACAGCCAGTGTTCTCAGCAGGTGTAGTATTATTGTCTTGATGGAGCCAATTTACACCGCAGCCATTTTAACAGCTCATTCTTGTAGCAAGCCGTGTACATTACAAATGAACGCTGAAACGTTTGTTTAGCACCAGATGTTTCTGCACTAGCCCGGGGGCCTTTTTTTCTTTGTAAAGAATTTAAAGCTGAGATTTTGCCTTGCAAATGAGCAAACCAAGTGGGCTGCATCACAAAGACGCCTTATTTGAATTTGCCCCATTAGTTTTCATAACATCTTGCAAAACACGTTTCTTCTTTCAAGTTTCGAGTTGAAAATTTTGTTACGAGCGAAGGTGGAAAAACAGCGTCTGCTGCCACATTAGGAATGTTGACAAACAAACATTCAGGGTTTTTTGTTCTTATCGGTGTTTTCAAAAGTGTTTCTCTTTCGTTCTGCTTTCCTTCGCAATTGCAGAGGGAGAGTTGCATCGTGGGAAGCAGCGGGGTGGCAGTGTATTTTAGGTAAACACTTGGGGCGACATGTGGTCTAATTGCCCTCCAGGTGTCACATGTGTGTCCCTGTGTGGTGGTGTTATGTGTATGTATTTGGGTATATTGGTTAGGCCCGCGGTGCCCCCCGAGACAGTTGGTGGCAGAGATGACGAGAGCTCATGTTTAAGCCCATGTGTCATCTTTGTGCCTCGGTCTCCAAGGCATATGGCTGGGGAGTGGAAAATAGGACTGGGGCGTACAGACAGACAGACAGACAGGCCCGTCGGGACCACTGATCCACCCCTTTCATTAACCCATGGGCCCCGAGGGACCTGGGGTCAGTGGGTAAAGACACCACTGAACATGATATAAGGCCATATGGGGCCCTGCCTTTCAAAAGCACTTAGTATGTGCAGATCTGTTTTGTCGAAGGGATAAGGGCCAATCTGATTGGTTGGAGGCAGGTGTTGAGCTCCAATCACTGCTCTCAATGCTGAACTGAGGCATGCATCAAACAATCGTGGTTGTAATTCAAATATTTTTTATTTCTCTGCAACAAAGCTAAACCATTCCCTTAATTCCTTAATTGACTCTTTATAATAAGGTTCCATAAGCTAACATTTAATAATGCAATTGCTTACATGAAAAAAAAAACAATGAAAAAAATGCATAATGTGGTGTTTTACATTAATTTCTAAATGTATTACAACACTCTCAGAAATAAAGGTACAACAGCTGAATATGTATAACAACATTAGGATATTTTTAGTTGTAGATTTCTTCAGAAGGGCTTCTGAACTACTTTTGTAGTATAAATGTGGCATGGAAAAGTTTCCACAGAAATGTATTTGCTAAGTCGATGTCACCTGAGCTCTTACAGTAACCACCTGTGGGACACTTTTCACGATCTAGTCCGTTTCTTCCCTGGTTGAATATCTTCTTTTCACTCTGATATTTGTCACATTAAATAAAATACGGTAAGTTGTGAATGCCATTTCTTGTTGGCAATCTGTTCTGAAATGTCAGACCACTGCTATTATTAGCTTTAGTTAAGTGTCTGTCAACCAACGCAGGGCACTATTCGCACATGCGGCACTTATTTAACAGCCTGACTTTAATGAACTTCTGCTTTTGTTTGCTTTGATTCCATCTGTGTAAGTTATTTCCACTCACAGCATAATGCAAAGTTGTTGTCTTTTTCCTCTTGCCCTCTAGGGTGATCGAGTACGCAAATAGCTCACCGTAGAACCGCATTTGTGTAAATTTGCCTTTGTGCAACCCCCATCTTACTGGAAACATGGGATGCATGTTGGGGTTTTGAGCCTTGTGTAATACGTTTGGCCACATAATGTGGACATCAATCTCGCTGAGCTATGAACAATGCACAGTGATGATAGACGTTTAATGGATACTCTGGGACTCATTGGAATAAAAGCAGGAATCCATTTAGTGTATAAAGCGCTGTGTCCTTGGAATACAGTGCAGTCCACAAGGGTTGTTTAGGTTAGTGTGACCGGGAAGGAGGAGGTCACATGGTGATGAGATTACAGGGAAGGCCGATGAAGTCATCATCATCAGATACTTGATATACATGATACTTGGAAAAACATTGATGTTGTGGTTAATTCTGGTCAAATGTTTTTGTGTAACGTGCATTAAACTGCCACAGACAATCCTTCCTACAAGTTTGTGTAGTATAGTAGCATTGATAAATATATTTAATTAGCTAATTATTATTAATTTTTTTCCCAATCTTTAATTCAGTTTTAGGTTTTTAGTAACTGTGTATAAAAGTGTATTTATTGTCAAATAAAATATGTATTTGTATGCA
>JAUMHP010000046.1:1169966-1212271 GCA_032361065.1 Enteromius trimaculatus
CATTTCTTAGGGGAAAATATTTAACCCTTCCCCTTTTCACTTTATTTCAAGGGGCAAGGGGAAGGGGCGAGGGGTAGTCAAAGGGCTAGAAAATAGAATTGGGATTGGGCCTATATATGACTTCCTGAGTAAAACAGTCTTATTAAAAATTGCAAAAGACTGACCACCCAGCTGATGTATATGTTCAAATAGCACTGTAAATATAACTATTCAATACTGTATGTTCTAATAATGTTCTCGTTATGTTTACAAGTAAATTTGCATTTAGTCATTTAGCAGACGCTTTTATCCAAAGCGATTTACAAATGACATTGATTTACAAATGACAAATGACATACAAATTACATTGAATGCAATCAAAATCAGCTTAACACAGTACACATAGATTTATAGATTAATTTTTGGTGAAACGATGGGTTTAATGAATGGCATGGTTGAGTTGAAGGTGAGTTGAAAGAAATGTTTGAGGGACAAGTTGAGGCACAAGCAGCTACAGTATAGTTGGATCATCTGAATGGGATATGAGTGATATGAAAGTGAAGACAGAGAAGAGAAGTGGTCCAAGAACTAAGCCCTGAGGCACCCCAACAAAAAAATAAAAATAAAAAGTTATTTGTAAAGTAAATTCTAAAAACATTCTTTTTTTAATGTTTAAAGACATTTAATGTTACTTTTAAATGTTTTCTGAATGTTTTGGAAATAGTAGTAACATCTGAAAAATGTAAGAAAAACATTTTCAGAACATTATTAAAAAACAAATAACTCTGAATAAATTTTCTGTTACTTGAGTATTTACATGAAGTATTTATTTTGTTTGTTCATTATTTTGAGATAACATTACTGGAAAGTTAACAAAACGTTCTGAGAATGTTCTGTATACCATAAGTTCAGTTCATTTGCATGCAAGCTCCAAACTCCAGTCCCATTCTCACTACTGTTAAAGCTTAACTCATTTCTCATAACTAGTGGTATTTGTCAAGTTGTCAAACGCTTCAAAAAAGTACCTTCTTTAAAAAAAACATTCCTTATAAGCTTTAAAGAACATCTTTGAAAATGTCTTCATTGAACAAAAGTTCTTTATGGAACCATCAATACCCATAAAAAAAGCTATTTATAAAAATGTAATGGGGAAAGGTACTTTTAAAAGTTCTTTGCATTAAAGAAAATAATGCATGTTTTAAGAACTATTTATGGATTCCCCAATGGCTTGGTTGCCAAATCCCCTTTTTGGAACCTTTTTTACACACAATGTGAAACAAGGCTGATCAGGAGAAGCAGATGGAATTAAACTCTAGTTTGGACAAAGCAACCAAGTGTGAATTTACTAGACACTATATTGGGACTGGGAGGAAGGATTCCCCTTGCAGTAGACATATGAGGGGTATTATTGCCATGGCGTCCTGGTTCAGGCTGAGGGCACAGCGGTCGCCCAGGGAGGGATTTAGCCACAAGCTCTCTCCAGCCTGCCAAGAGCCAATGGGACTTCAGTTTTGGGCACAGCTGCATAGAGCTGAACGGCTTTTGAGAGCCACTGAACACTAATCCTTATGAAATATTACTATATACAGACAGATAAATATTCTGTAATTTAATACACATAGAGAACATGACTGTACAAGGCCATTTAACCATGACTGATTGTTATGTTTCCATGTCAAGAGCCATTTTCTTGTGTTACCCCCTTTATTATGTTTATAGTGAGGTAATGGACACTCAATTGCATTCGACACGGCATCATCAACACGCAATATTACATTTGACATGCTGTAAATCAGAAACCAACCTCCGACAAATGATGGCCATTTTTCCATCTGCTAAATCTCCATCTCCATCTCAACTATGGTGACGAGTACATTTAATTACTGTGATTTACGACGCAGTGTAACTCAGTCGTCATCGCAGGGTGTAAAGTCGTTAGAGGCGAAGCCGTTTGGAATGAGCTGTGACCAGCTCAAGTGTTATAACATAAACCAGCAATTAGAAAAAGATAACACATGGCTCACGGGGAGCGCCAGGGAAGTCTCCAGCCATCTGGGATGAATGGAGCATCCGGGGACTGGCCGTAGTCTAAAATGGAGCCCTTTGGGGGTTTTTTTTCGCTGGATTAGAATTGTTGAATTATTATTTTGTTGTTGAAGGGAAGCAGCAGGCATGAGGAAATTGTGCGCGGTGTGTCAGGAGAAATGTGTATTTTATCTGATAAAGTGTTTTTACTGGATTGCATTAGTAATGCACTGTTGCTTATCCACCTTGCTGCTGGAGAATACAAACTCTTAACTTGGAGGAATGGAAAAGTTTTTCATGCACACGGGCAAATCACAGATTAAGCTCAACAGAATTCAGCTGTTTTAAGTCGTTCTTTTTTTATACTTCCAAAACAAACAGATACTCTTGTTCCAAACTAAAACCTACTAGAGCTAACGATGCAACTATTAACAGCATTCAAAACAGTAATCTTCTTCTTCAACTAGATTGTTGCGTCTGTAAATTGAATATGCAACAGTATTATTTTGTATTTTAAGTAAAATGATTCTGCACGTACCCTTGCTTATTTGCATAGGTAATAAAACATAAAATACAGAATTACTGACAGCACATAAAATGTAAATCGTTTACGTTTAAACAGCTTTACAGATGTATACGTTTTCCCTGTTGTTAAATATTAAATTAAATTAGTTAGTCACTTGATACTATTGTATTTTTGACCATTGAAATTATAACCTTAAAACCTGTACTAATTTAACCATTACTTATCTTGCAGTATTTATTTTGTTTGTTGTGCTGCAACTTAAAAAACTGACCATGAAATACTGTACACCAAAAACATGAAATTATCACAAAAGTTTCGTCACAGTGTTTCCATTATTTATTCATATTGTACATTTCGGTATCTGTCCAAACATACCAAAAAGTAGCCTATGTTTTTGCCAATAAATGTTACAACAACCGAAATTTAACATCCAGAGCAGTGTGATTCATAAATGAATCATTCAGCATTGTTTTGTGAACTGGATCAAGTAAGTCATTGTAAAGATCTGACTCAAAGTAATGATTCATTCATAAATCTGACACCCTTTTTTAAAAGGCATTTTTATAATGCATCCTTTCGTGAAGCTTTTTTGTTGTACTACAGTATTTGTATAAAAGACACTTGATAATATGGAATTAAGAGCACATGAATAATTTGTTTTTGTTTCTTTAAGATGAATTAGAATAGCATGCACACTGCTAGCACGCTCTTTATGAGGACTTTTAAGAAACAAAGTGCAAATATGTTTGCACTACTGTATGTACTCAGAGAAATGAATGCAAAAACTAGGAAAAGAGAGGTTGCTGCAAGCACTTTGATTAGCAAAACTAGCATGTAGCACGTAGCTGATGATGTTCGAAGCTACTGGGATCATCTTCACAGCTATTCTCTTATAAAGGAACTTCTCACAATCTGATTTCCCATGTGTAACTGCTTAGTATTCCATCTGAGAAAGCCTCAGAATTTTAATAAAGGTGCGTAGAACTAGCCGAGCCAGCTAGCGCAATCTCTTTTTTTATGTATCGATAGGGTTTGTTCAAAAGTCAGTCTGTCACGTCTTAATAGCTGCGGCTCCACTTCAGAGGTCCTTCCGCAAAACCTTCTAAAACCCCTTAAGTCCCTTTTCCCTCGTGTTTGTTTTTAAGCATTGTTTCCGACTTTGAGTGAGTTCCACGGATGTCGAGTTGACGGGATGAAAGGCCAGAACCTCAGAGAAGAGGGCTGTCTCATCCTTCAGCCCTGCAGCGATGGCTCAAAGGGGATTGTATCATTCATCTCCTAGACTTGACAACATTAATTTATCTGTCAGTCATTCAGGGAGCCCGAGCCACTTTGCTGAACCCCCTGAGTCTCAAATCATTAAGGCAGTGTCACACTAAACTTTGCAGCATTTAGTGCATAACAAGAGCACATCTCTTAAGTAATTATCCTGGACAATGGCACTTTATCATGCCTTTATGCAATTACACATTCAAAAACACTTAGCAGAAGGAATTTGAGGGCCTGTCCCTTTTACTTTCACCTTTCATTTCTGTTAGATATACAGCAAACAAATCAAATGCAATGCGTGTGAGTACTAGATTATTATATTGCTTATTATTAAAAATAAAGGTAGTTTATTGGTTCCAGGAAAAAACTTCTGAATTCATGAATTTAAAAAGTCTGATTCATGAATGAATCAATCAGAATTATTTTCTGAACTCACTGAAAAGATCTGGCTCAAAAGAACAAATCATTAGACATTGCTTGCACTTTGGTTCCCCATTTGTTTTGTTGCATGCAAAGCAGTTTTCAGAATTTAAACTCTTTCTTGAAGAGCCGCCATGGACAGCAATGTAAGAAGATTACTTTTTAGTTCCCCAAAGAACTAAATGATTCCTGAACCTTTACTTGACTTTGCTTAAGAGTTCTTACAATGTTAAACGAAAACAGTGACTCTTTTAAGAGCTTTTAAGAGTTCTTTGGGACATATTTGTGGTCGTGGACATCGCTGCAAAAACTCCCTAAGTTTCTATGAACATAGGTTGTTGTGGGTGGTTTTTAGGTAGTGCTAGTCACATAGTTGTACTAATCAAGAGTTTGCTGCAATTGTCTATTGATAGTTAGTGTTAGGGTTTAAGTATTTGCAACAACTTTTACATCTATGCATTTAATAGACACATACTCAAAGCACCTTGCATTGCATTCATGGTGTAAATTCGATCATGCATTCCCTGGGAATCAAACCTACGACCTTGGCATTGCTACAGTCATGCTACGCTGTTTTAGCTTCAGAAATGCTTTGCAAAACTCTCCACAGTTATTAATAATAATAATAATAGTGATACTTGAGCTAAATTTTACTAAATATAATATAATTAACTTTCACATTTATGAATTCTATGCTGTTTCCTTGCATCAGTCACTGAAAAAATGGGGTGGACATGTAAAACTGTAGTGTGTCTCCATAAAAAGGACTTGGCATGGAAATCCGGCTCCTTTCCTCAGGGGCTCTGGCCTGTTTTAGATGATAATTGAAAATGATGTAAAAATAGTGGTCTGCTGCAGACACAGGTCATATCTCAGAGGAAAGGGCTGGCATTTGGCCTCTCGTTTGAATGTCTGTATAATTAACTAGACTTTTGCATTTTCTAGCCAAAATATAAGTGGCGCTTGCCTGCACAAATCTCTCTGTTAATGTTGGCAGGAAATTTCTTTGTGGTCGCTGATGTTTTTTTAGCAACTTTCTATTGGTATTCTGGGTGGGTTTTAGACGAGGGAGTTGAGCATCAAGATAATTCACTCAAAGTTTTAACTTTATTAAACACCTTTAATTATGTTAGCATTTAATGCAGCATTTAAAAAGGTGTCTTAAAATGTTTTGGCACATTCCAGAAACGGTCCTGACCTCAAATAAACGCGCTTTCATAACTTGTGAGGAGGACTAACATGTGAAATCCTAATTTTTCACTACGCTGAAAACTGACAGCTGATGTTTTCTTTCCACATCGCTGATGATAATCAATTCTCAGGTTCAAATCATGAGAGGAGTCAACGCAACATCAGAGCACTATCACCAATCAGCTGTCAGCTCCGCAGTCCTACGATGTGCTCAGTTGCTATGGACACAAGAGAGTGCACCGGTATGACATGTGTCAAATCTGAAGCAGACTAACTGTAACAGGACTCATCTCATACTCAGACGTGCATTGGTTATCGCCAGTATGGCATCAAACCATTGTTTTAAACAGCAATTCTTTTGATTATTTCTTATACAGAATCAGGATTAGGATCAGGATCAGGCCTTTTCGTAAGGCCACAGAAAGATAAGGCTGCTTTGATTTTTGCAGCGATTGCTTCAAGGTGATTGTATCAGCGTTTGTTGGGATTAGCGGTAATGAAGAGGATCAACAAGCATGTAATCTTCTCTGTGTTGTAATTCAGCTGCCAAGAAACACTTGATACTGGGATGTTGGGTTAAAGACGCAATTAACATCATATGACAGTCAGTAAATTTTAAAGCAAATTTTATTGCTTAGAGCTTGTTCTTTCATAATTTAGGAGTTTTTATGTGATTCCTAGTTATGTTTGTCCTAGTTATGTATATGGTCTAATTATCACTCGTAACATGCCTCAATAAACTCCTAGTTTTCTACTTATTAATATTTAGGTAGTTGTTAAGTAGGTAGGATTAGGGATGTAGAATATGGTCATGCAGATTAAATACTGATAAATAGCCAATATGTTAAAAATAGGCATGCTAATAATCAACTACTTAATAGTGAGAACTGGTACCTAGAGTAGAGTTTTACCAGTATTTCTAAAAAGTTGCTCACAAATATTGTATGACTTCTTGGACAAAAAAAGGAAAAGAAAAAGAAAATAGGTCCATGCAATGAATGTCAGTGGGGTCTAATGTTGTTTTCCATTGAATTCCATTATAAACTCTTGAAGCTTCTGATTTTGTCTGTGCGTTTCACAGAAATATTGCATTTCTCAAAAATTCCAAATTGAGAATAAACAGCTAAAAATAGGGTTTAGCTCCAATAATTTGTTCTTTGAAGAACTGGATGAGAATGTTTTGAGGAGATTATGCATTGTTATTGTATACTTAAGCACAGTGTGAGACAGTATTGAGATCTCTTGTGAAACTCTGAATTCTTAATTTGCTGCTTATTAAAAGCTAGTTAGGTAGTGGTTAAATTTAGGGTTTGGGGTAGGTTGTGTAGAATAAGGAATTAATATGTGCTTAATTAGCACTAATAAATGGCTAATATTCTAATGATATTCATGCTAATAAGCAACTAATTTTACTGTAAAATGAAGTGCTACCGTAAATACCATTATCTTTTTTTTTTTTTTTTCAAATTCCAGGTAGCCAGTGTTTTGCATTTGGCTAATCAGCGTACACTTACGTCACTCTAGGAGCTAGTTTAGTTCCGCCCAAAAAAGTTCCTAGAATTGAAACCATTCCTAAAAGTGGCAACTTCCACCAATAGTTCTAGGACTATGAAAAGTTTCTTCCAGTGCGAAAGCCCTCTTGGAACCATTATTTTTATAAGAGTATAGGCAAAATCTTGATTTGCTGTCTAGGAGCTGAGATATTCATGAGATTTAATTCCACTCTGTTTTGACAGTTTTGGACTTCTTGTCCCGATGAATTCACTGGTGACAGGAGGTGCTGTTGGCGTCACATTTCTACTTCTATTGGTTGGCATTGAAGAAGGATCTACAACATTCATGATTCTATACAACATCACTGCCTCGTGGGAGTGTGAGTCAGACTCCTCTCACGTATCATTTTGCTGTTGTTTGTGAGTACCGCCGTCCGCTCGTAATTGTTCTCATCAAAGACGAGATGTTAGATCAGCTGGGAACGCCTCGGAAGAAGAGACCCCCTGGGACCTTACAGCCGGAGCAATACCCTGGTGTTTCAGGAGCTTTTGAAAGTTTTTAACAGAATGATTTCAACACTGCCTGCAAGATCAGTCAAACTTTGATGTCGGAACAGAGTATCACATCAACAAGCGCTGTAATCTCCAAATAAAACAGCTGAGACTGACTGGGGATAAAGCAAGAAGGAATTTCCCGAACGACTCCCATTTGTCAATCCGTGCACTGTGCCGGTCGCAGCAGGGACGCCCATTGAAGAGAAGCTTGTAGACAGGAAACAGAAGGTTCGAACCACATGAACCCAAATGATTCTTCTTCTTACTTAATGCAAACTTCAAAATGAATCATCTCGGGTTTCTGGATCGCTCAAGGGGCTTTCGTTCTCGTTCTGCAGTGAAACAGCAACCGCAAATGTGCTCAGAAAAGAGATTCGATTAGATGAAGTGACCTTAGTGGACTCGGGCAACATCTCAATAGAAGCGTTAAGGTCAACAGTGCATCACTTAAGAGTTTTCTATTGACAGAAGCGGCCATAATGTCCAAATGCAATAAAATAGCCCTTTAATTCTCAGTTAACCTGTGGGATTGGGTTATTTATTACGAGCCGTTTAGCCAAGCGCTGAGGCCTCATCTATCTACAGATCATTTGATTCTGCAGTCGCTCATTAATTTGAACGTATAGCATTGTAAGCAAGTCCAACTGCGAGCGAAGCTCAGTAAATGTGATTACAGCTTGCGGGGAATGCAATGATAGCTCTTTAGTTTTTTATGCTCCATAACACAGAATTATGTGCCGCTTACTGAAATCATTCGCCGGGATATGAGGACATCATCTCGGCTCGAGCTGTCTCTTTGTTTCTTATTATTAAAGCAAAGGTCAGAGCTGAATCCGGAAAATTGTGACAGTGCTGAGGTGTGTGCGCCTGTGTGTGTGCACTGAGCTATTGGATTTAAGAGTGCGCTGTCGAACTGTTTGCTGCGTGTGCTGTTATGAACCGCAAACACTCGTAAGGCCTGGAGAGGCACAAATCAGAGATGTTGGGGAGACAGTTTTACTGCTGCAGTAAGTCGCACACATCAAGCGTGAAGCCAGACCACAGCGCACAAGTTGCTAGGCAACACCTTGAGGTCGCTTCCCACAGCTGCTGTCCTGATTAGTTAATTGTGTAACTAAACAAAATGTTGAGTAAAATCACCAGATTCACCATCCAACACTGAGCAATCCAGCAAATGGTACAAGCACCTGGGACCAACCGATTTCTGGTAATACCCAACCACAGGAGTTGTGCAGAAAAATGTCTCAAATTAAAAATAATTGCAACCAGTCAAAAGTTGTTTGCTTGGCAGAAGTGCTGTAAAATGGTCCAACTGACCTTCAAAGATGACCAGCTGAAAAGTGCCTAAACTCTGTGTCAAATCAGAGACCATCCGAAAACAAAAAAACCTGAAGATAATTTTTGCATTATACGGTTTTATTTAATTATATATTTAATACATTTAATTTTAACTTATTTGTAATTTCCTTTATTTGCTTTTTCTCATTTTTATTACTGTAGTGACTTTCTTTCTTATTTGTTTGTTTCTTCCTCCCTTTCTTCGTTTTGCATATCTATAATTCCTTTCACATTACCTTTTGCTATGTTAAATATTTGTATTTGCATAAATCACTTTATGCAAATATACATATATAAAATTTTATAAAATTTACATATATAATATATATATATATATATGTATATATAAATCAAATTATGATGTTTTAATTTAATTTAATATAATATAATTATAATATAATATAATTAATTTAATATATAATATATAATATAATTTAATTATTTATGTTCTTCCTTCCTTCATCCTTTCCTTCATTTATTTAACTTATTTGTAATTCCCTTTACTTTATGTGGATTATTTGCTATCATAAATATTTTGCCATTTATAAGTACTACAAAATTTTCAACTTACATTTTTCCTAAATCATCATGTTCTGTTCTTGACCAATTTTCTACATTGTCAAATTACACTTATTCTAGTCAGACCGATAATTTCACAGCCGGTGTTACAGAGCATATGTGTATGATCCGTGTTATTTGAATGAGGAAGCTTTCAGCTGGTGGCAGCCGACAGTCCACTGTAATTTCACCTGCTAAAGGTCTTGCCTGTACTGCTGCGTGGCTCCCTTGAGGAGGCTCTCCATAGCAACCGGCCTTTGTTACACGCAGACATGTAACTCTGTTCACAATGAGAGCAAATGAGGGATATTCAGACAGCAAAACACGGCCAGAGACAGCTCGCTGCTATCTGATATTCACGCTCCAAGTTTAACTCCCGTTAGTGTGACTGAATCAGAGCTGCCTGTTTATCTCCGCTCACCTATTCTACACCGCTGCCTATTTAGCACCGCCCATTGGTTCTAAGTCCCTGCCTGTTTAGCTCCGCCCATCTATTCTACGTTGCTGACTACATGAATAGCCTATTACTGTGTTGTTTCCATGTATAATCTTGATGACATTTAAATTGGACCTTTAAACAGTGTACCTACAAAATTATTTTTAAAAAAGCAGTTCATGAACCCTTTAAATGACAGTTTGTAGTATGGACCACATTCATGATGCAGTTGCATGGGAATTATTGACAATCAAAGTGATTACCCTCCCTGTCACCCCATTGCAAAGTGCAGCGCGACGGCCCTTTGACTTTTGCTGAGGTTGACCTTTGCTACAGAGAAATCCGAGTGAGGACTCGCCGGTAACCTAATTAATAGAAAATGCCACAGCAGTAATTACAACCAACAATGTGAATCATCACAGGTGTGACGCTGCTGCGCTGAAAACAGGTGACTTTGAAGACTTCCTTTTACTTGGCTGTCCAAGAAAATGAGAATACGGTATGGTGATTTATCATTGGACCGTCGCCTAGCAATACCTTGAGTCTAATTGAAACACATTATGAGTGTCACAGGAAATGTAAACAGTGACTATACAGTAGCTTGGAGTAGTGATGTATTTTAATTATGGTACTAATGATAACATAGTGTCAACACGTTACTCAACACAGTCTCACTCCAGCTCGTCACATTTTGCTGTTTGGTTGGAGCGTCGTTTTTCGATGCTCAGGGTACCCCTTTTCAGTCACATTTCGACGTGAAAATCCTTTTTTTATTTTATTATAATAATTAAAAGATATGTTGGGTAAAAACATTGGCATTTCTGCACAGGGGTGTGATTTTTCAATGTAAACAGTCAAAACAGTTTTATTTAAAATCATATTATTTACACATTTATAAGCACGTAACCCAAACCCTGCCCCATCTGTCAATAAAACACAAGATATAGCAGACAAATGCAACCACCATCATAATTTATTTGAAAGATATTAATATTCCAAGTCTTTTGATTCAAAACGATTGATTTGTGAGAGGAATAGACGCGGTGGCTGTCTCCGTCTTCCGTGTACTTCCTGTGCTCTTTGCAGTCTGTGCGCAAACCTTGTGTTTTACTCTTTTCTTCGCATAAAGACTTCGTATGGCTTCAGAAGACTTGGAATGTGACACTACTTGTTTATAATGTATTTATACTGTTTGTTTATAATTAATTGTTTATAATTATAATTAGGTGGGTAGGTTTAGGGTAGGGGTGGGGTTTGGTGCTCCAATAAAACAAAAAAATTATATAATAAATTTATATATGCATAGAAACCATTACATTAAGCCAGACACCTAAAAACAACGGAGGACCCCTCATGTTGAAAAGTGACTGAAAAGGGGTACCTTGAGCATCGGAAAACAATGCAAAACTGTTTTGACCAAGCGTCAAAATGTGACGAGTTGGAGTGAGACTGTGTTGCGTTACTCACAGTTGCTTGAAGGCAAGACACTGCAAGGTACTGGTACTGAGATTTCGAAATATCATGTTTCCACATGACTACGCTACATTTTGACATCTATGGTTAATCTATGGTTCCATAATGCAAGTCTACATTTTCAGATATATTTACACTGATGGTGGCATGACAAAAATAAACAACTTTAAAAAAGCTTTGCGTTTGAAGGTTTTACGCAGAGAAGCCAGAGAAAGTCAATATGTTTCAGCAGATTGTTTTTACCATGTTTTTAGTACATTGCTAGCATCTTTTAGCAAGTTGCTTCAATGATTTAGCACTTTGGCTGCATGATTTAATGCTAGCATGTTTCTAGCATGATTAATGTCCTAGCATCTTGTTGCCAGTTCCCTAAATGATTTAGCATGTGCCTCTATTTTCTTTTAGCAGGTTGCTAGCATGAACTGACATCAAAACCAGCTTAGGCTGGTTGGCTGGTTTTAGCTGGTCTCCCAGCTTAAACCAGCTAAAATCAGCCTGGCAAGCTGGAAATGTGGCCAAAACCCATCTAAAACCAGGCTGGTCTCCCAGCTAAAACCAGCTTAAGCTGGTTGGCTGATTTAAGCAGTTTTTTTTCTGCAAGGCTTTTTCTGGCATATTTGTAATGTCTTAACGTAGTAGTATTATTTATAATTTTTTAACACTATAACATGTTTAACATATTGCTAGTATGAATTAGCATGCTACTAACATATTTCTAGCCTGGTTCTGGCATGTTTGTGATGTTTTAATGTGCAAATGATCATGTTTGAGCTGTTGAACATATTGCTAGCATTAATTAGCAAACCATGTTGCAAGCATGTTTTAGTACATAGCTGTCATGTTTAACAATCTTAAAAAGGATAAAAACCAAACATCTGTCAAAATGTCTTGACGCATAACCTTGCTGGCACTTGGGATGATTTGGACATACAATTAACATGAAAGTGATTTACCGCTTGATCTTTTGTTATGACACGTTATAACACATGAGATGGACAAATCATACAAAGTATACAGTAGACTCCATCATGTTGAATTTTATGGTGGTTTTTGTTTGTTTTATCTCTTTTATTCTGTGTCCTCAGAACTACTGGAACACTCGTGGATCTGAGACCAGGGTTTTATGTAGCACAAGATCAGTGATGGACAGACAGACTCCAGCGAGACAGATGGGCAGATGTGGCTTCACAGCAGTATGTTCATTTTGTTCTATATTTCAGTTGAAATGAGCTTTTCAAGTTGTTGTTTTTTTTTTTTCTTTCCATCTCATTTTTTGAAACTGTGTCTGCGCTTCACATCTGCTGTGGGAGCTTGAGAATATTCTGATTCTTTATAGAACAGACCCAGGCTCTCGGATTCTGCTGTTCGCTTTCAGGCTTGAGATATACACAGCACAATTCTTACATTAAAGTCAATATCATCTAAATTACTTTATAAAGAGTACAGCCCAAAATGAAATTACTCATGGCAGTATTTCATAATACACACACATTTTCTAAAGATGAGGTGCGGGAAACTAAGTTAATGTGATTTTTCTTTGACCATTCTTTCATCAAAGCAGCGTATCTAACAAAGCGTAGAAGAGGACGGATGCATCAGTTAGCATAGAGGATGTTTGAGTAAATAAGTCTGTCCTCTTTCGCATCTGTAGGTGTATTTTGGGCAGAGACTATTCCTGTTCGCCTGGACTTTAACTTTAAAAATGTCCATTTCACCTTTGAAGGAGCATTTTGCTCCCGTATAAGGGACAATTGTACCCATAATCCTGTGTTGACCTTTTGTTCAGATTGTCTCTATCTATAATTACTTTTTTCCACACTATGGTGGAGTTATGAGGGGCAGGGGGTTGGTGCAGGTTCATGGGCGGTAAATATGTTTTATAAACCAACTGAGATTCAACAGAAATTGTAGGTTTTATATACAGTGCAACTAGCTAAACATGACTTTAAAGAGACGCAACGTTTTAAAGAAATGCTCCAGCTTCAATACAAGTTGAGCTCTACTGACAGCACCTGTTGCATACTGTTTTCTAGAATAGAATAGAATAGAATAGAATAGAATAGAATAGAATAGAATAGAATAGAATAAAACTGATTTGAATTTAATGAGATTTTTTAAAATTGATTATATGAACTTAACTGAATTGTGTGTGTAGCTGCATATTTAATTAAGAAACTATAATTAGTTATTATAAATATTACTATATTACAATTTAATATGATGTCATATAAGCACAATGTTAATATTTTGTATGTATGTATGTACACACAATTGTATCATACTGTAACACTAACAGTATATAATATTTCATAATAATGTAATAATGTTATTAATTAATGTAATTATTAATTAGATTAAATAAAATAATTAAATATTAAATAATATTGTGACTTGAAAACTGATTCTATTTGTAAATATGTTCGTAATAAATATTTTTAATGTTAATATTTCACTTAAATAATGCACTTAAAGCATGTAATATTTTATCTTAAGGCTATTTATTTATTTTATTAAGCAACAAGCCATTATTTTGTGCTACTAGTGCTTTCAATTCTGCTTGGTGTTTATTGAACCCTTTTCCGTTCCTTTTAATAGTCTTTATTAAACTCAGTTTATATTGTTTTAACATTGCTTGACATGCGTTCCAGTTCACCGTTTCACCTCCCAATTTTTTTTTCCACTGCAGCTCAGTAACTGCAAACGACAGGCAGAACAAACTGTCCTTACACTCTCCAAGCTCAGCTGGAGGGTCGTCGCTGATACCCATGATGCTTGAGGTTTCCACTGAGTGACAGATGCTGTAACACTGGCAGAGGTTCAGTGAATTGGATTAGCATTAAGGACATCTGAAGCATCCCTCTCTGTTTTAATTAGCAGAAACGTCTGATAAATATTTCAAAACCCTCAGCAATGACCACAAGCTCATGAGAAGATGCGTACCGTAATGTTATGCTGGCTATAGGGTAAACTTACACACAAAAACAAATTGTGTTTACCGACTGACCTCAGAAATGCAAGATCCTTTGGCTTTGTTTGTGCTATTTTACTGAGCCTCATCAGAAATCAAGCGCATCGAAGGGTCAGAAGGTGCAGCAGGAGCAAGCTCGCGATCTGACAGCCGCGAGAAACACGCTAAACGCTTTCGCAGATGGACAGAGCCTTCCTCGCCTCCTCAGCACCCTCAGTGAGTTTCAACATCTGTATTGTGTGTTAATTAACTGATTAGTGCCAGTGGAGAAAGGATAGTTTGTCTTAGCGCTCACCGTGTTGTCAGCGTTGCTAGAGTGCTTGGAGATGTTTGGACTCTCTGTCACTGCTGAAGCTTGAGTGGATTTTAATTAGCGCGAGGATGATTGTACTGATTATGACATGGGTGAGAAAAATCGCTTTTTGTTGTTGTTGCCGTATTAGAAACTAAAGTAAGATAAAACAATAATTGGCAGATCACCAGGAATAGTTATGTAGGACAATGCAAAGATCAGAGGATCAAACAACACAAATCTCCTTCTGTTATAAAACATTAAGCTACGATTAACATGGATATGCTTTTTCTAGCTATACATTATTTTTCATGTTTTTATATATTTTTATTTTTAATTGTATTTCATTTTATTTTCAAATAATCCTGAATTTTTAATAAAAATGTATAGTAAATTCTAAAACGTTTAATGTAACAGTGGTTGATCACATCCAAAATGAAGAATTACATAAGTTACATATAAAGGTACTGTGTATATTTATATATTACATATATTTCTAAAATGTTAGTTTGACAGTACATATACTATGTAAACACATACTTTTTATGTTGCATACAATTAATCATGATGAATTAGCCTGATTTAAAACTAAAATATTATTTTAATCAAGTGTTCAAATTTCGGGCAACAGACATACTGTGCATTAAATTCTGTCAAATGCATGAATTATGCATTCATGTTAATGTAATTTTAGTTCACACCAGAATTTTGCATTAAAATAAACATATAGATGTGTATATTTTAGGTACTATATTATGGCCGCTATTTCTAGTCATGTGTTCAGTTACCTTTTGTCTACTCTCTGTATTATTCTCTTTATTATATAATATATAGTGTGTACTTAATTGTGCAGTGTGACATATTCTATACAAACACACAATAGTCAAATGTTAATGATTCAAGTACCAAAGATTAAAGACGATCCGTTATTTCGCTTCTGTCTGTATATTTTAGGTGCTAAAATATGGTTGCTATTTCTAGTCATGCGTTCAGTTTCCAGACAACAGCTATTTTTTATCCACTTTTAACTTTTTTGTAGTTCTTAATTAGTCTTTCAGTGTGACGAATGACTTAAAAAATATGTCTGCAGCATAAATATTTAATGTAACCCTTCAATTAATATGAGGTCATAAAAAGCATGAATAACAAAAATATATATATTTTAAATAGGTTAAATTTAGGTATATTGTGCCACTTTTGATAGTCATTGAGATAATTGTCCAAAATTGTCCTAAATTCACAGTAATATTTAAAAAAAAAATGAAATCAATGTTTATTCTCCTATTACACACACACACACACATAAGTCTTGCGCACATCAGTTGCCAGTCTAGAAATTCTTATTCTGAAATCTGATAAGAAAACCAGGGACTATTAGTATTATGCTTTGAATTTTAAGCTCATACATTAACCATCAGTTACTCTTCCATTGTAATGCAGCTCCACGCTTCCCCTTAATCTATCTGAGAAATTAAACAGTGTTTACTTTGGCTTAAAAACTAACTTAGTCATTTTTTTGTTCCCATTCATTAGTGATGGCAATTTCCTTTGTGCAGATGAGAGCAAGAGAGGATTGATTAAATTCTGCATTAAAAATGAAAAGTGTGCGAAAAGAAGGTCACCGAGTGACTTTGCTTGCTCTGAAGGGCTTTACAACTTTGTACAGTAAGAGGATATGATTCTGTGCATATATACACCATCATATAAATCAAACAACCCTTGACTGATTTCTCTCAAGGTGGAAGATTATGAATGAAATAAATCTGTCATTGGAAATCCATCATCATACTGTCTATTCAAGTTTATTGGGTTAACAAAACTCACACAGTATCTCTACAGAGATATCTTTCTATCTCTAAATCTAGAGAAAGTCTCTACAGAATTAATCATATCTTTATCCTACAGCACCAGCTGTTACATAAGTGAAAAAAGCACTGGCATCTGTAGATAGACACGACGAGAAAGCATCATGGGAATCTGGCAAATTTAGAAATCGGAGGTTTGCTTTTATCACATTTCTGCTGCTATACTCAAATCGTCTCTGTAAGCATGTTAACATGATAATCGCGGCGCACACATGACTGATCTGTCTTTATGCGGGATGTCTCTGCAAGGTAATTCCCTCGAGTTCACCCTGATATTGTGGCATTTGTCCAGCCTCCTTTCAGGAATGACCAATCATTTCCTGTTGTGACAAGCATTTAGATGAATGGGATCTTGTGCTTTGGTGATATGTCACCCGCTCTAACGGAGTCACGGTAATTATTGCGCTCTGGGGAACGTGATGTATCATCAGCAGGACTCTTGATGCGCTGTGAAGATGCAGCCTGCATATAGAAGCTGAGGTCAGGCCATTAGAATTGGGGTACTATCTAAAAAAACCATCCAAAATGTGTATTACAGCAATATTCGGCTTTGCTGTACACATGTTGCTTAGGAAGTCAATTATGTTGGGGTCGCAGGAGTCAAATTCAACATTTAATTGAAGAAAATGCAAAAAAAAAACCTGGTTCCCAATTGTAAACGATTTAACTGTTTACTTTCCTCTGTGGTTTTTAGTTGTACCAACACTGTTTATTGTCCAGAATAGAATTTCAATAGTTTCATGCCTCTGGCAGACAGTAATTTGTCTCACAAACACATAGTGGGCAACACAAACCATATCTATCTTTGGCTGTGTTCCTGTGTTGTTTCTTTTAACTTCTGGATTTGTTTTCCAGGTTTATAGGATGAATTCGTCTGATGAAGACATGTTTCAGCTCGACTAGCTTCTGCCTTATTTCAGATAAGTTTGCACCAGAAATGCAACCTTTGACTTCAACAGCAAAAGAAGTGGAGAGCCTCCTCCACTGTAGAAGCTTGTGAGTCTGTTTATTTCTTCTGGCGTATCTATGCACGATTAGTATTAGGTGCAATTTATCATTTAACATTTAGCATTGTTTTTGTTTCTTTTTCCTGCTGTCAAAATACTTGTGACCTATGCTACTTTGGGATTCAAATAAAATAAATTAATTAACAAATTTTTGTTAAGGTGTAAAATTTAGAGATGGACAGATATCCAGAATCACTCTAGAATACGAATAAAATATTCTGGGGTTGCTTCGGGCACATATTTCCTGTCTCTTAAGACTAGTGTCAGCCAGCAAAAGAAGGCGAGTATTCAAGCCCAGTGCTTTGAAAGCATTTGCCGACATCTCTCAGCTGAAAAGAGTAGCTTTAGACGCTAAGCTCATCCAGGAGACCTCAGAGCAAACTCTCTAAATCCCACCATTAACGTCCACGGATAAAGGTAACAATGATTCACGCTAAAGCCGATAGCGTCAGTCGGCAGCATTCGTCAGTGGTGGCGTTCGGCTGTCAGCGCAGGTGATTCATTATGCTTAGCTTATTTTAATTAGCTTTCCAGCCACACAGCTAATTGGTCGCGGATCGTAAGCAGAAAAGAGTCTGTGTCTCGAGGCGAGGTGTTAAGACGACTACAGCGCTTATATCAAATCTGATTTAAGTAATAAGCATTTTCAAAAGGCCAGCTGGCTATCAGTGCCAGGTACATGTCATGTGACCTTTTTTAAAAGGCATGCGTGGAAATGTAGCAGCGATGCAATAAAGCGGCGTGTTCTAGCTCTCTGTGTCCCCCGTTTCCGTCGCCTCTCCTCTTCCATGAATTCAGATGAGCTAGATTTTGCTTTTATTGTGAGAAGAAAGCAATATCAGATCATAGGCTTCTGACAGCTTCAGGAAGGCGAGTTATTTGTGAGTATCTTATCAGCAGCTGTGGCAGCAGACGTATGGCGTGACTTTATCTGTGACAGAGGAAGGCATTGCGCACAAACACACACAAACAGACGTGTGCAGACACATGACGAGGAGGGTCTCACACTCGCTCCGATCTGTTTACTTACAGGAGAACATGGAAGGAAGGAACGTGCTAGTTACAAATAGCAGTTTGTTCGTAGTCTTTATAATTGCGAATGCCGCAAGGCTGTGCTCAAAACCTGCCTTCTTGCACGTCAAGAACAATACTGCCAAGTATTTTGTTTTTATTTTTAATTTTTTATTATTATTAGATATTTCTTTGTAGCTTTAATTCAGTTTTAGGTTTTTAATAACTGTGTATAAAATATATAAATATAATAAAATAAAATATATATTTTTATGCATTTGTATTTTATTATTTCATAAATGTATGTTTTATTAGCAATTTTATTTATTTCTTTAAGCTTAAGATTTTCCATCTTTTTTTTTTTATTTGATTTCAATTACAGTTTTTTTTACAGTTACATTTTCGTTAACAATAACAAGAGTCCTAATAAAAAGTGTGTCCCACATAGTTATGCTTATACATTATGCTTTTTTGCATTGCAAAATTCACCCCTAAAATATATGAAAACTGAACATGTGGACTGCTGTTTGTCAGTATTGTTGAAATTTTTGGCAAGAACTTTTTTAATTGATCAAAAGATTGCCATTTCAAATGAATACTGTTCTTTCCTTGTAATGAAGAAAAGCTTCACAGGTTCCAGCAAAATATCTTTTTAAATTGTTTTTCTTATGCACCAAATCAACATATTAGAAAGGAACTATATTAACTATATTAACTATAGTATTTTGAATGAAGAATTAGTTGATTTAAATAGCAATATTCCACAGTATTACTGTTTTTACTGTATTTTCAATCAAATAAATGCAGCTCTGGTACACATAAGAGACCTATTTTTAAAGCATTTACTTTTGAACAGTAGCGTATGTGTAGTGCTGTCACAGATCTGACTTTTTAACCTTTAACCTTTTAGATCTTATTTTTAACCCTTAAAATGGTCTTCAGATCTGTGTCACTGTTATATAGTGCAAGAGACAGGTGGCGCTATTCTGCGGCAGAATGCAAAGCCTTAAATCTCCCACACTCCCACCCCTTCCTCCCTCACTCAATCCGCCTCTTCTCTCCCAGCAGCTGCCTCTGCTGAGACAGGAGCAAATGAGAGCAGATGAATCCATTTGGCCCCTGGCCCTGCTGTGGCCCTGCCATGCTCCGAGCGCTCTGCTCTTCTCTGGGGCAGCTCGGGGATAATGAGCCTAGAGATTGAGCCACTGTAGAGGTGCCACTGTCGCCCGCCCTCTCTCTCTCTCTCTTTCTGTGTGCCTCTCGTCTCGTTCCCTCTTTGTCTCTCTTTCACTCTGGCTTTGGGTTAATAGAGGTGAGGCTCCTCTAGTGCGGGACACTTTTTCCAGCAAATTAGGGGAAGGATCTGTGTCCCCAGAGCCTGCCCTCGGTTACGCTCTCCCATCCCGCCCCTCACCGCTGGCATCGGAGGGCTTTCATCCAAACGGGGAGGGTGGTGCGTTTCAGACTTGGGCGGGGGGTAATGAGGAGTGACAGGGCTTGATTCCCGAGCAGGGATTGAGAGAAAACAGCTGACAGGTGAAGACGAGAGTGAGAGAGAGTGCAAGAGAGAAGAGATGGAGTGGAAGGAGGGAGGGAGAGAACAAGGGTGAGGCGGAGGTGAATCTCTCGCGCTAATGGAGGTGGGACTTGTGGCAGCTCAGGGGCTCTTGGCTGGAGATGGCGGGCCCTTTGAGGTTAGACAGGATCAAAAGAGCAGAATAACAAAACAGAGAGACTTCACCCCAGCACGGCGCTCAACACGCCTGCCCGACCCATCAGGGCAGTGATTCAGCAGCACGAGGGAGAGGGCTTTACCTTCAGAGTACACTAAAGAATAACGGTTCTATAAAGAACCTTGAACATCCATTGAACCTTTCCAATACACAAAAGGTTCTTTATAGTTGAAAAATGGCTCTTGAAGGAACTTTTCGCTGAAAGTTTCCAAAAATGCTTCTTCTCTGGCAGTGGTTCCCAATCATGTTCCTGGAGGCCCCCCGACACCGCACGTTCTGCATCTCTCCTTTGTCTGACACACCTATTTTAGGTCTTGGATTCTGTAGTAATGAGCTGTTGATCTGAATCGGTTGTGCTTGATTAAGGTTATTGGGAAGCCTCCAGGAACGTGGTTGGGAACCACTACTCTATTGCATCACTGCAAAAACACCCGTTTGGAATATATATGAGAGTCGTATTTATTTATTTATTTATTATTAATTTTGCAAAATATGCAAATGTAGATGGTTAAACACATATAACATAAAATAGCATGTTTAAGAGGGGGGAAAACATCACATTTAATTATTACACGCAAAAATATACCTATGCAGAATGTTTACAAACATTATAAACAATTTAGCTAGGCTACCGGCTACTTTAGTTCCCCTCATGCCACAACAAATCATTTTAATTTAACTGTGTTACAAATACAATTTTAAGCACAGTAGTTGTATACTGTAAATGAGCAATTCATTACTGTTGAACAATTCATTTGTTACATTTACAATAAAAACAAAGCTTTGTGCTTTTGTAAAATACAGCAAAATCGGATGCTGTTTTTGTTGTTGTTTTTGAGCGCAGCACATCCACGTTCTTACTATGGCTTGCAGTCCCTAACAATGTACAGTGCTTACAATATACAGTACACTATGTATTCAGGGCTTGACATTGGCTCCCGCCCACAGACGGCTGAGAATCATTTAAGAATAAAGAAGTGCCTTTCCTTATGAATGGACCACTAAATTATTGACTCAAATGTTTCAAAATTCAAAAACGTGAATCATTCATTAAAAACTGTGCTGCTCTGTGTGTTGCATATTTGCGACTGTTCTGTTCTGATCTCAAACTATTTTTATTAAACAAATGGAGCAAACGCACTCAGCAATATATCATTTCAATAAAATCAAATTTAAATACTGAACTAAAATGTAATAATCCTATAATATTAACTATGTTAAGTCTATAGGCTATAATGTCAAATTTGCAATAGTGGTTAAATGTCAGACTTAAAAAAACAGTTGGTTCACGAGTCAGACATGTCATCGGCAGGTTCACTGCTAACAGAGACGTTAAAGCACGTTCTAAACAAGTTGTATCAGAATGTTGATATAGGTTTTCATGGTTTTATGCACGTAATATTACATTGCAGTGCGTTTATAATATCATATGCCTTCATAGAAAACTACAACAACAATATATTGTCATACCAAAGAATAAACTACCCGCCAAAGTGGCTAGTGAGACTAATGTTTGCAAAAACGTTAATGTCAAGCCCTGTATGTATTGTCATCTAGTGTTTTAATTCTACGTTTATATGGATGTCTATGCTGTGACGATACGAGATAAGCAGCACCTGAAACTACGGATACTGGAAGCCTGTGCTAGCATTTCTCCTGCGGTGTTGCTATCAGTGTGTGAAGAGTGGGAGAAGAGAGTCGCATTGACAATCCAACACAATGGGCAGCACATTGAACACATTTTACAAATGGTCGAAAACTTGTAAATAACTCATGAAAGAATAAAGTTAAAACCAAGCACACCATTGTTTTTCTTGTGAAATTCCTAATGTGTCACATGACCCTCTTCCTTTTGAAAAAACAAAAGTTGGATCCAAAATGGCCGACTTCAAAAAGACCACCATGGTCACCACCCATCTTGAAAAGTTTCCCCCCTCACATATACTAATGTGCCACAAACAGGAAGTTAATATCACCAACCATTCCCATTTTATTAGGGTGTATCCATATAAATGGCCCACCCTGTAGAAGTTTTGTACATGAAGGACATGTAGCCTCCAACTTGCATGGTGTTTTGTTAGCTTTAGCATGTTTAGCTCCACTTGTAATGCTAGGAATGCTATATGGCTGGAGTGTAACCGAGTTGTCGCTGAATGGCATTGAACAGTGCAGTAATGTGTAAAATAGGACATACCTGAGGCCTGCCTGTCAGCAAATCATTTAGGGATAACGTCACATGATGTGATTAATATTCAGGAGTAAATCTGAGAGCAAAAAAAAAGAGCAGCACCTTTTACGTATGTAATGCAATGCAAGTATGGGAATTTGACCTAATGTTGTTGTTGAATTCCCTACATGTTTTTGAAAGAAAACTGAAATTGTGTCTTTAGTAGATCCTTAAAGTGTACATGCTTGGCCTTGCACCATTTCTAAACAAGACATGAATCTATAACTAGAAAAAGCACAAACAGAGGAATACTAAAGTGCATTTCAAACACTTGCATGCATTAGTCTCTCAGGGGCAGACCTGCAAATCCTTCAGCTATCTGTGTGCCTGAAGTCCGTTTTATTAGAAGTAAGGTCTCACAAAACGCACGAGGTACATCCAAAAAAAACATCTGACAAAAGTCCAGACGCTGCAGCGCTGCAATCTCAAAATCAGACTTCTGTTTCCACATCAGTGAAGATGGTATTTTTGAAAACATTAATTTTCAGTCTGTGTTCTGTAAACAAATCAAAGCCATGCACACCACGCACAAAGACCCCTGCTCTTTTGCCTGCTTTTACAAGTATTCACACCAGCAATTCCACGATTCTCTAAGCAGCCCTGCCGATTACGTCGAGATAGGGGGATTGATTAGCTTGTCAGCTTTTCTGACAGAATCGAGCCCCTGTCTTGACTACGGCAAATTACTCTGACTTGATTAGGCCCACCTGCTGCTCTTTTTTTGGAAATTCTCAACATAGCTCCGGCGTCGTGCCTATGCCGCATCACTCTGCTGCTTTTCGCTCCTGACCTCAACTGAATGGTTATTCATTGCACCAATCATCCAGTGCTGGCTCAGTGTTGTTCCAGCGCTGGCTCAGTATTGGCTCTGGTAATTAAATGGGGCTTGCGTGCGTCCTCCGGGAAGAAGGGACTGGGAAACGATGACCAGGTGGTGGCAGAACGCAGGACCTGTCAGACTAGCTGATGACCGTTTTAATTCTGCTCTGCCTGGGGCTATAATTGATATTTAGCAGAAAGGTTAATTGTACCAGTGATCTGTTTAAATTAGGGTAGAGATCTGGAGACCAGGGCCAAGACCTGCAAGCCACTGGGGACACGCATGAGAGTTGCTTGAGTAATACACACATACTCATGCTCATACTTATATGCACACAAACTGGGACTAGATCACAAACACACACACTCGCATTTTTAAAATGCACTGTGTGCGAGTAAAATATTTATAAAAATAAAATTAAAAAATATGCCTTTAGTCAAAACACAAATCAGTCATTTCATGTGTATCTTAGATGCTCATCCAAACATAGGACAAGGTCAGGTAATGTCATTTTCAGGTGAGCTGTGGCCCTTTTGCATGCATTCAAAACAGTGGATCTTCAAATGCAGGTGACACAGGGAGTTTCAAGAGCATCCCTAAGCTCCTCCACCAGTCAGATCACAGGAAAACTGCCATTATCACCACCTACATGTCACTGTTTCAGCAAATACAGCACCTTCTCCTGCCCTCCACACACACCTTGGGTTTTCACCCGCTAATGCTCTGGGTGCACCGGTTAAAGTAGCAAAGACAACGGTGCTCAAGTTCCAGACACAACTACGCCTAACATTTCCAAAGAATCAGATTTGCTTAGTTGTCCATTGATTAAAATAGTCTTTCTGTTGTCTTGTAGTGTCCATCCCAACAAATGCATTGTTTTGCTGAGATAATATGGATCTGGTTGAGGACACAGGAGTGCATCATTTTACAGTAGTGCCCCACACACAGGTTTTGTAGACCATGTGTTACTGTAGGGTTACAACATCCATATCAAGCTCTTGTCCTACTTCTAAAATGTTATTTTTCTTTGCTCTATCTAGTCCTTGAGTCTTCTGAGCCAGGCTGGGAAGAAAATGGAGGAAACGGAAGTGAACACAGCACCCAGGAGCAGCTCCAAAGATCGGCTCAGTGAGGTAAGCACAAGGAAGCATGTCATCATGCCGGTATTCATAAAAACCAATAAGAGTCCACAGAAGAGGCCTTTGACAGCCGAGTTTGTCTCCTTTAATTATAAATGCATTGAAGTGTATAGAAAAGATTTTCAAGCAAAATATCTGTTGGATACACAAGAAGTGCACACGCATAGATTTGTTCTCAGCGTTGTTCTAGCACACAGTCTTATGCCCTTGCTAGTCTTACATCAGCCTATTTTAAAACTTACTTTTGTACCTAAGATATATGTACTACGGTTATAGAGGCATTAATGTTTTTTTTTTAATAGTATTTGAATATAATACTATAATATAAAACATTTTGACTTTTTAATTGTATTTATTACTTTTGCACATGGGGTTTTATGGTCAAAAATATGAGTATGCATGGTTACATGGAAATAATAATATTTAATAAAAATATATAATATAATATTTTATCTAAAACAGGGTTTCTTAAGCAGGGGCCCAATATCTCTGAAGAACCAGGATTCCCAAAGTGTTTATTAATATGTAAAATTCCATTCCAAAATTCCAAGTTAGAAATTGTGAGTGAATGTATTTTTTCTTTGAATCCTCACTCAGGCAACAACAACAGGAAAAGTCAAAAGGCCTTTGAGTAATGTTGCGGACAGTGGAGGTCATGACATGGAGTCAGAACCACTGATCTAATATGTTTCATAAGCAGCTAGTTTGCGTTAACCCACGGTCAGCAGATTCCCTGCGTCTGGCTGGTGCCGTTTCTCAGCAATGCAGGCGAATATCTTAAAGAAAAAAGTAGAAGTAGAGTGTCGGTTAAGGCCTGAATGAAGAAATAATGTGATTGAGAGAGGGGTAATGAGAATTTGTGTCTAATTCTCCCGAGACTAGCTGAAGACGTCCCAAACTAACGCCTGTCAGATGCGTGTCCGAAATCCCCAGCAAATTCGTTCGGATGGATCGGTAATACGGAGACGGCGAGGCTGTGCGCCTCAGCGAGCCGAGGATGAAGGGAGGAGAAGATGATGAAAAGAATAAAATGTTTTTAATGAAGAGATTAAATGCGATGCTTAGGCTGTTAAGGATTCGGAGGGAAATTTCTGTCTTCGCTTTCCCCCTCCCACCCTTCACCGCCATCATTTATGAATTTGTGCAAAAGGCTGTTTTTCATGAAAAAGTCAGAGAGGGAGAGCGAGGAAGAGAGAGAAACGAGCTCGAGGCAGATAAAAGCGTGATCCAGGCTGACAGTTTTGACAGCAAAAAGCGACAGAACAACGGGCAGACAGAGAGAGGGAGGGAGGGCTGAAAGACTGCAGAAAATTGCAGACTGTAATGGCTGACAGTGCCAGATATGACATTTCCCTCTAATCTCCTGCCAAAGAAATGGTGCTAAAATGCAGAGCGCCATATCCGTGTCATCTGTAGGCCTATCTGTCCATCTCGAAGCGAGAGAAAGACACAGACAGCCGGAGATCCGCCGAGCCCGTTCGTTCCCGTCCCGGCGTGCGAGGCCCGGACGCCGCGCTAACGCTAGCTTCGTAAACAGGATCATCTTTCATCACTGTCACGTCGTTAAATGGTGTAAAAAATCTTCTCTTGTGATTCGCCATACATGCTAATTTTCTTTGCATACCAAATACGCTTTTCATACCCACTTCAAAGACGCTTAGGCGTGTGCGCCGCCAGCTAACGATCTCTGCGCTTCAGAGGCGGATAGAACTGGATTTCTTTTTTGTCGCTGGAGTGTCAGAAGGAAATGGAAACAAACGAGGGGGATGGCAGTGCCTCAAAGAACTGGGGGCAGGAGCGCAGTGATTTAAAAAAAAAAAACAGCCTATGTGGGGGCTTGCCATATTAGCCGTGCGTGCTTTCGCTAAGATCTCCTTATTTTTAACAGAACGCGTCCACTTGTTTAGCGCGGCTACGTTTCTTGTGAAGATAGTACAGAAACAGTGTGTTAATGACTTAATGAGGATAGTCTGACAAAACTCTTTCATTCGTCTGGAGTGAAAACGAGGCTGTTGAAACAGTGTTCAATTTGTCGTACTCTCACATCGCTGCCGAATACGTTTCAAATCTGATTTTTATATTCACGCTCAAATGTGACGCGGATCTGTTTTTTGGATGACAGTCTGTACAGTGTTTTTGACATTTCATCTGACATTTTCAATTCCAATCTGGACCTCTTTCAAATATAGAAATGGCTCAGATTTGTATGTGATGTTTTTGCAGTCTGACCTTGATGCCAACGTTCCTGACTTGTACTCTAATCAAACTCGACATACAGGAATCGCATGCTTGATTGGCACTGCGTCATGTTAATGTGGACGCAAATATAAAAATGACATTACAAACAATTCAAATATTATGTGGAAAGATGTTTTTATTGTTCCATCACCCGAGTGATTGATGCGACAACACATAGACACATGGTATTGAGGCTGTTGTCAAGGTGTTGTTTCTAAGTCTGTTTGCTGGTGTTCTGGATGGATGTTAAGTGGTTGCTAAGGTGTGTTCTGGTCCCTAGATGTGGCTTGATTCCCTCTTTCAGTATTCACCACAGCTGAAAACTCTGGCCAGTAAGATTTCTGTAACACTTTATTTCGATAGTCCACTTTAGACATTCAACTAACAGTATAAGTTTGCAGCAGCATGCCAAATAGCATTCATTAGAGTATTAATAGTCTGTCTGATGAATTTCGTTGAACACTTTATTTTGATGGGTCCACAACACTACATACTGACTATGAGAAAGTTTGCAAGTGTTTATCAACTTATTCTACTAACCCTAAACCTACCCTGCTCTGAGAGTTAGTAGACACATTAATGAGAATTAGTTATCATGTAGTTAAAAAGTTATTATAGTTAGTAGAATGTATAAAGTGGACTATCAAGTGTAGCCAATATTTATTTTAAGTTATTAAAATAGGCACATTTAATAGATTGCAGGCATTTATAATACAATCTCAAATAAACGCTCTTGCAAACTTTGTTCATAAAAGGTCATTGTTTCTTATGAAATATCAAGCAGATCAACTGATTTCAACCTTGATAATAATGATAAATGTTTGTTGAGCAGCAAATCAGCATATTAAAATAATTTCTGAAGGTTCATGTGTTACTGAAGACTGGAATAATGATGCTGAAAATTCAGCTTTGATTCATGGATAAATTACATTTTAAAATAGAAAACTCATTTTAAATTTTAAGAATAATAATAAAAAAACAAATCATATATATACATTTATACATATTTATTTTTTTAATGGTATAGTACAGTAATTGACATTTATGCAACTTTTTAATTTGTTTTATCTGATTTTATTATTCAACAGGTTTCATGAGTCACTGTAGAATTGTATTGGTCCCTTACGATCTCATTGTCATTTGCATCCAGATAAATATCCTATGTCTAATCTGACCACAGAAGCTTTTGTGTTTCCGAACAGCGAGGATGTTTTGGAGTTTGGAGTGGATCTGGCGTGAAGGTAATGACTCTGATAGTTTCGAAACCCACCCACCATGTCTCAGAAGCTGCCCACAGAGACCCCGGCAACACCTACTGCATCTCATCCGTCTGTTCGCTCGCTGACTTCACGCTCCGTTGCCTTCCGATTGGCTTCTTTCCATCCTCCTCTTTCCATCTTAACCAATAGTCTGGTCCGTAGCTAAACAATCCGCCCCCTCCCACTTGTCACCAAATCTGCCAGGGCCCAAGAAGTGTAGAGTGATGCAAGAAGGGGGGAGTCGAGTTGGGGCGAAAAAATGGGTTTGGATTAAAAAGCGGGTTTGCCCCCGTTTCTTTTTAAAGAGGTTGTTTGGTTAACCCCAAAACAGCTGCTGTCCCACTTGCCCTACCGCCCCGTCTCTCCCCCTTTCACGTTCGCTTTTCTCTCATTCTCTCGCTGCCTGCATCTTAATCCTTTTTTGAAGTCCTAAGTGCTAGGCAAATCCATTGAGTGCTGCGTATAATGGCTTTTAAGGGAGCGTGTTTAGATGTGGCCCAGCCCCATGGCTTATGAACCGCGGATGATGTAATGGATTTTCTCTCCTCTCGCTGCAGCACTAAATCCAACGTATTGTTCCTCATTATCATTTAAATAAGTCTCCCTTTCAACTCTGAATGTGGCAATGTGAATGAACCGGGGCATTGTAAGGCTAACTCTACACATTTTTTGGCCTCCCAGTGAGGCTCGCACCCACTCGCTCTTTTCCGTACGTTACGCCTCCTCGCTTTTCTGTAAGAGAGAGAGAGAGGGGCTCTGGAAAAGTATTTGGATCCTGCAGTGCTGCCTTTCCGGGTTTTCTCAGGAACACTTCTCTAATTGTCACAGTGGGAGTTTGCACTGAGTGTGAGAGAGAACAGAGGAACTGATGAGGGTTAAACCCCTGTAGCAGGTGTGTGTGTGTGACTGAATTCTGCGCAAGGACAAAATTGGTCTTGCAGAAAAGTCACCCCCTGAGACAGAGGCAGAAATTGCCAATCGCACAGAGGAAAGAGGCAAAAAGAGGGGGAAAATGACGAGAGAGAGAGAGCAGGAGATTGGTATTCAGGCCTGGTCTGTGGTGCTGGGATGTGGAAGTTGCCGTCTCGTCTTACTGGAGATGTGTGTGACAGTCTATGGCTCTCTCATTCGAACTAGTGTGGCTTATGTGGATTATGGCTTTACTTGTTTCTTAAGGTTTTAGTAGTCTGTGGGATGCAGTACTGCAGTTGCAGAGTTCTTATTTGTTTCATTTGCAATATTTCAGCTACGGTTGAGAATCAGCAGTGAGCTGGTAGTACTTCATGATTTACATTTCTGCATTTAGCAGATTTAGTGTAAGGGAGATATAACATCAGTAACATGCATTTAGAAAATAGACATATTCCCTGACTTGTACATACTCAAATTAGTTTAGACTTTACTCTGGACAAGAACTGCCCATGTTGGCAGGAAGGCGGCCTGACCAACATGTAAAGTGACCAAAAAACAAAAAAAAAATTTTTGTTAATGCAAAGTACTGGGCAGGCAAATCTAACGTCGATGATACCACAATAGTAGGCCAGTGTATAAAAAAGTGGTAACTCATTCAAATGATGGCAGAAGAAAGGTTCTGAAAACGTGAAAGAAACGTATGCGGTCATAATTTCTGAAGCACATTGTTTCATGGACGCAACTGAAAACGTTGTGCTTTGGAAAGTCTTGTTAACTTGAAAACGGGTAACAATTTAGAATAGGGACTGATTCTCACTATTATCGTTGCTTGTTATCATGCGTATTATTATCATATTGGCTGTTTATTAGTCCTAAACTTAACAACTAACTTACTATTAAAAAGCAGCAAATCTGAGTTTAATGTAAAGACATGCTTTTCAGAGAATTGATGCCAAAACATGGCCTGGTTTCTTAGATTAAGCCAGGATTTTACTTGAGTAAATTAGGTCGTTTTATTATTATTCTTTATTCCTTTTTTGCTTGAGAAGAAAACGGTTGTGTATTGTGATACACATTAGTGCCACTCACATATGTTGAGATATGCCTGTGCAAGTTGATTCAGTTAAGACGGCTATAACGTTCATTTTAATCTGGGACTAGTTTTAAGCCTTGTCTGTTTACTGGGCAACTGAGTTACAGACTTAAAGAGCTCAGACTCATTGACTAGTTTATTTGTAAGGAGCAAGAGTTTTTTTATTCATAATTAGAAGACCGGTAACTGTCATAAAGTTCTCTTTTGCAACCTGTAACCTTGTGTTAGCAGTGCCGTACATTTTCTAATCTAACTAATTTATAGATTTAGGGACTTTCATGCTGTAAACATTGGTGTTGAATTGATAGACCTTCTAAAACCGCAGCTTTAGCTACTCCACGTACCTTCTAGTTGTTGTTGACTCTCTCAGGCAGCCCTGAACTGTTTTAAAGGCCCCTATATGTATCTGAATCTAACAAGGAACCTGTCACCGCAAAATAAAATGCTTTCGTTCCCCCTCATTTACCATAAACTGACAAGGGCTGATGCAACAGCATGGAAAATGGATGCAAACGCTGAGTGTCTTGGTTCTGATCTGAAATGTCATTTCCTTTATGATGACAATCTATGACACAGTTCTGGAAAATGATGTAACCTGCTATATAAAAATCATTTGACTATGTATTACCGAGTTAATGCTGGAATTTTTAGTTGAATGCACAGTACACAAGTGAACGGCTTCAGATTTCAAAACATGTTAGCGTAAAATGTTATTAGTGGCTAAGGCTTTTAATTCTCACAGGGTTTAGAGTTGTTGTTTTGTTTTTTTTTCAAGTATTAAGCTTTCTTGGTGATGAAATTATATTTAAAGAAAAAATGTGCCATTACCTGAAGAAAGAAGTGAGACCCAAGCCATCTATGGACCAGATTCAGGCAACTACCCAGAGCATCATAGAAACCGGCGATGTTGCCCTGGAGTCCACATACAATAGGAACGCCCTAGCAACCACCTTAGTAACTGCATACTTTTTCTCAGTAAATCACAGGAGGAAACCAAGTGTTTTTCTAGATTAACAATGTAGGTGTCCTGCTCATTTTACAGTGCCCCTGTTATGGGTTATGAATGGTTTTGGGACTCTCCAACAACAGGTTGACGCATGCAAAACTCTTTCATTGTTTTATAATATGCAGTTATTTTTACCTTACTTGCTCAACGACTCCCAGACGATTAGCTCAATGTTTACATTTTCTAAACCCCTTCTTTGCATGACTCTAATCTGCAACGATTGGTCCGATTGGTCTCATTTTTATTTCATCATGCCTGTAATGCCTGATAAAGCAGCGTTTGTAAGCACAATGCTGCTTTGTGTACAGCATTACCAGGGAAAGTAATATTTTACCTGCAAAAGCGACACCTAATGGCAAAGAAAGAATTAGCATTTTCATTTACACCAATGCAAAAAAAACAAGAAGTGGGCAGATATATGCTAATTCTTTGTCGACGAAAAGCCCCTCGTTTCAATGATTCAGACTCGACTCTTTCTTTTGAGAGACAACTATGTGCACATTGCATTTTCAATACTTTGCGCAATGTTTTCATTCACATAGAGCTGTGTTGCACACTGCATGAAATATAATTTTCCATAAAAATCCATAATAGGGGCACTTTAAGATAAACCTAAAGTCTCACCAAACAGAAAACGCCTTGAGCAACCAGACGGCCAATATGTCCAGGGCTGTATGTGTTGTGCTCGAGTCGAATGAGTCATGAGTTCTAGCAGGTCTTAGAGAGAGAGAAAGTGAGAGAGAGAGAGAGAGAGAGAGAGAGAGAGGAATCAGGAATGTCATTAGGCGAACGATAGGAACGAAGGGTGGGAAAAAGGTTAATGTGAATATTGATATTAAAGTGCTAGAGCTTCATCATGTCTCTGTCATCTCATAGTATCCCTCAAAGGTCAACGTTGTTCTCTCTCTTTGTCTCTCTCTCTCTCTCTTTCTCTCCCCCAGAGCTCCACTCACTCTCTGTCAGGACGAGGGTACTCGGTAAGTGACATTTTCACGCTCTGCGGCTTTACGGCAGAATTACAGTATCCTCTCCTCCCGTTTATGGCCCCGGCAGCGGACATTTTAATTATGTTAAACAGAGAAACGGTGGAATCATGATATTAGGGACATCACTCTTGGGTGACTGACTGATTAAATGGTGAAAGGTGTCCCGTTGCACCTTGGGTAAATGAGCCTTTCTTTATATTTACGACCATTTTATTTCCAGCGCTCTGGTCGTTTAAAGTGTCACTGACGATGTCTTCTTCTACGGTCTGCTGTGGTCATCGGTTAGAGCTTGTTTGAAAGCCATTCAGAGATTTTGATTTGGTTTTATTTAGATGAGACTTGAAACGAATCATATGCTTCCGGTTAGGCAAGCTCCATTTTGGTTTCACTGTGTTGCCGCAAGGGGTGCCATAGCATAATTTGTTGTCCTTTAGAGTTGGTTTTTCATTGGGATGATCTTATTTTAAGACAGAGCAATAGTTTTAAGAACCCTGATGAGTTGACCTGTGTTAGTTAAACTGTCAGCATGTTCACAGCTACGTAATTCTCTACTGTATGAGGACTGAAGTTTGCTACAGCTTATGAAGTGCACAGAAATATAAACACGGGTCAAAACAGGCCAGTAATAATGAGATTAATCTTATATTTTGTTATTATTATTTAGAATTGTAGTATTTATTGATAGATTAACATTTATATTGTAAATAATTACAAAAATGGAACATTTGGTAACAATTATAATAATAAAGACAATAATTATATATGCTTATTTGGTGCGTATTCACCCTTATGTGTTTGTATGTGTGTAAATATAGGCCAATTTGATATTTTCAGAAGGAGAGCACAGTAAAAGGTTTTGGTTTAGTGAAAATTCCTGCTTTGGTGTGTTTCTTTTGAACGCAATTAGATTAGAGTAGATTAACTGTTTCCTTTTTTCCTCTTCCTTTGTTTCTCATTCATACGATTTTCATGTTTCATAATGACTGTGTTGTGTGCAGAAATGTTCACTGGCTTTCATTCCATGTTCAGTACTCTGCTATGCTCTTCTTATGGATGAAAATAAGCTTTGGAAATTGCAGGGACTCATTGTATTATTGATTTACTGTTCTTATTCTAAAGATAATCATATTATCTATGAATACATTCCCTGTACTTCTATATTGGAAAGCGCAGTATACACTTGACACTGAAACTAGGAGGGGAAAAAAAAGGTGTTGTGTACCCTTGTGAAATATTCAAAAGCAGCAGTACATTTTATATGCTAAATTTCCGCAGGCATGTCAAGCAACATGTCACAGGATCGCTGTTTATGCATGACAGAAAGCTCACTTTTCATCAGATTCTCAAATGTTTGTTTGCACGCACACACACACACACGCACACAGACTCGCTGACATTACCTGTCTCCTAAGAATGTCAGGTAATGACTGCCACTTTGAGCCGCTAGGTTATTTATTTCATATGTTTTGTCAGCGTGAAGAGACAAGAGTTTAAAGTTTTTGGGACTCATTCTGTCATCCAGTCAGTACTCAACCTCTTTTATTGTTTGGCCATTTGCAAATTTCTGACATGTCTAGCTATTTCCATATATATATATTTTTTTTTAATATTTGAGTCTTATTTTTTGTAATTATTGATCAGAAAGACACACACACACACACACACACACAGTAATATTGTAATCAGTGCTGTCAAATGATTAATCGCATCCAAAATAGAAGTTTTACTTTACACAATATATTTAGATGTACGGTGTATATTGATTAATTTCGCTTGACAGCAATAAAAATAGTAATCATTCATGTGATGCCAAAGCTGAATTTTTTCATCATTACTCCAGTCTTCAGTGTCACATGATGCTTCAGAAATAATTCTAATATGTAGATTTGGTGCTCAAAAAAGTCTGTATTTCTATTTGGTGTTCTATTATTATCAGTGTTAATAACAGTTGTGTTGCACAATATATTTGTGACAATATGATGTTTTGTTTTTATGGTATAAGAAAAAATGAAAGTACTAACTAATGAAATACCTTTCAAACTAAATAAAACCTTACTGACACCAAATTCTAAACTGTCAATTATGACAAGATCTTTACCAGAGTTTATAGTTGTCCTCTAAACAGCAAGAGACACTGGTCTGTTTTTTCCCCTCCTCAGTGAAAAATAGAGCATGTTAAACTCATGTTTCCTTATGGCGACATCCCGACATGGCAATGAAAAGAAAGCCTCTCTGTAAAAGGCCTATAGCAGCCATAAGCCTCGACTGTCATATCAGTTTAGGCTGAGAAAACATGACCAAAGAGCCACGAACCTTGTCCTCCTCTTTACACGATGTTGTGAGTCAGATAAAAGAGAAAAAACAGAGAGGGAAGTGCAAAAAGTAAAGAGGCAGAATGTAGAATGTAGAGTGTTTCACTTTGACACTAGTTCCAACAAATCTGGTTATCTGCAGTCGGGCCCTTTGGCCCTTCACATACTCTGTGTGTGTGTGTGCTCATGAGATTAACAAAGCACCCAGAGCTCCAGGCACAAGTTTCTGTGTGTGTGTGCGTTTTTGTTTATGTGCATGAGTCTGTTATCTTCTAGAATTCAAGGCACAGCGTTACGGTCAGGGGCCCCTGGGGCCACTCCGACACTTCACGTTGTGTTCGTAATCATCTGCTAGGAGTGAAAGTGCTAAAGGCTAATGCACAGAGAGAGGGAGATATGTCAAGAGAATGATGGAGGGAGATGCAGGCTTCGGGCTGGAGAAGTGGGCCACCACCTGGAAAGTTGTGAGTTAGGCCCCCAAGTGGCAGCGGCTTATTCAAGCCTAGTTATAAACAGAATTTTGACTCTAAATTCAGTTTGGATGAACCACGTTGATAGATGAATGCATGTGACCACATTTGTTATTGCAAAATAAAACTATACTATCTTCCAGCTCTTTACATAAAATTTGTTTAGCATTTTTCCTGGATACTAAAAAATGACTCGCAGAACAGCATTGCTGCATTCAAGTCGTGTCAGAATGATTGTATTTATGAGTTGAATGCACATGATTTCTAATTACCTTTGGGAAACTTTGGGTTTTGGTTATGCCGGGCTGAGTCAGTTACAGACTTATGGTGCGAACAAATTGTTTTTGATTATTGTAATTCTGAACATACACTGTAGCATTTAGTTTGCATGCATTTTGTGTACTTCTGATGAGGAATTAGGCTATTATTTTTATTCTACTCATTTAAATAAATATATGAGCTGTTCTATATGATCATTCATTCTGACAGCATTAATATGATAAATAACATAAAAACGATGCATTATTTAGACACCTAGCATGCATGTTTTGCACTTCATTTAGTTACCCGTCACATTTTTTAATTATATATATATATTTTAAACTGCTTTAGAAATGAACTTCTAAATATTATTTTGTGAGATAATTGTGAGATAAGCTCACGGTTGAAAGTTACTGTATAAGAATTCAGAAAAAAACTTTTAGTTGCATTTCTGACTAAAATGACTTTTAGTTGCATTAAACTAACTTTTTTTTTTAATTTATTGGAGTGGGTAAATTTAGTGATTTCCATTTATTCTTTGTATTTGTATTTAATAGTGCTGCCAAGGGAGCCTGAGACCATCTCTTACATTTGTTAAAAACACTACTGCTTGGCTTCAAGTGACTTATTTCATTATTTTACTGCATCTCTAGCAGGGAAAGCTTGTTTTGAGCAGGTGTTCTGTCGACGGTTTGACCTCTCTTTCCATCTGAAAATTGATGCGCGCCACTGTTCACACAAGATTAGAGCCAGTGTCATTCTTGTGTCTTAAACGAAACGACTGCAAATATTGTCGGTACTTAACCATGACATATAAAATTGTGTGCTTAGGGAGCACCTGCATGATTATCATATATCAAGGGTGCTACAAAGGACTCCTGACACAGATATGAACCGAAATGACAAATAAAGATGGCCTCCATCTTCTTGTCATGGATCAAACGCCTCCATTCCGCAGCATACACCCACTGGTGTTCAGATCACAGCACCTGCGGCTATGACACCACCTACATGGAGCATGTGGAGAGGAGAGCAACCTCGGGCAGACTAACCTCTGTTATTGGTGAGAAAGTGCTCTCTGGTTTCTGATGTGGGATAGACTGATTCTATCGGCATTAAATATTCTTTTTGGAGCTGTTTGATGTGTTGAGACTGATTAGAGAGAGGTTAAGGTTTTTCGAACGCTTTCATTTTAGATAAGGACATACATATGTTATAATATTTTTTTTCTTTGGATGCGTGACCTTTTACATGAAAGAATGAAAGAGTCTGGTTACAATTTTTTCTTTAAAAAAAATTATTATATATATGATGATGTGTTTTATTATAATCATGCATGGTAAAACTTTATTTTAGGGTCTAGTTGCTTATTACAAGAATGTTTTTTAATTAAATGCAAGTTAATGCATTATTCTACCCAATACCTAAAATTAAGAACTAGCTTACTAACTATTAATAAGCAGCAAATTAATCATTTATTGAGGGAAAAGTCAGTTAAGTGAATGAGTGTTCACTATTCTAAAGTGTTAAATAATGTAGTATTATTATTATACTGTAACTATGTTATTCTTTAAATCTAGAATGTTTTTTTAATATATATATATATATAATATATCACCTGCAAAAAGCTCTGGAGTGGAAAACAAAATCCTTATATATTTATAAATATTTACTTAGATAAATGCATTTCTTTACCTTTGACTTCTTAAAGGCAAGAAAAGTTTTTTATTCTTTTTTTTTTTTACCTGTAAGAATGCATTTTTTAGCGTTTTTCACCTGTAAGAACACACCTGCAGGCCTGCGATCCATTTTTTGTTTTGGGGGGTTGTGTGCAACCGCTTTGGAGATATTTTCTCATGTCAGCCCTCTGGTGCATTTGAACAAGAAGCGCTGGGGTTACAGTTTGATGCTCTGACAATATCCTGTACTTTTTGTGTGTTTGTGTGTGTGTGTGTTTGTCCGAGGGGTGTGTTTCTGGGTGAAAGCAATATTTGTTTATCGCTGTGTGCGGCCCGCTGAACAGCCCGGTCCTGTTTCTCCCCTCTCACCGGGGAAACCTGGCTGTTGCTGCTAGCAACAGATAAAAAGTGCTGTTAACCTCAGCAGGGTTTCAACACATCAGTCACACGGGGAGATAAAGGTAGAAGCTTCGAGGCCTCTCTCACACACACACACACACACACACACACATATACACACAAAGAGGCTTTTGGTCCCTTCATGGGAGCCGAGATGAAACACACACTTGCATAGTCCAGTGGCTAAACATAAAGACGGTTCTGAGACGCAGCGACTCAATGGAAACGAAAATATTTTTCACAGACCGCACAACACAGCGTTAAAGCACAGGCTTTTCTCTTTGAATAGCAATGAATGGTAACTTCATTTTCACCTTGGATTGCTTTTCTTTTCCACTGGAGATGGACCCTCTCTTCTGTCTCGCACACGTTGCGGTCGGCTTAAAGTGAGAGAATGGAAAGGAAATGTGAGCGTAGTTCAGATGTTGGGAATTAACTGCTAATTGCTTTTCCTGTTTAAGCTTTTTGCTCTTGATGCTGTTTAGTCTTTAATTATTCATGGCTGTGTGGTCCGGCATGCTTTCTGAATTAAGCTCTACAAATGAAAATATGCCTGCATTGATTGTCCCAAGGCCTGACTTATTATGCAGCTCGCAGATGTAAGTTAATACATATTCAAAAGCTTGTTTCTTCAGCCTGTTTCAAAACAACTTAGGCTTTCCATTATGACATTATGAATTAAGATATTATTTAGAGGGAATGTCAGAATGTCTTTTTAATTTTTTTTCTTTTTAATTAAAACCCACACTGTCTTCAAGTCTCGGCAGACTTCATAAGGAATGTGACCCTCTTCACCTTTCTTTCATAGTATTAATATTGTCTGTTGTCTTTTATGCTTTCATTTTTCATGGTGCCTGCCAAGGCAAGCATGACTATTATTATTGTAGCTTGTGTTATAGTTATTTTTCTCCTACATTTGCAGTGTATTTTGGCAGCTGCTTTTATTCAAAGTGACTTCAAGTGCATTTAAGGTTTGCATTTATCTGTCTGTGTTTTCCTTGGGGATCGAACCTATGGACTTGGTGTTGCTTGCACCGTGCTCTAACAGTTCAGATTTCTGGCAGATAATAAAGTGAGTTAAAGCATATTATCCTTGCATTAGAGGAGGAATCTGAACCATATAGAGGTCAAAGTATGTTTTCAAGCCTTTAGATGGCCCGGTCTCTCCCATCTAGACTCTCAACTAACCCAGCAATCATAATTGAAAGGCAGCTAGATTTAACAGTATTGGATTATTGGTGGTTAAAAAATCCAAAATAAATTCTCTAGAAAAATATGTTATGAATATCAACATTAAAGTGCCCCTAATATGGGTTATAAAAGGTGTTATATATTGGTTTTGGGAGTCCCAAACAACAGGAAGACATACACGCAAGGTCAAAAAACATTATGCATATTTTTATTTATTTATATTATTTATTTTTTTCCTCCTTTCCACTGATTGCCTCATTTATTTGGTTTTAATGAAAACCCTGGTTTTTATATAGTTTTTGCTGGCTAAGTAGGTTGGCTTTTTTAAAAAATAAATAATCACAAAAAAAAAAAAAAAAAAAAAAAATTATATTATGCATTTATTTTTACCTTATTTGTTCACCCTATTTGTTTTTTGTGACAGTGATTGGTTGATTTCATTTAAAGCAGTGTTTGTGAGCTTTTAACACTCGCAAAAGCACCACCTAGTGGCAAAGAATCAATTTGCATTTTCATTCAGACCAACCAGAAAAGACTAACAAGTGGGCGGCAATATGCAAATGTTTCATGTACAAGTCAGCATGGTATTCGTGTAAAAAAAAACCTGACTTGTTTGAATGAATCAGAGCCGAAAATAACTTTACATTTCGCATTTTATGTCAACATTGTAAATATAAATGTAATTACAGTAATTAATTATAGATGTAGCTACACAGGGATTTTTTTAAAGTAAAAGTACAGTGTAGAAACACTAAAAATAAGGGCAATGCGTCAAATGATTAATTTAAATGAATGTTACTACAGTATCATGCAGTGTGTTTGATAGTGTAGTAACAATGTCTTCTGACTGTCATTTTCTCATTTAATTGGCCTCTTTTCGGTCATCTTTTCTTTTGTGCTTTGAATCAGTAGCATAATTGGTCACTTTAACAATATTCATTAAACCAAAGCGGTGTAAGTTTTTTTTTTGTTTATTGCCTGTAAATTGTTCGTCAGTGCACGCTGCCCTCTCACATTCCAGCAATAGCGACGGCTCTTGTGTCTTTGTAACCGTGCCCAAATAGTGACGAATGTAAATTGCAGTGCTACGTTATATGTGCTATTGCTCAATCAGGTCTTAATTACATGTTGCCTCTGCCTCAAAAAGCATTTAACAGAGACTTGAATGCTTTAATGAGGAGCGTAATGAACACTCAGGATGTTTGGTTGTTCGCCTGCATAGCACCGGCATTTTTATAGACTGTTATAAAATACCATTTCCATCAGCAAATTACAATGGCTCGATATCATTATCCAAAGACGACCCGATCATAAATTAAACCTCCAATTACAAACATCTATCTGTTGGGAGAGAAAATGAGCGCTGTGGTTTTTATTCATTCTGAGAGAGAGATGAGGGATGCCAAGCACCTTTGTAGATTATTCTCGGTGGAGGCATTTATTCACTTTATTGTTTGGCTGCTCGCTCGGTCTCCTGACTGAAATGGGAAGCTACATTAAAAGCTCATTAAGGTCTGTGCGGCACAGCGAGACCGAGGGATTCTCCACTTGTCCACTACTGGACTTCCTTTTTTGCAGATGTCTATCAAAGAGACTATACTATAGTTATCAATACAGCCTCAGAAGGCTTTTAGATCATGTAGGGAAGTGTAGGATACTGAATAATGTTGATCGATAGCAGATCTTACTTCTCTAGTCGGGTTAGCTTTCCTTTTTCCTGCTGTGGCCCATCTTACCCCGCTCTCCTCACAGGTTTGTAAAGCATGCAGTTGTGCAGATTCAGACTGCTCCCTTGATATGAAACGGGTGGAGAGTTGAATTGGAAGTGAAGTAGAACTGCCTCTCAGCAGTCCTTTTCATTTTCACACCTCTCCTCAACACCCATCCTCCTTTTCTCTCTTTCCCCCTCGTCTTCCTCCCCGTCCCGCTGTGTTCAGTACCTCCGCGGAGCTCCCCTGCACTGCGGTGTGATTACACAGGAAAGGGAGCTCTATAAATCATGTGGATTTATAGCGCTATAGTTAATAACGCAGCTGTGGGCGTATAACGTGGCTCTCTCAGGTGTCTTAAACGCCGGGCGCCCGAAACACGTCAGCTCTCTGACCACCCCACAGGGAATCACAGCACATTAAAACTGGCTCATTATCAGGGCAGAACCACCATTTAACATTGAACTCCCTTATCATTTTAACATTGACTCAACCTCATCCATTAGTCGGATATGGGCTGACAAAGACCGTGTTTTGATACTAAGACCCCTGGCTTTTTTGTTCTGGGTTAAAGTATCCAAAAAACATTAGTATGCCTATTTGCTGTATGTTTATTCAAACTGATGTGCTCTTAGTGCTCATGGCTAAGTTACTGTAGTAATCTAAACTAAGATTTATATGGATATGCATTGTGCATTGATGCATTGTTCTAATTATTATTATTATTATTATTTAAAGTTTAAAATGTGTGGGTCCTCTAGCTAACTTGATTGACTGATTGTTTTTTTTTTTTTTTCATTTATTATCCTTTATGTATTTATTTATTATTTACATGTTTTTTTTTTATTTTACAGCTTATTTATTTTAAGCCATGGGATACCTTTAAGAAGTATGAACAATTACATTTAATGTTTGCATTTAGCACTTTTATGCAAAGTGACTTACAAAAGACAAACAAAGCAACTTCAAATGGTCAGAAAGGTTGAGAACCTCTCATGGTCTGAGAGGCCATGATTTCTGATGGTGGCATCTTTTTACTTTGGCCAATATGTAAACACCTTAGCAACCATATAGCAATGAGCTAACAAGTGGTTATGTCACGCCCCTGTCTGTGTTTGTGTCTTTAGTTTAGTTTCAGTTTCGTTTCATGATTTCCTGTATGTCTATATTTGGTCTTGTTCCTGTTCTCGTTTAGTTAATCATTTACCCGATACACCTGTGCTCCTCACCTGTCCTGATTTCTCCTTAATGTCCTCATAGTAAAAAGCCCGTTCAGTTTGACTTGTCTTTTGTCGGTTAACAAGGTTAATTTGGTTTTGTTGTGTTTCTTGTAATCTGCGTTAGTAATTAAAGTTAAAGTTGAAATTGTCACGTTAAGTCTTCTGCCTTGTGTTGGATGCACAACCCTGACTGGTGGGAACATCTTAGAACATCTTATCAACGTTTTGGCAACCATTCGGACCCCCAGTCTCATAACATAACATTTTGGATCGATGAGCACCACTGAATTTGTAAAAATCTGTTGTTGTTTTTAGCATTGGAAACATTTGTGTATGCAAAAAGCTGCAAAGATGCACTTATTTTCTTCTGCGTTCATCTCTGTTCTTTTCTTATGATCTCAGGCTGTGTTTGGCACGCTAGTTCTTGCCACAATCTCAGAGGAAATACCTGTGCTGCTGTCTGGGTTGTGTTTCAGCCCGAGACCCATTGCCAAATCTCAGCATGAGGGGCGGAACAAAAGCTTTCTCTGAACAAAAATGCTTCAGGCATTGAACAGACCTCCTCTACTGTGAGACAAAAGACCCGCAGGCCTTACAGAACCCTGAGAGCCTCCCTGCCACCCAAACAAAGGCAGAAATTAAGCAGCGCTCGGAGCGATACGGCTCTTACACACAAGCTAAAATGTTTCTTTTATAGCTCTAGTGGGTTTCAACATGGCGTCTCTCCTAAAGGCGGGAACAGAGCTCTGCCTCTTGCCTTTTGTCAGGGCTACAGGGAGGGAAGTGGAATTTCATCATCCATTTTTTTTTTTCTTCTCTCTTTCCTTGCTACCTGAGATTTTTACACCACTTTCTGTGTTAGTATTATTAAGAACTTTGAAGGTTTAGGTTTTTGCGGCCCCCTGGAGCTGTAATGATGTTTTTTTAGGAATATTCACGCGAGGATTATGTGTATTTCTTTGGTCAGTGGCACAATGTTTAACCTTTAAATAATCTATTTTTACTTGGCGAGTAGCCTACATTTTTTTACAGAGGTAGTTGTCAGCTGGTTGGTGACAACAGAAGGTCCGCTGGAAAATGTGAAAAATAAAATACAGTCATATAAGCATGAGTGTTTAGCATGAATATAGCAATAAAAAATACTTTGAAGGGAGGAGAAAGTGTTTTAATTTATTAGATAGATAGATAGATAGATAGATAGATAGATAGATAGATAGATAGATAGATAGATAGATAGATAGATAG
>JAUMHP010000046.1:1212361-1229060 GCA_032361065.1 Enteromius trimaculatus
GATAGATAGATAGATAGATAGATAGATAGATAGATAGATAGATAGATAGATAGATAGATAGATAGATAGATAGAAGAAATATATATATATATACATACATTTATATATTTTTTTAAGTGTTGTTTTGCCATAATTTTGATGACTCAATGCTTCTAAAATGTGGAAAATATTTATTTTATAGTGCTATTCAAAAAATACATATATTACATGTTTTGTTTTATTTAAGAAATTAATAATATTTTCAGCAAAAATACATTAAATTGACCTAAAGTCAGATAAATATGTTTATGTCGTCGCAAATTATTAAATTGTTTTAAAGAAATATTGTTTGTTCTATTCATCAAAGATTGCTTAAAAAAAGGCATTATGGTTTGCACAAAAATATTAACTATTTTATTATTGGTAATAAAAAATATATATATTTTGACCAAATAAGTGGCCAAATCATGTGACACTGAAGACTGGAATAACAATGTTGAAAATTCTATAATATAACGGTTATTCTAATAGCAATATTGTGAATTTATTGTTGCTGTTTTACCTTATTTTTGACTAAATAAATAACCTTGATGATAATAAGGGACTTCTTATTAAGACATGAAAAAAATCTTCCGGATGTTTGTGTATAATAAAGAATAAACATTTGCACTCAAACTTGTGAAAGGTGATAAGTGTTAAATATGTAAAACATGTCCTCCCAGTGTATTTTGAATGTCAGTTGCTTCCTCCTCACAAGCTTAGTTTCACTATGTGTCATGTGTGAGGTGTAAGATCACACTCTCCTCACTCACACGTTAAAGGTAGCACTGGCCGCTGAAAATAGGCTCGAGCGTGGCATGGAAAAAGTCAGAAAAAGAAATTGAGAGGAAGGGCAGATTAAATTTAATAGAAGCAGAAGTTTTGTGGTTTTAACACTAGCACTATTCACTCTCACCTCACCTCCTCTGCGGCTTTGTTTCAGGCTAACAGTTGCACCCCAGCAGGTACAACCCAGATTTCCTGTAGCAAAGCGAGCATGTTTATCTGCTCTTCAGGCGTCTGCACACAAACCCGTGCAACACCTCCTATTCTCGTACCAACCCTCAGTTTCAGGCTCCTCTATCATCTCTACCCCTGCTCCACTGGAGGACTGGCGTGTCCCAGACCGCTCTCTGTATACGTGCCTTCTTCCATGCCCTCTAGATCTCTCTGATTGCGGAGGCGTTTGAGTGTTTACGGAAAAGGAGGTTATCATGTCCTCATTGCAGAAATTGAATGGTTACACAGGCTTGTCCCTGAAGCAGACCAGTTATAGACACTTACTGAAGTTATGTCATTTGTTTTGAGCTGTGGTGTGCTGATAATGCTTTAGGTGGTAGTCATATTTGATGTAAACTTATTGTTCGCTTGTGCAAGTTGTACTATAACATAATGAACTTCAGAATGTCGTAGTATTTGGTTTGTGGCCTTTTTTGTGTGAATGACCTTACAGTTATGTTAAGTATTTTTAGAATCTTAGAAACATTGTGTAAACATTTAACCCAATTTGTGCTCTGCATTTAACCCATCCAACATGCACACACACAGCAGTGAGAAGTGAACAACACACACACACCTGGAGCAGTGGGCAGCCATTGCTGCAGCACCCGGGGAGCACTTGGGGGAATGGTGCCTTGCTCAAGGGTCTCACCTCAGTCGTGGGATTAAAGGTGGAGAGAGTCCCACCACCCACGATCTCTGCCGGATTTGGGACTCGAACCCACGACCTTTGGGTTACAGGTCCAACTCTCTGTCCATTAGGCCACCAAGTCCCCTGAAGTGCTTTGAGCCATTTTGGCGGAAGTGACAGATCTGCAAATTTTGAACGCTTATGTTCTCTAAATGTGAATTTTGTCACTGTTTTGGGGCACGCTAGCTTATAGGTCTATAGATCCGATCTTTTGACCATATCTGATTTTTTGGCCCGCCGGTTTACATTAACTTTAAACATGACTGGTATCCGATATCTGTATTTACATTACTTCCCACTTGAAATGATTGTCAGTGATGGCTTGACTATGCATATGAATGGGTTCTGAAGGTCCGTGTTATTCAAATTATTTAACTATATAAGCTATATAACTCATGTTGAGTGGCCATTTCGTAGCATTGACAACAGATTTCTTGGACAAAATCTGACTGAGCAGATATAAAGACTGGAAAATTTCGTTTATCTACAGTTCGTGGCAGAATTCTTTAGAAGAGTAGCGCTGTAAGATTGTATTAAATTGAATGATTAAATGTGGTCTAGAGAGAGAGAGAACGCACGAGTGAGTAGTCTAGAGCGAAACGTGTTGGTTTAATTACAGAAAAAGCAACGTTATCCCCTTATTGGTGAAAAAATGTAATGTAGGTTTTAGTAGCAAAGCTATTGTATTTAAGATGATGGTGCAGGTCTTGAACGTTGCGCAAGTTCCCACCTCAATAAAATTATGGATGGTTAATCTTTATGGGCAAATGTGTCACCCTTGCATTAGGATTCTTCAGGGAATCGAATATGTGTGTTTAGATGTATGGTCGGATGTACAGATCGGATATGTATCAGGTTAAATCCACATTTGGATGTGGCCCAGATCAGATACGGAAAAAATCGGATCTCGTGCGGATTTTTGTGTTTAAACGCATGCACCAAATGTGGACAAAAAAAATCTGATTTTTTGTGCCAGTGTAAACACAGCCGTAGATAACCTTAAGACTAACATATTGATACTAATACCCCCCAAAAATTTAATTTTGATTTCAGGGGGACTTTAAGTTGCTGGGGTATACTTGTAGCAATAGCCAAAATACATTATATGGGTCATGATTATATATATTTTTTGTTTTATGGCAAAAATAATTAGGATGTTCATTAAAGAACGTGTTCTTAATTTTTGATTAGTAATATGCATTGCTTGCATTGTTGCTCCCTCAGATTTCAAATAGTTGTATTTTGGCCAAATATTGTCCAAATAACTTACCTGGCCAAACTGACATATGCAAACACAATAAAAATGTAACTAGCTGTCTTGGGTGATAAAGTCACCATGAATTCAAAATTACCAATTCAATCGTTACTATTTTTTAATTGTGCAGGTTTTTCCTTCCCACGAATATGTGTCACAATAGGGAAACGCTGTCCAAACTTCCACTTACTGACTGAATGCATTAGGATTAAAACCAAAAAAAACATGCATTAATTCTAACATCTACTTTGGCATTTATCTGGTTTAACAGTTTAACAGAATGTACATACCAGTGTGTCCACATGGTTTTTTGCAGCTCAGTTACCAGACTAACTGCCCCCTGCTGTGTTATTAATACAGTCTGAGGTTCCTCTCTGTGCGGAAGTGCTCCGATCATAATGAAACCCACTATGCGGCAGGACTCATATAGCTAAAGCTGCTCCTCTCAGAGGGAGGGCCCTCAATATAGAGGTTAAACCTGGCTTAAGCACCTCTTACCTGGCTTTTCAAAACGCATTCCGGTTTGACGATTCGGTTCGAGATCACCTCATCAAAGAGTGCCTGCGAATGCAACCTGACCAATTTGGAAATTGATAGTCCATACATAGCGGAGTTATGGGTCTCCAATTACTACTGGCCCGGTGTCACAGAATACCCCGGGAGGGCCAATCAGGTGTTTCGCCATGCTCTCAGAGTCAGCAGCAGAGCATCCTGGCTTAGCCCGCATTCATTACACCAGCCAGATGGGCTGAGAATTAGATTCCAACTCCCCCTACAGAGAGAGATAGGTAGGAGGAGATGGGAGAGGTTGGGGAGGGAGAGGAAAAATAATGGTTTTTGTTTTCATTTACATTGCAAGTTATTACATTTTAATGTAACACCTCTGGGACCTGGAAGCATTAAATGGCTGTTGTTGAGTAATGGAGTCTAACTGCCAGTGAATGCGGAGGGAGAAATGAAATTAGCGAGCACAGCAATTTGGCACAGTGATTATGGGCTCCGCCGAGGCACTTCCTGGTGATTTAAGAATGCTAACATTTAAGCACGTCAGATCTCATTATTCTTCAAGGTTAAATCGAGCACGTTCCAAGGGGATGCAGGAGCGAGATGGGAAATAACTCTTGTTTTTTTTTTCCTCTCTCTCTCTTTTTTTGCTGCATTTTAGTGCCTTTTCCACTCTGGAGGGTGTAGTTTCTGTGCTGCTCGCGTTAAAACTACCGATTGTTTTTATATTAAGGGGACATATAATACAAAACCACACATTTTCCACATACCAAACAGTATAACTCTGCCCAGTCTTTCTGAAACTAGCTGAGTTTTGCAAAGCTCATCGCTCATCAAGTTTGGTGTGCTCTGATTGGCCAGCTAATCAGTGTGTTGTGATTGGCTGAATACTTCATGCCCCTTTACCATATTTGGAAACACACAGCGTCTCCACGACAACAGTACTATAGCAGGAATAAAAATGCATTTACATTTGGCTGGTGCTATGCAAATTTTCCAAAACAGCGATGTTGATTTTTGTGGGGGGTGTTTGGGAAGTTTTGGGAAGAGTGAATGAGTCTTAGCTTTTAGAAAGAATATCTCTTTGGGTTGTAGTTTTTAGTCTTTGCAACTTTATGGATCTTAAAAATGCATATATAGCAGCTTCAAAGACAAAGGAAAATGTGAAATTGCATCAAATCACTTGGTTGAACACATAATTACCCATGCTCCAAATGCACACTATTCACTACTACTACTACTAATAATAATAATATATTACCATCATTGAACAAAATTCGTTTAGTTTTCAATCCATTCACCATTGGTTAAACAAACAGATTCCATGCACGTCATTGGCAGGTATGGATAAATGAGCTTTAATTTGGTTGACAATAATGTTGTGTCTAATTTTATAGTCTTAACTTTATTTATTTTGCACTGGAATTATGGTCCTTACCATATTCGATAAAGATCTGTGTTGGAGTTGTATGATTTCTGCAATCTATGGTGAGCTGTTTTCTTTTTTCCTAACTTACTTTCAAAGGTGCACTTTCTTCAGCGCAGTTGCTAGCGCAGCATCTTTTGTCCTCTGTATATTCTCTACTATACACATCTGCCTTTATCTGATTGTGCACCACAACAATGCTTTACTCTTCCTCAAGCCAAACAGAAAGTGAAAGGCCATAACAAAACAGAAGCGTTTTTTCCATTATAGTGCGTCAAATCCTTTTAAAGGTGTTTACCCACTAGGCGTTTTGTCACCCTGTTACCGAGGGGCTCAGCTGGAAGAGCGAGTCGTCGTGGGGATAATAAAGGAGTTTAGAGCAGCGAGAATGCAAATGCACTTACTGTAACTCACTGTGATCAATTCCCAGTGCCGCTCCGCCAACCAGACAGATGGTCTCTGCTTTTATCTCCATCCATTCAAGGCTGCAGAAATCAAAACAGAGCATTTGTTTCCAGAGCAGAGAGAATGTTTCTATTGTTTTCTCTAGGGAGAGTGAGGTCGAGAATTGTACTTAAGGGAATGAGACGTTTGGTTTTTGTCTTTTTCTTCTTCTCTCCCTCAAAATGTTTTGCTCCTTGCACTGTAAATAAAATTGCCGTTAGACAAATGTTGGCATTGTAGCATGATGAATCGCTGTAACTGCCACAAATGGCAGTCTGCACTTGTTAAAGCTGAGGTGTGTAATGTCTTTTGGGTGTTAAAATACTCTAATGTGCCTAATATGCAGGAAAATTGCTCTTTTGAGCTTCTCTCTTCCCTTAAGGAGGTCTATAATACCTGGAGAATGCTTCTTGGAATTCATGTTGGTCTATACAGCAATTACTAGACTAGCACAGGTTAGCATGTATTCAGTCGGTTCAGGGCTGCCTCCGAAACTCCATTCTTCCTTACTATATAGCAGGTGAAAAACATTAGTATGTCCAAATCTGAATGCAGTGCACATGGATTACATCCATCCTACTGTATATAAAAACTTTTGATGGTTGCAAAGTAATTATTAATCAAGAAAAAAGATGAATCGGACAGTAACCAATTCTGGACGCAGTGCAGGTTTCAGAAAAGTGACAAAGCTAACAAGTGATTATTTTGAGATCTGATGTCACCGATTTTTAAGGGTCTTTGAAAACACACACACACACACACACACATAAAGTTCTTTCACTAGAATACATCTACTAGCAGGGGCTGTGCAAAGATCCCATCGTAGCACATAGATTTTCTCGAACTACCTGTCTGACAAATAATAGAATGGGATAAATCCCACAAGGTGTTTAAAAAGAGTCATTATTTTTGTAGTTCCATTGTGACCGTCTACGCATTTCACCTCAAAGTGCATAAAAAGAGTTCACTTCTCACTATATAACAGACCACACATAATAGCTCTCAAAACATTTCAAGTATGTTTTGCAAATACACTTTTATTTAGTCTTTTGTGGTTAGGCAGACATCACAAAATGTGATCGTCTAGATTCAAGATGGCAGGTTTTGGCGGTGTCACAGCATGGGCGTTTCTCTTTATACATCAGATGTGTTGAGAAAAACACATTGAACTGTTGTGAAGATTGCTATGCAAGAAAAACTACTGACACACAAGCACATGGTGACATTGAAATATGAAAGGTGTTATTGTTCGGTAATGTTAGTGCTTTTCAAGACAGTTCAGCAAACTTTTTGATAAAGACATGTTCATGCTCAGACACTAACCTCAATAAACTAACCTTGGCATTTTTCAATATGCACTGAAGTTTGCATTATTTTTAAAATATGATTAACTTGCATTATATAAAAAATATGCATTTTTTACATTATTAGCATGTATGTTAAATTTGTTAAGGTACAGCTATAAGCAAACTATAAGCATAGGTAAAAAAAAAAAAAAAAGCGAAACAACAATTACTAAAATTTCAGCTTTAGAGCATGATAGATAAATAGGGCTCGTTCTTATTCATTGGTATTGCTTGGATGAGTAACCGGCCCAAAATATTGTGTTTTTCACCACAAAACTTGTACAGGTTAAGATTGACTTGAGATTGTATACATCGTATTTACATTTAAACCGTTATTTTAATGCTTTGGTTTATACTGTGCATACATTTTGACCTTCAGTGTTAACCAATGAAATGTGACGCTCAGCTGATTATTTTGAGTCACTTGTAAGATCCATGCTGACGTTCTCACAGCGCTAAGAATTCTCAAATGAAATTTGAATGGGTAGTTCACCCAAAACAAAAGCCCTGTGTCCCTTAAAGGTCTCACATCTGTTCTGGAGTTCGTTGTGGCAAAGTCGATCCCTCTTCTGGCGCTGACGCGCATTATCGAGGCCAGGGGTACTGCCGCATGACTCGTCACGCTAAAGTGCCTATGACAGTACTGATGGAGCTGCTCGGGCCCTCTGCGGCCAGTCAGGCTAATGCATCTGGAAGGAGGCTATAGGCATGACAGAGACAGACTGAGAACAAGAGCACAAAAAAACCCAAAAAACTGCAGGACCAGAGGCCATGTCTCACTGCCGAGATGGCCAAGTATGTTGCCTTGAAAAGAAAAGAAATCCTGCTTTGCATTTGGTGCACTGAAAATGAATTTGGTAATTGAGGGTCTTTTAACTAGTTGTTTATTTGTTGTGCATATTAATAGAATATTAGACAATTATTAGTAGTAATTAAGCACATACTAATACCTTAATGTACATAACAATACCTAAACTTAACAGTTAATTTACCAACTATTAATAGGCAGCAAATTAGGAGATTTTATAGAGGGAAAAGTAGATGTTAATAGTGAATAAGTGTTCCCTATTCTAAAGCATTACTGAACTTTCTGTCATCACTTACTCGCTCTTATGCTGTTCCAAAACCGGTCTGAATTGTGTTTTTCTGTGGAATGCGAAACATTGACAAATTTCTCAGTGGTTTATGCACACAGTAATGATTTAGACTCTTTAATTTGCTTCATATGGACAAAAACGTTGAAACATTTTCCAAAATATGTTATTTTTTATCTGCAAAAGAAATGAAGTCATACAGGTTTGGAACAACAGTTTGAGGAAGAAAAAGAGTTTTAGGTGAACTGTGCTTTCAACAGCTGTTTGTAGTTTTGCATGCTTGCTTTACCTTTTGAAAGAGTCGGTAGCTTACTAATGTCACATTGATTTAAAAAAAAAAAAATACATATGCTTTATGCACATAAATAACTTACCTTTTCACCATATAGTGAATCAATTTCACAATCACATGCATTTAGAGAGGGAGACTAAACATGAAGCGATCAAAGAACAACAAAACAGAAAAGAAACTGTTTCCACTGTGGGTTTGCAGTATTGACAGCTGTGTGTAGTTTCTCGCCTCGTCTGAAACCAACCGCCCCCCTCTGAGTGAAAAACGTCCCACCACAAGATGAGCCGATAGGCACATACTCTTGTTCCCACACGCTGATAGCAGTTTGGCCTGATACTATCACACATGAGAGAGAGAGAGATACAGAGGGAGTGAAAAGGCGAAACACCCCTCCTCCTCACTCTGATGTTTAGAAGATGCTCTGAGACCGCTGTGCTCTTTAGGAAGTTTGGTGACTGAGTTTCAATTTCCATTCTGATAGGATCTGATGTCCCGCATGCAAATGGCTATATTTATGCTGTCTGTACAATTCTATCTAAAAAAGGGCTTGCATTTTTAAAATAGCGTAGAAAAAGACCTGAATGTTGTTCATGCGTGTTGCTGGCATTGCTGTGTCAAGACGACTGTGAAAGATAAATTGCAGGCCGGTAAGAATAAAATGCTGTCAGATTCAGTTCTAACAATAACAACAGATAAAACACCAAAGTTTATGAACGTATCTCTTGTTTGTTGTATTTCTTTCTCCAAACCTCTGTTGCTGTTGTACCAATAAAACAATGTAATGTTTTCCCAAAGTATGTTGCTAAATATTGATGTTTATGATATGAATTTATAAAAAGCGCTAAAAATTGTTCAATATTATTATCATATTTATGACCTAAAAACCAGTCTTTTTTATTCATTTAAATATATACAACAACCGAAAGCTGAATAAATAAGGTTTTTATTGATGTAAAAAAAATCTAAATATTGAGAAGCTCCCCTTTAAAGTTGTTTAGATGTAGTCCTCTGCAGTGCATATTATTTATCAAAAATTAATACAAATATCTTAATGGAACATGCTCTTTACATAATATCCTCACGATTTTTGGCAGGAAAAAGAAAAGTCAGTAAGCTAATTTTGACCTATATAATATATTATTGGCTATATATTGCCTCATATATACCTTGGTTACTTGTTACTGCTTTTGTGCTGAAGGGTCACATATAAAACTAAGTCAGTTCATGGATGAATAATATTCCATTGTGAGCCCTTCGCCATGCAAGACCAAACATTCGCGTAGACGTCGTTACAAGCTCAAAGGGGCCATGCCGCACCTGCTGCGTGGGAGACAGGATAAGCTACTCCCCCTTAAACATACACGCATACACATACTGTACACAGCCAGGGCTCTGAGAGATGAGTCTATCAACACGTAGGCACTAACATATCCTGAAATAGCCCAATAGTATAGTCCCTGTGGGAGGAGATGTGGTACATTGCACAGATAGCATCAAGCTGTCCTGAAACCGATACATGCCTTGGAGCTGCACAAGTCTCCTCCAACCTGTTTTGTTCGTGTGTTTGTTTGTTTGTTTGTTTGTTTGTCTGCTGATCCTGACTGACAAGGCAGATAATATTCAGGGACAACCTTGTGGCCAGGGTTTATTTTTATACGGTTATCTTGGTCACTGTTTCTTGGGAATTCTGGGAGCTGTACCATAGTAAAAACATGAACAGTGTATGTTATGATCTACATACATTAGCAGAAGTACCTTTTCATATACTAATATATAATTAAATATATACAGTATGTGTGGGTTCATGACTGCAGATGTCTTAAAAATGATGCTATTAGTATTTGTAACTCCTTGCTAATACCAAGAAACTTAACTTAAACCTCAGCGTATGTTTTTCTTCTGCTTTCTGAGTACAGTGTAATGCCTCTCAGGACGTTCCAGCCACTGTTAGTGTTGTGGTATCAGAGAGTACGACTTTTGTCTTTTTCTAGAATCAGTCAATTTAAAACCACTTTATCCATGATCTTTGTGGTTAATGGAGGGAACATTTACCACAAGCGCCAATGAGGCGGCTCCTCACATTAAGACTTTGTCTGTCTAATGTGATCCCTTTGGTGATCTTAAACGAGCAATGAACATTTAATAGACTAGATGAAACCGTTCACAATTGCCCCTGAATAGTCGGCTGGCAGAACAGAACTCCACATTTATAGAAATACACATTTATTCTCGAGTGTGCGTCATTTGCGCTAGCGTCTCAGTGGGTTTTTGGTATCAGTGGTTGACAAACAGGTTTGCAGTGTATAAATGGTACTCTGTATATACAGTATATAACAAAAAGTGTTTGGAAGCTGTGTCGGGACGTTAGATATTTAGATGATAGTGTAACTGCTTCTTTTCTGTTTTTTTCTTTCAGGTATCATGGTTTTTGATGCGTTTGAATGAGGGACAGTGTATGTTTTAGTTGCTGTAACTGGTCGCTATTTCTTACAGTATATGCATATAATCTTTCAATTATATCTGACCTGATTGGAATTTGCCTAGTTTAATTGATGTCTTAAACAATACTAAGATTGAAAATGACAAACTGCAATGTTTATAAGCTAAACCAATTCTGCTCTACTTCGAATGGTTTTTAAATATTATATCTTTACATATTTTTTCTGTTTTCCTTTTTAAATATTGGGTTATGTTATGTACTTTTGCCATTTTAGTAGTTTCTTTTATATTTACTTATGTGTTTTTACATTTCTTTATATTTAAAACATTAGTATTTCATCCAATTATTTCAATTGGTTGCTACTGTAAGTAGCCTACTTCTTAATTTTTGGTTTTGTTTTGTTACTGTATGCTTTTGTCGTTTTGATTATTATTATTTGAGGTAGTTGCCAAGTACTTGCCTAACGTGCACATTCAGTACCGTCACGCTGGCGGCACATTAAATCCAACGCTGAGTTTCTCAGTTCAGAGATCTTGTGGAAGTCTGTCACATGACTGTACGTGATGGATATGTTCTCATATAAAAAAGTCCTTTTGAAAATCTCTCTCTCGAGGGCTGGAGTAGTTCCTGTTCATTAACTGAGTTCTGTCTTTAAAAGTTGTAAAAGCCATTTTGTGTCATCACTCTCCAGTTTTGTCTGTGACTGAGGGCATAGTCAGGGATGAAAAATACTTTTAATTTCCTGAGCGCGGAACCTCACAGCGTGATGGTGCACATCAATCGCGTGTGATGCCTTTAGTCCACTCTAATAGAGGCACTTCCTTTCTCTCAGCAAGCTTTTCCGTGTCTGCCTGTGGCACTTGTAGGATCATTTGATTTGGGTCTGATAACTGACGCTAGCCTCTGAGAACGGCTCGAATGAAATCTTCTTCTCCCTAGGCGCTTCAGTCAGCCGCATGAAAGAGTCGTTCTCGCCTCTTTTCTCTCAGAACGGGCCATGAAATTCAGTCTCCACGGAGTGATGACAATTCCACCACTTCTTTGTTCGCAATTACTCTTTTCACTCCGTTTTTCCAGCCAAAAGGAGAAAAAAACGTCCTAGCTGCTTCCTCGCAGGAAACCGTACCTCTCTTTATCTGAGATGCCTTCCCTCGGTTGCTATCAAGCAGACAACACGCCACTTGAAATTACTTAGCATCTAATTTTCTTCCCTTTTTTCTCCCTTTTTTCTAACCCGTCAGTGTAAATGAAAACACCTCCCTGTTGACACGTTTGTAACATGCAGCTTTTTATTAACACAAGAGAGAAATGTGGTAATGAACTGTGAACACAGCATTTTCTCTCATTTCCAGCCAAGGTACTTGGTACATATACTAGCTGTCTCGTGTCCTTCCAGTATTCATCAAATGCCAACTATCCTTCCCCATGAACACACGCTCATGTCGTCTTTTTGTTTAATATCCTCTTTTGTTTATCCTGAGCAGTAACGAAATGAACCCTCATTTGTTTTTCCCTCCTTTACAATCTGTTTGTGCTGGAATCCCTGAACATAAGCTAGCTGTGATTTCCTCCAAACAGAACGCTGTTCTGCTTTCTTTATAAGAACTGGAACGTGTCATTCGAGATAGATTGCAGATCCACAAACACCTCCTACGCTGATTTCGGCCCCTTCGTTCCTACACGGGTGCCGCAGTTGAAGGAGTTTGGCTCCTCAAAACACAGTATAGGCAACGCTTCCAAAAATAGCCTCGAAACACTTTATATTTGCAGTTACGGAGTGGATTTTAATGCCATAGAGTACATTTTGTGAACAAGTATAGGGTGCACACATTAGGCTTCGGGGGCCATCTGGAAAAAATATCAGTGCTATCGTTTTAGAGCAATGTGTGTACATATCAGAACCTAAAATGTACCAATCATTGAGAAAAAGAAAAAAAAAATACAAAAAATATGTTTATGTAGTAATATAAATTTCAAAAGCATAAAAAAAACTCTTGAAAAATATTTGCTTCTACCTTTCATAACGCTGTATTTTTTATGCTTTTGAAAAATCTTTTTCTGTTCGCTGAGACTGCATTTCTTTGATAAATACAGTAACACTAACAGACTGCGATTTATAATAGCTGTTTTCTTTTTAAATATATTTTTAAATGCAGTTTATATCTGTGATGATGGCAACGCTGAAACTGAATAAACACACGCTTGGAATGATACGCCTGTAGTAATGTTTATTTTTGAGGTGAACTAATTGTTTAAGCCTTTAAGATCACTCAGTGTTTGTGAGTTTTGTCATCTGTACTGTAAGGCCTAATCTACAGATGTGACAAACCCAAATGAGGCAGGGCCACAATTACACAGTGTGAAAAATGGCTGGCAAGAAGCAGAGGAAGAAAGCAAGAGTATTCCCCGCTCAGTTGATGAGAGATCCCGCCGCCGGCTCTCCGCCTCCTCTCTGCATCCATCCATCTCTCCGTCTCTCCACACTTCTCTCCTCCCTTGGCTTGATGGGACAGCTGTAATTAGGGAGTGGAGACTAAAACAGAGAGGCTTTCTGGGTCTGTGTTCACAAGAGGGAATGATCATAGTATTTAGGAGATGCACCCAACTACAGCAACACGTCTTAAAGAACACACACACACACACACACAACCTTAAACTTGCATGCTCTTACACGCAGAAAAAGGGTTCTGGGAAATATACTCTGTCAATGTTTTATATATTATTTTTCTCTTATAGCGGTTTTATCAAAGCTGTACAATTTATTTTTTTTTTTTAATCTTTCTACTTTGAAGCTTTCAATTTTATGTTCACTGCAGTGTGTTACTGGCCGTTTCTTCATAGTTGCGTGTGAAACTGACTAGCGATTTCAGAGTAGAAATTGTTTCAATGCATTACACACCATTTTCTTTTTCAGTGTAGATGCCAAGTCGATTTTCTTCTGCTTAGATGTATATAACAACATAATAGATTCCTCACTGGGACCAAAAAATGTCACCACAATGACGAGCATTCTTGATATTGCCATCCCTTTGAGGACATTTTGTCTCTAAAGATATGTGAGTGTGTGAATGTTTTTTCTGAACTGATCATGGGCCTCGTTTATAAAGCCTGCGTTTGCTTAGATTTCATCTTAGAGTGTGCTCATATTTATATAAAAAAAGTGCTTAGTGTCACGTTAGGGTCTGAGCAGACGTGCGCACTTCTTATTGTCAATAGTATTGCAGGTTTTTGAACATGTAAGCTGTTCTTGCAGCTCGCTGTTTTAATGATGATGATTGGTGATATTTTATGTGTTATTGACATTAATTAGAAGTGGTTTACAAGGCAGAGAGCTGAAAGCATTCATTTGCGTGCGATTTTATAAACATTTGCGATTGCACCTGAAAGAGAGGCGTTCATGCGTTTTCTGTTCGTTAATTCTGTCAAACGTATGCATATCTGAGAAATGATCATAAGATCAAATTTAGGATGGTTTTTGTGCAGTCTTTTATAAATAAATACTGGCCTGGTTTTAGAAAGGTTTTAGATGAATCAGAACTCACAATACTGCTTTATTTTATATTGCTGATAAAATGATCATTTAAATCACCTGCTACTAACACACACAGTCACTAAAATCTACATATAAAGGAGACATTGTCTGTAAAAAGCATTGGCGGTGACTATTTTAGCCCTGTCTTAGTTGTTCAGCATCTGGAGTTTTTTTTGGAGCTGAAATGCTTCACAGAACTCTGATGCGTGTTTAGTGAATTCACCCCACACAGCTCTCTTTTAATCCATATCTTGAGTAAGAAATCATCCACAGTTTGGGCAGGCCATTTATTAGCATGCTGAGAGTCCTGCCCTAGTTAAAGTGCTGCGATTCATCATTACCTGTCAGTGCTGTCAGAATGTGGGCTGGATACCGCAGGGAGAGCTGGCTTTCCGAGCTCTGGGTTTCCTTACGCAGCGACTGCTTGCTTTGAATGCTTGTGGATTGTGGGTTTAGCACCGTCACGTTGCCCTTGTCCAACTTCCTCCAAATTTTCAGTGCAGATTTAAAAAAAAAAAAAAGGCAGCAGGTGCAATTCCTGAGAGAGTCCGTAGAGATTTCACTCGTGCCCTGGAGCTCTTCACTTAACCACAGTTTTGCTCTAAGGAGACTTTTCCTGCAATTAGTGTACTCCAGATCTGCTCGCTGACAAGTAGCCAAATGAGAATAAGTTGGTTGGGTTTCTCGTCTCATCCTGTGTGGTGGAAATTTCTCTCCAGTGGCATCATCCTCCAATCTGTTTTTACATTTAAAGTAACACTGTTTAATATCTATCTAGCTATCTATTGATTATTTTTTTAATGGTACGCAGAAGGATACATGACTCCAACTCTTTCTTTCCAATTCCCATTGACACATTCTATCATTTCCCCTTTGTGCTTGAAAGCAACATACTTAAATGAGTGCGCAGGCAAAAGGAAAAAGATTGCATTGTTTGTGGCATTTACAACACCGTGAATAATATTACCTTTCAAAAAGGTTTAAACACATGGTATCCATGGGTGTTAAACTAAGCTGAAGTAATTACAGAAACATGAGGCTGTTGCATGAGTTGAGGAACTTCCTGTAAAAGAAATATGGCCATTTCTTTTTAATGTAATGTAATGTGGTTTACTTCATAGATATTGGGTTAGCACTTACTGTACCTTGTGACTGCACTCAGGAAGTGCATCTGTAGACACTAAACACGGTCTGTAAAACAGCTGTATCTAGAATATTCTGGATGCTCTGATTTTGTGCCATATTGAATTACAAGGTGGAATGCATAAACATTATCTTATTATCTTATTTCCCTGATAAAGTCATTCCAGAAATAGATTATAGAGCAAATTTGATAGCCATTGCTTGGTAATGCTGATTTCATCAAAGTCCTATTATCAGTTTAATTTATGTCATGCATCACCTTTTGAGAAAAGTCACATGATAATTATTAAAAGAATAATTAACCGTTTCTCAGAATTGTTTGTCCCTAATCAAGAGCTTGAATCATTTGGTTTTGGCACAAGCAACAACAGAGATACATCAAGAGCATTTTTGCTTGTGTATATATATATATATACAGTATATATATATATTTTACAGTATGTGAACTTACATGTACTTACAGTATAGTGTACCTACCTAAGAAAGTACTGGGGCATGGGGTAGGGTTAGGTTTGGAGTTAGTACTTATTAATTGCAATTATAATGCGTACATAGTATGTACAGTAGATGAGTAACAGGACTGTAAAATAAAGTGCTACCCAATAATTATTTTCTTTTTAATTTTTGGAATCACCACCTGTACAGCATGTGGGAGCTGTTTAGTTGAGGTGTCACATTTTATCAGGCGTTTTTACACAGTAGTGCAATTCGCTCTTTCTTCCTTCAAGTATTTCTTTTGGTGTCTTTTATAGTGGCCTGGAGGTTAAGTGCAGTTCTCCTTTAGATTTATGTCCTCTCGTAGGCAGACTTCATTTCCACTTAATCACTCTATCACTTGCCCTGACACACAGCTCTATAAAACGCATGCTTACTTTCCATTAATTAAATGCTACTTTAAAATTGACTCCTCTAGTATATGCTTCTTTTAAAGCGACACGAGAGAGAGAGAGGCAAAGCTGCCCTCAGGAGAGTAAAACCAGGTGTCCGTCACAGCAAGGTCAGTCAGGATGGTTTTTACTGTGCCAGTTACTACTGGCTGTACTTTCCTGTAATATAAGAGCTTGTTAATGATGTTCAGTAAGATCAGAAACTGCATGGGATGAGAGCCGGGGCTGGGATAATAGAGCTGTATTCACATAGCCTGTGTAGCACAGAAATATATCATCTAACATAAACATGAGCAATTTGTTTTAATTGCATTCGATGGCACTCCCAACACATTGTTGTACCATAGTATGACACATATCAGAGTAAATTAAGACCAAGACTGTATCTGTCTGCAATCAATAGAAGCATAAAACGGAGCGGGAGTGAAACATTACCTTTGTTATAAAAAATTACATTATCAGATAGGGAGATCAGATGATTAGATGAATAGACGATTAGCGACGAGCGGGCTATTGTTACCTGCATGTGATCCTACTAAAATTTGTTTGCAAAGATCATATATATATATATATATATATATATATATATATATTAGTGCTGTCAAATGATTAATCGCGATTAATCGCA
>JAUMHP010000046.1:1229145-1252605 GCA_032361065.1 Enteromius trimaculatus
TATATAACTGTATGTAGTGCCATATGGCAATATCACATACACAGTGGGGAAATATATGCAATAATTCTGTATGAGTACAGTGAATTTAATGCATCTTTTCAGAATAAAGCTTTACTTTATTTACCTTCTGACTCGTGAACTGCCGTGCATTTATATATCTATGGAACAAAGTACATAATCCCTCACAATCAGACCAGAAATGCCTACAGAGAGCATACAAATAACTGCATGTCAATGATGTGTTATTAAATTTTAATGTCACTGCTTTGGATGACCATCCGTTTTAAATTCTTTGCAACTGTGTTTGTTTTAAAAGGTAAGAATGCAGACTGGCAGGATAACTGGATTTTTTTAGTTCTTTGATCAGTGCTTGTTGAATGAGCAGAATGTGATAAGTGGATGGAATAAGTATGATGTAAATATGGTTTTATTATTAGTACTAGCCAGCGCTTTGACTCCCAGTGCAGTTGTTACTTCATTAGGATGCCCTCTGCTTCAGTTCTGATGTTCCGTTTAGAATTTGATCTAGGATTCGGTGTCGTGTCTCTCTGCCCTGGGCGCCGTGCCTGGTTTTACTGCTTGGGTTTACAGCATTCATTATGCACACTTAACAGCTGTTGTAACTCTCTGAGGCAGCAGTGTGTGTGCACATGTGTGTGGTGTTAGGTGCGAAGGGATTGGCTGCTGGCCCGGACAGCAGGATCACACCATTGACCTTTCGGTATAGACATGAAAGATGATCGTTCTTTTGCTTTCGGGATGGGTTTCATATTTTCACCTGGCACTTAATTCTGTTCTCATCTCATCCCGCCTGCCTTCCTCCCTCTTTATCACGTTTGCCTTGTTCTATCCATCAAGACCCCAGTGAGATTGGAGAGGAAAGATCACTATCATATTTCTGCGTTTGCCGTTCTAACATTATAACGACTCTTGGCTGGAATAATTCAGTACAGGAACGCTTGCGCGTTACAGGATGTTTGATGTTTTTATCAGGATCTTCAGAATTTCTTTAGAACTGTTGGCTGTTAAAATTAAACTATACTGTAAACATCAGTTGACTCGAATGCAAATTCTCGTTGTATTTATCGTGTCCCATGAACTGTTCATCTTTAAGGCAGGGTTTGCTTACCTAAGATGCAATCAATAAGTAATAAGATACAACTGTAAAAGAAGTTGTGTATATTCACTGCTGAGTAAGTTAATAATATAAATTGTATGACTTTTCCATTTTAATTTCCATGACTTTTACCAAAAAAATATAACTAGGTTATCAGAAAGTCATGAAAATGAATAGAATCTTAAAAGTAATGAAGTCGTATAATTTTAGCACAATGCATTGTAACTAGGGATGAACCGAAATGAAAATTCTGGACCGAAAACGAAACCGAAAATTTTGGATGCACTTGGCCGAAAACCAATACCGAAACCGAAAATGGCTTCGTTAAAAAACATGTTTAAAATATTTTATTTTTGTTTGTATTAAAAAAACTACAAATTAATTAAGCAATCAAACTTTTATTGATAATAAATAACAGTAATAAGGCTGTTTCACAATAACAAAACTAAATAAAATTTCTTTCTGTAACAAAATTGTGCAAAAAAAAGGCTAGCTGCTTTTTTACTTCAATTTTAAATTACTGTACCAAACACCAGTGCACAAACAGAAGAAAAATAAATAAATCCAACCTGTAAACAACATAACTATACACACTAAATTGGTCTGCTTTTAATTTAAGCAAAAGAAGCAGGTTTGTCTTTATGAACAAAAGTTTTTCAGTGGCTGGAGAGACTATTTCTCTTCTAATCAAGAACATGAGATGGTGTATTAAGGTGGTGTGTTAAACCTGTAGTCGAAAATGTCTTTGCTGTCGAACCCCCTCTTGAGCATATTGCAACTTTGCTGTCCTCATCTGAAACTTTTAAGTGCTTCCAAACCGCCGACATGCTCCGTGTTTGATGTGTAATGACAGCGCGAACGAGACGGGAGGATGGGAGAGGCGTGGCGACAATTTCGGCTTTTATTTTCGGCGCTTTCTTACGTTTCGGCCGAAACCGATAATGCTATTTCGGCCGAAATTTTTTGCCGGCCGAAATTTCGGTGCATCCCTAATTGTAACCATTTGATTAGTCTAAAATTGCTGTTTTTTTATGCTACTGTAGATACAGCTGTAATTTTAGGATATATCATCAGTCTGAAATGACTGCTTATTTACTGTAATGCTAAATATGATTGTAATGAATATGCAGTATGTAAATGAAGTTGTGTGTGCACACTGCATAGTAAATTAATAATAGGAATTTAGTATGAGTAACTTTGTTTCCATGGCTTCCCATAAGTTCTGAAATGTACAGTTTAGACCAAGAAAACAAGCGTTTGAGAACATGACGATAGACTTTCAGTAAGCTCTATGGTTTCAAGTAAAGTGTAAGACCTACAGTAGATGTGTACGTTTACATGACATGATGCTTGTTGCTGTATCTGCTGTATAGGTCACTGTCTGTGAAGTAAAATAAAATGTCTGTGGGCTGAAAAAAGCTCAAGTTTCCCCCTCATTAGTGACTTCTGTTCTCAGGGAGTCCAAAAAGATATCCTAATAGGCTACATGTTTAGAGTGCAATTTATTATTGTTTTTTTTTTAGCTATTTTTTAGTCATTTGATACTCACAGCATACATCAGCAACATTTGTCAAGTATAACTCATTGCCCAAGAGTAGAAACAAAGTATTTCTTGAGGGAAAGGAAATTTACGAGAGTGGTAAATGCGGAGTCATATGGGGTTATGGATTCTCATATTTTATGTATGGATGAGCCCTATGTGGTTAAAACGTCATGTGGACTGCTGGATCTCTTGGTTTATTTTGTGTTGGAACTTAAGACATGAAATATTACCAAAGGAGTTATTACGCTCCTTTAGTCTTGGCTTCTTCCCAATATTTACACAACCTCTATTCTCTGTGAGGCTTGTATGGCTTCTGCTCTACTTGAGATGGAGAGATTTGTGGTTTGAAACCCCAAGGAACACATCTGCCAGCATTTTAGAATTTTCCACCATATCATTACATTAAGGCCGCTGGCATGGAGCAGCAGTAACACTGAGGTTGTGTTTTATAAATATTGACGTGAGGGTACTTCTAAGACTTCTACCACACTCCAGACTCTGTTGGCTAAGCTTATATCATGGTCTCATTTGCAACTTAAGCCACCGCTCAAAGTTTTCATAACCTCGTTCCGTTAGACTCCACACGGAGGATTGCATTCGACAGAAAAAAGGAACCAGAAATCGCAGTTTGTGCAGCTCAGGGTTGTGCGCCATTCACAATCCAATGCAGTTGCTGATTTTTGAATTTAAATGTAGGTATCAAACTACAATTGCAATTAGAATTTTAATATAAGGAGGCTAAATTAAAATAAAAGTCATTCATATTCACTGTGATTCTAAATTTAGAAAGTTAAGTTGATCAGACAAGATTTAAATGCCTTGTTTATTTATTTATTCATTTATATATATATATATATATATATATATATATAAAGGCTGTACATATAAATACCAGCCGCAATCAACTTGACCTTGCCCACAAAACATGTGATTGTGATAGGTCTTACCAGTTTATTTGCACCAGTGCTTCACTGAATCACAGCCTGTGGGTATTATAAATAATAGATTGCCATTGAGCGTTCCAAATACACTACTATAGCAATGGACCTATCATTTATGAAGAACTATACGCAGTGGACCAATCAGAGCAGAGCAGGCTCACAGAAAGGAGGGGTTTAGAGAGAATGAACTGCTTCGAATGTGATATGAAATGCATATTTTGAGAAAACAAAAGCATTTTTTTTCTCCTTTGATGCATTTAGGCTTACTCAAGGATAGTCCCAAAAAAATATTAGAAGCCTTAAAAATTACATAATAGGGGCACTTTAAAGGTTTTATTTTATTTAAGCTGTCAGGTGGTTGACAGATTTTCAAATTATCGTTATGAATTGACTGTTGTTCTGAACTATTTTATTCATCAAAGCATCCTGAAAAAATATATACCACAGTTTTTGTAAATATATAATGTTAAGCAACTGTTTATTTATACTAAGAAGGATTTCTAAAGTGACTCTGAACACCAAAAACATTCCAGACCTCAGACTTTTGGGTAGTAGCGTGTATGTGGCTGAGAATTTCACATGTAACATGATGCCAGCTCCATTTTATTGACACTCTTACAGCTTTATTAAAAAGTTCCACCTCCATCTCTTATTACTGTAGATCTGTAGTGAAGTGAAAGCTGTTTCTTTACACTCTTCCATACAGTAGCACAATATCCAGGATTGTTGTTTTTCAAAATACTACCATATGAAAATAATACTACCAAGTACTACCAAAATACTACCAAGTGCGAATCAGTGTGCATGTGCTCATGAATAGCAGGTAATAAAATGGTGGGTTGGAAACTGTAGTCAGATACTTGTGACCCACGCACAAAAAACATGTCCATGTGTAACTCCATCGCCCTAATCCGCTTTGCTTGTTTTTTTTTTGTTTTTTTTTTAAGAGAGCGAGAGATAATTAAAGTGGTTTTGGTGGTGGAGTTGTTGTTTTTTTTTTTTAATGCTGTCTCAAAGGGTTAACCCTCAAGACCCGGAGCTCTTTCTAGCTGCTTCTTTGCATACACTCTTGAGGTTCTGTGAAGAGCCCACTCAAGGCCTCTTCTGCTGCTCCAGATGTTTTGTGTAGCTATTTATTTAGCTTGTAAACAGGCCGCCGAAAGCTTCCCCCATAATGATGGAGAGGGAAACCGCAATTACATTGTTGCAGGGCCTTTACAAAACAGAGCTGGCTGTTGAATGAGACTCGGTGCTGGGGGGAAAACAGGTTGTTATCGCTTTAGAAGGAGAGGGTTGCCAGATTGAAATGCAAATCTTAACATTTTGCAATTCATTTGGGGGCAAAGCAATAACGGCAACTACAAAAACAGGAGGGGGCGAAAGGATGAAAATAAGGTTATCCTTTCTTGTTTTCCCTTTTTTGGTCTCTGCAATTTCACACTTTATTTCATTTTGTGATATTAAGAGGTCTTTTATGAAAACATTGGTGCTTTGGAAAGCTTAGTACCTCAATAGATTGTACAGTGTTCTTAGCATATAGTATCAATATTATGCCATTCTTTTATTGATTTGTGTTGAGCAATATTATAGATTATAGCAATAGTATAGACCATATTGATTAAAAAAAAACCCACAAGAACACTTTCCAGCATTCTACTTTGATAGACCTGTTTAGGTGATCTATAAATACGTTTCCTTAAGAAGATAGAGTTGGCAAAACCAAGCATTAGGACCCAGGGGTGAAAACTTTTGAACAGTATGAAGATGTGTACTTTTTTTTTTTTTTTTCTTTGCTAAACATCATATTTTTTATATAGTATGCCTTTCAGAAGCTATAATGAACAATTATTTTCTCTTTCGGACTATGTAAACATTCTTTTAGTCAAAATGTTCAGTTTTTAGGATTCTGGCTATTTTATTACAGTCTTCAATCTGATCTACAAGACTCAATGGCAGAGTAGACTTTCTTTCCCCCAGTTTCTTTATTTTAGTTAAAAACCCAGCAAATAACAAGCCATTTGCAATTTAAGAATGTTTTGATGAATCAGTGAAGACCCGTCACCTGTTTTCAAATGTTTTATGATCACCTTACAATGCATGCATCCTCTAGAGTTAAAAAAGCAATGTTCTCTGAGACTTTGGGAATTTTCATTTTTGTGGCGTCTTCAAAGTAAACATGGCCTGCTTGGCTCATGATAACCTCGTACTTGAACAGATTAACACGACAGCGGTAACAGCCCTCCCTCGCTGTGTGCATGTCGTTTTAGGAGGAGATTACTTTGATATTTAATGTCGGCTTGCCACTTGCATTGACCTTTTAGTGTAGCACATTCCGAGGGCGTTGTAATTAGCACTGGTCAGAGAGAGTGAGCGAGAGAAGGGCGAGACAGACGGGCCAGGAGGCATGTTCGGCTGAACACGTAGAAGACGTGCTCGGTGTGAGACCACGGCCGCCCGCTGGGCGTCACAGCCCTTTTCACTTCCCATCTGCAATTATTTCCGTCTCCACCACGGAACGGGCTGACCGCTTGACAAGTCAATTAATTCTTAATGGGCCCTCCATCTGGCTCAGTTCAGTCGGAGGTCTGTAGCCTCTCAGCACAGGGACGGAGCTTAATGCTAATGACTGATGAGATTTTGTGAGGTAAAATCACCGCTGGCGTTAACACTGACCACACAGGTGTACTTATGATTTACAATCAAGAGAGAATGAGTACGTTATGACCTGTTTGATTTGCTTTTCAGAAGACGCCATGTCTATGCTTTGGAAATATGTTAAATAAATGTACCATGTAAATACCATGGTAAGGGAGTAGTGCAGTGACATAGTATTACTTTGAAATATAACAAAGTACAGAAACTTATGAATTGTTTTAATTGACTGCTTCTTGAATTGTTTTATTGACATGTCCAAAATAGCATGGTAGTGTCAGTAAATCAAAGAGCATGGTACATAATTTCAGTACCATGGTATATGTCTAAGTAGCGTTGTATTTGGCAACTGATACCATGATTTTACCATAGCAGAGAATGACTACCCTTACAACAAAGTACTATGGTATAGTCATGGTATCAGATGATAGGACTACTGTACGATACTTTGAAATATACTACAGCACAGAAAGTCATGTACCATGGTTTTTACAGTATATGCTACATCCAAAAATAATAATACTGTAAGTAGTGCGGTAATACCGCAGTAATTTTAATGTTTTATATTCAACAACAAAACATATGTCAGTGTAATTGTTTAATAGCTTAAATGGAGCTCTGCTAATTCATGCATTCCTCACACACACACACACACACACACACACCAGTGCACGGCTAATCCAGTTCATTATAAATATTTATGTTGCTAATTACTCCAAGTACATTATTAATAGCTCTGAAATTTTTCTCAAAGAGGATATAATTAGGCAAGGAAATTAGTCAAAAGCTAATAAAGCTGGAAGTTGAAAAGGCATTTTTAAGCATAGCTCATTTCTGCTCCGGTTTGCAAAACCTGCAGGTTCTTGTTTTCTTGCCTCACATGCATTTCATGAAGCGATATCTCACTCGTCCATGGCTAATAAAAACCGACTCTGACAGTGTGGAACCATCAAATATTAGCTCACATTCCATTAGCATGTATTAGCGCAATATGCTAGCTTTAATTAGCGACAGCTGTGTGCTTTTAATGCACTGTGTGTTTGCATTCCTTCCGTGTTTACTGTTAGGATTTGTAAGCCCTGCAAGCAAAGTGTACGTAATAAACCAAAAAATATGTAAATTCAAATAGTAGCATGCGTACATAGTGTGATATATTCACAGCGGGTTGTAATTTTCCCATCATGCATTGTTGTGATGACCTACAGGTTCAAATTAATCTGTGTACTTCTGTCATGTTTCTGTAGTAATTTCGCTTTATATGTGTGTGTGTGTTTGTGTAGTAGTAGATGTAGTAGAATACGTGTATTTGTAGTATGTGTGTGTTTTATGGTTCTGTTTGGTTCTGTTTTTTTTTTACTGTTTAATACTTTTTCTCATAAAAAAGTGACAGTAAATACATTTATAATGATTTAAAAGATTTCAAATAAAAATTAACATTGATATTAATGATAAATGTGTGTTTTACTGCATTTATAATCAAATAAATGCATATATTAAAGATATAAAATATAAAAAATATGTAAACTGTATAGTTTCTAGCAGGCCCGGTTCCACAGGGGATCTGTTGGAGTTTGTCTGTGCGTTGTGAATTGGCCTCTTACAAGATATTTGTCAATGAGCTCAGCATCTGTTGATGCATGTTGGTCTTGTTAGTCTCAGTGGTGTAGTGCAGGATGTGTGCAGGTGTTTACGGCGTATACACACTTGTTTATCGGTCGCCTTTGAGTAACCACTTCTAAATCCAACATTACTGGGGAGAATTAAATGCAAGACTAATGTTTATAACAGGCTATTCATTCTTTCACTTAAAAAACAAAATTGGGAGTTAAATTGAGAGTATATCCACTATACCCCCCACTTTCATTGCCCCGGCACACCTGGGCTGCTTCCTAGTATGTAGTAAGTACCTGTAGTACAGTATGCTAGTATTCTATTCTGAACAGATCCTTTGTCTCATTCGGTATCTCGCTCATTGCGTATCTCCTGCTGTACAGCACTTAGTGCAACTGGGTTGTCAGTCTAACGGGTTCCATTAACGAGCCAGACAACAGGCCATTAGGCTCCAGGAGCTTAATTGCTCGTTAATTGGCTAATTAGTGCTCCACTTTGTTTTTCACTCTCCCTTGACTTCTGTTATTTGCTTTTAATATCCCATCGTCGTCTCACATTCTCCACCTACTGCTTTTGTTTTCAGAGATGCTCGGATGGAGGGGGTTATTGGAATGCATGAAAAAAATAATGTGCATCTGTTTTTAAGGCACTGGGAGATACATGTGACCTCATCAACATCTCGGTCAAGAGTGCTCCTGGAGATCAACCTTTTGACAGGGCTTATTTGCTGTCATATAAAAAAATATCAGCTGTTCATGTTTGAGTAAACCTTAAACATCACTTTTTTTTTTAAGTTTACATCTCAGTTGTTTTTAGTTTTTTTTCTTCGTTTTAGCAATTCTGTTTTGTTTTGTAAGACACCTGACCTGACTGCATACACATGCTTCACGTGGCAGACACTAGCCAGCAGACTCCGTGAGGCTGTACTGGAAAAAAAGGATATTCAATTTTTTTGTCTTGCATTCCCGTAGAAATATATCAAAACATTCTTGAATCAAAAAATGGATTTAAGGAAACGAAAGGGCATAAGGTGAAACAAGATGTCTTGTTTTGATTAAAATAAATTATATATTATTATTATATCATTATAAAATAAAAATCTACCAAAAGAGTAATAATAATGAAACAAGCCCCTGAGCAGACATTGTGTTCTAATATCTCCTGTAAAAATATCTCGTGTAAATGTATCTTGATTTAAGAATGTTTAGATATTTAATTGGAAAACAAGACAAAATTACTGAACAAGCAAATCACTGCCTTCATTGACTTTTATTTTACATTGTCAAAATAAAATGCCATCACTGAAGGCTTTAAAAAAACATGACACGAATGCTCTTTTTTTCCACTACCGCAGTTGCTATGCATTGTAGCCAACTCGAATGACAGTGTTCATCTAGATGATGTACATAAACATTAACATTAATACAGCAGAGCTTAACAGATCTATTATATGAGCAGCGCTGCTGGCATCCCGCCTACAAGGACACTACAGCACATGGACTGCCATAGCATTTGTAATGTTGCCATAGAAACACATCGCAAGCCCGACATTTACACATCTTGAATCATGCATTGTTAAGAATCGATATAACTTTTTGTCTGTACAGACTGAGATTAAATGAGAGAGTTTGCATGCACCCAGTGTGCTGGAGTGTTTGTTTGTTTTCCAGAAATTTAGTTGACTGCGTTAAAAAAAACTTAAATCATGTCTTGACGTTTACTCTGATGGCACTGGGCAGAAGTGCTTCTAGGATTGTGAATTGCGATGTAGATTCTGCTTACTGGATACAAATGCAGCTGAAGCATGCATATTTCATGTAAGGCTTTATGCAAGTTGTTGTTCTGTTGTTTGATAGGATATGCTGTGTTAAAGCTGCAGGAGCTCCAAATGTGTATTTCTGATTGCACCATACAAATCTAAAACACTTGGAGAGAGTTACATCTTGATATTCTTATTAGTATACATCTCAGTCTCAATATAATATTATATTGGTGCATGTGGTTCAAGAATACACAGATGCTGTTTGTTTGTTTTTTTGTTGTTGTTTTGGACATGTTAGGCTGTAATGTAGCATTGTGAGATATTGACAGTTTTTGTAACATTTGTAACAGTTTAACATACTGGGCAAAAAAATTAATATCCTTTATATCCTCGAGACACTTAAGTAAATGAATTATGTGGTTATCAGCCTTTTTTAAGGGTCATCCGCATAACAGTGAAAAGAGATGCCATGCTTCCTAAGTATGGATCCAAGGGGCAGCAAATACAAGAAGAAAAGAAGAGGGCCAAGAACTGAACCCTGGGGGACACCACACACAAGAGAGGCAACAGAGGACACAGAATAGCCAAGTTTGACACAGACAGTTTGATCTGTCAAGTATGATCTAATCCATTCTAGAGCGGAGCCCCTGATGCCCACCCACTGCTCAAGATGTGAGAGCGGGACTACATGCGATTGAGGGGTCATAAGCAAGAGAAGAAATTAAAGAAACCTTGTCAATAAATGATTTAAGGAAGCTTTCACAAACAGTAGGGGAAGCCTCCATACAGACTTTTGGTGCCGCATTAAGAGCAGTATCAAAAGTCTTAGATAAAAGACAAGGACTGTAACTGTTATTTACAATGATAGCAGACAAATGTTTCCTTTTAGCCTCCGTTACAATTGTCTGATACTGACGCCAGGAGTCTCGTAACTTTTGAAAAGACACATGTAATCTATCTTTCTTTCACTTGCACTCGTCTCTACAGCAATCACGTCTGACAGTTCGAGTCAAGTCATTTAGCCAGGGCTCAACTTTAGTTTTAGGCTGCCTGGTTTTTAATGGAGCATCAATGTGTAAAACAGAATTGCAAGAGGAATGAAGCCATGAGCTAAGTTCCTCGGTACTGCATACTGCCTTAGGGGCTACACAAGTGACATTAAAAGCACCCGAGAACCGAGCAGCAGTGGAAGAGTTAATAATACGACAGTGGCGTTGTGCCGCAGTGGCAGGTTTAACTTTGATACCGGCAAGAGCAAACTTGAATAAAACAGATCAGAAAGCACAGGATCATAAATCTCAACATGACAAATTGGCAAACCATGAGATAAAGGTGTGTGTTTATATATACATCTATATATACATAAATATATACACAGTACAAAGTTGTTTTTTTTTTTTTCATTTTATTTTATTGTTTTGAAATTGCAGGCTTTCATAAAGTAGCAACTTTAGAATGGTTGTGAATGGACAATAAAGAAAAATGTTTCATGCTCGTTTTTGGTGTTGTTGCGGCATCTATGACAATTTTTCTAACCTCATGCAAATTTTTTTACGTGCAAATCTCAGCAACAGGTAAATCCAACCCAGGCTCACTGAAAATACATGCTTGTGGTGATGTTTCTGCAACACCAATAAATGTTCAGTGCTTTAGTGTGGCTGAAAAGAACCATACAGTACCCTCTGCACCAAAGCTAACCTTAAACTTACCTGAAATTAATATTTTTACTTTCTTCTGCATGGCATTTTTATTTCTAAAGCTTCATATCACATAATGCTACTGTACATGGGTTTGGGCTGTTTTTGTCAAACCATAGTTTCACAGGATTCTGTATAACATGAAAACCCATAAATATGAAAGTGGATATGGAGCCATTGTGCTCAAGTAACCAGATCTCTGGCCCTTTAAATCATAATTTGTGTGCAGGGAAATAAAAGTTTGCTGCACATACGTTTTTGCCGAATCGTAGGTGCAGGCACATTTCCAATGAGTCTGGAAAGCAACCATGTTTGCAACATCAAGCTGCATAACTGTACACTGAAACTGACATTTGAAGCCTTTCGCATTTATGCTAAAAATGTTAGTGCCTGGTTGCATTGGTGGATGGAAGCAAACAGGTAGACCCTGAATCTTTCTCTCATTATGAGTCATTTCAGCCAGGACGTTACGGGTTTGCATGCACACACATGCTCACGTGTCTCATACGTTACTCATCAACATGGCTCCTGTGGGCAGAAACAGATATAGATTGACCTTTTCTGCTCAGCTTCCAACATTACCACAATCTGCCCTTCTCATTACCACGGGAACGTTTCACACAGTATTAGACTTAATAAATGACTTTCCCTCTCTTCATATTCCCCGTTCATGCTCCCCTTGCTCTCTCTCTCGCTTGCTCACTTTTCTGCTCCTGAGCCGATAACCCAGCGTCCCCTGGGGCTTGGCCTCCATAATCACGTCAGTTCACAGCCCTCTTATTTGAGCAGAATTGCTTAATTGGTATGTGTTCTACATAACTGTCGGAGTATTAGACTCACAAATGAAGGTTAGAACCTCGGTGCTTGTAATCGACTGAAAGAAATTGATTTGCGTTCAGACGCTCTACAGGGAGAGAACTTTATGGTTCTCTAAAGAAATTAAGCTTTATAATTGTGTGTTTTTTTTAAGTCCCCTCCCCTTGAACACTTTTTTCTTTATTTCATACATAAACACAGTATTAATATTCGGCAAGTTGTAACTGAAAACGGTGTTGTTGGTCATTCTACTGTGTGTTTGTCAATCTTTCAGTGAGTATATGCAATAAAAAAAACATGCCAAACTTGCCTGTAAAATAATATTAAGTTTCTTCTTGTTCTGAAATATGATTTAAAATTAGTGACATTCAAAATAAAATTTCAGTAACACTTCAGAAAATGGGGTCAGAATAATGCATTAGTTAAGCATTAATTAATGGTTAGTTTGTTCACAATTAAGCATTAGGTGAGCAAAAACACACTAGTAATTAATGCTTAACTAATGCATTATTCTGACCCCCTATTCCGAAGTGTTACCAAAATTTCCACTTTTACTACATCAGAAAACTTAAAGCCATACATGTGAAGCTGGTTATGTGATACCACACATCGAAATGTGGTAGAAATAGTAGTGGTATACCGTAGGTTCTAGTAGCTCAACTAGTGGAGCATAGCATTAGCAACACCATGGCCCTGTGTTACATTCCTAGGGGGCATACAAATATGGATACAGTAACCTGAATGTATTGTAAAAAGAGTCTGTTAAAAAGTCTTTTAAATGGATAAATGTAATGTTGTGAGTAATTTACTTACACAAGATTATTAGTGCTTTGATGTTTGTGAATAGCTCATGCAGGTTTCATGTTTAGTGCTTTAATAAGGAGGTGTGGTTTCATTTTCTGTGAAATATTCATCTTGTTTGAGTCATGTTTCACTCAGGCAGAGAATATTAAAATGTAATAATTTAATTTGCAAGAGTTGCCCTGGATGAAAGCGACCTGATATTGAGCCCCAGCTTCAATTCACAGAATTGGGTATTCTTATATGGATATTAATAACATCACACCCCTACCAAGTTTCCAGACAAGGAGCATCTACAGTCTCCAGTGGACGTTTGTCTTTGTCCTATTTTAAAGTGCATTAGTATTAATAATAGAGAAGGTCCTAGAGTGGAAATGTTTACCAGATGTGTGTAAGATCCTTGTCTTGAATTCTTTTTCTAGTCTAATCAAGTCCAAGTTTTCTCAGAAAGACTGCACTTTGAAATTCTTTCAGGACTAAACTGATTATGATATATGTGGTCTGACACAAAGTCTGAGCCTCAGTCTAAAATCATGTTAGTAAAACCACTTGCACTAAACGCTGAATCACCTTAAGATTGATCCTCATATTCTACAGCTCTCAGAGGCCTGGAGTCGATGCTAATGTTTATGCGATTTACATTAGACTTGTCAGCACCTACCTCTTCTTCTAAAGTTTATAAAATAGTTCACCCCACAAAAATGAGAGAAAATGTGCTCTGTTTGATTAGCCTCATGTTATTCCAGTGAAGATCTTTTAGGACTGTTATGCAATGCAAACACAGACTTATAGAATAATAAGTTCTACGCGAGTGCGTCAAAATAGATTTTTGTGTCTTCTAGACAATAATATCCACCTATAGTCGTGTACCATTTATTTTACACTTCAGTAAACTGTTCCAGTTGGAGGCCAAAGTTTTGACATTTTATTAAAGTATCATTAAAGTAGCATGTGTGACTAAATGATGAGAAAACATTTGTTTTTGATTAACTATTTCTTTAAATACGACATGCAGTGTAGTATACTAAAGCGTGTGTGTGTATGTGTACTGTATATCTATCTGTTTATTTATACATACCCACACACATTGGTGTGTACTGTATATATGTTTAAACTTTATTGTAATGTAAATGTATGTTGCATGTTGACTCTGAATGCAAATGAGTTGTTATATTTGTCCCAGTTTTGACTTGCTCAGACTAAAACCATAGTGTAGATGCTTCAACATTTGTAGCATTAGCATGCTAGTGATGACTGATCTTTCCTTGATCTCTTGTAGGATTAGCCAATCCCTTAGCATTTCAGCTAATCTGGTTGACACCTGTTTTTATTGACATACGAGCCGAGTTTGAACAGTTCCTGCTCCCTCAGTCTGATGCGATCTGTCTTCGTACCCTCCCTAGTGAATCTTATCTGTTTTGGATGAGCGTTTTGGCAGATCTTTCCTGGAAGACAGATTTATGGGTTTAGCCTTTTGGCTCTAGGCTTCAGTTCTTGTGAATTCTTTGTGAAGTTCATGAAGTACAGCCTTCATTCTTTTGATGATGTTAACGGATTGTGATAACCTATTTATTTCTGTAGTAAGCCATAGCAATTGAATAGGCCATTCCAGAATTGTTATCTGGATTGGTTGGATTACGGTCTATCTCGGCTCTAGGCTTCCAACATATGGTCTGTTGAGCTTTTGAAGCAGTTCAAACAGTCAGATATATTAATAAAGGCGATGGACCGATCTCAAGTTTTTCTAGACAGTCTGTCTGTTGAAACATTCCAACAGTTCATCTCATAATAGCTGTTGTATGTTTCTTTAGAGAAAGATTAAGGGTGCGGCCTGGGAGATAGTTGTCTAAACATAGAGTTAAGACCTTGAGACTGTGTTTGTAGATCTGCTGCATTTGTCAGGGTCAGGACTTACACTTTGAAGTCCTGGTTTGGGATTTGGCTAGATCTTGAAGCTTGGATCACCTTAAGCATCTCTGGTATTAGCACTTAGCTTAGCGCTTTTTTTTCCAACTCTATTAACCGAGATCCATAGCCCAGCTCAGGCCTTGCTGCTTTTACCGTAAAATCTTTCACTGTAAATCTGAAACATTTCATTATTGTTAAAGACCGTTTGTAGAATTGTTTGTAAAAATGTTATAAACGTTAAAAATGCATTGCTGAAACATGTTACAAAGACTGAGAACTATATAATACTTGGTGGAGTTTTTCACCATTTTCGTGAGCAGGATTTATTGGGCGGGTCTAAATCGAAGCTCAGTTAAGCGATGAAGTCACTGAGCACTGCCCCTGCGGTGTAACTATACGAGCTGTGTTGGACTGATCGCCATGTGACATCAGTACAGTGAGAGCTAGAGAGAGCAGGCACTTTGATGTCAAACACTGATTGTTCTGCACAGTCTTGCTTAAAGTCAGACAGTAATAACTACCCAGACAGCACACGTACATCTGCAAGATGTCTGTTAAAGATCTCTTGATCAGGAAAGTATCTACTGTCTACAAACGTCTGGTGGACGTCTTTCAGATGTCAGTTTTACATACACTCTAAATCATAAACATCTTAAAGGCATCTATTAGACGTCTATTTGACATCTAAAAGTAGACGCCCAATAGATGTATTGGAGATGAGCAAACAACCTAAATAATACGTCTTGCAGATATAAATGCAGACCTCAAATAGACGTCTCCTAGATGTACTGTACGTGTGCTATCAGGGTAGGACGCATAAGCATCAGTGGTTCGTCTGTTTAATCATGAGTTACTGTCTTTACCGTTAGATACTATAGTCTACAGCAGGGGTAGGCAACGTCGGTCCTGGAGTGCCAATGTCCTGCAGAGTTTAGCTCCAACCCTGAAAAAAACTCACCTGCCTGTAGCCTTGAAGAGCTTGATTAGCTTGTTCAGGTGTGTTTGATTAGGGTTGGAGTGAAACTCAGCAGTTGAGGGCTGCATTGGGATTGGGACCCAACGCAAATCACGCGGGAGCGGGCGGTTTAAACTTTGCTGCGGGCGGGGATGGGCGGCTAAAAAAAGACTGAAAAAATTAATTTAAAAATAAATTCTCAGAGTTTAGCGGGTTTGCGGGATGAAGAAAACAGTCCCGCGCAGGGCTCTACTCTGCAGGACATTGGCACTCCAGGACCGGCGTTGCCTACCACTGGTCTACAGTTTGCTAGATATAGATCCAGCTATGCCTTCTTCACGTTACGTGGTTGCTACATATATTTTACAAAACAACTGAGCTTGGGCAGAGTTCACTGAGGAAGACAGTTGAGAGAGACGGTAGCTTTGTCGTCAGTGGGTGTGGTTTCAGCGCCTTGAGTAGTGTTTGAGAGCATTTTGATACCTTTCAAGATTTTGATACCTTATTTTATGTACTTCACTTTTTTTTTATTGTACAAATTTGGCTGGGTGGTTAGTAACACATTTTCTGTGGTGTGACAAACTGAACACATTTAATTTTGACTTTACATGAACTTTTATTAGAAGACCTTTTTCAATGAATCATCAGGCTAAGTTTGTCCGATTAGATTTATTCATCACTTCGGTCTATTTCCCAATTCAGTGTTTCAGCTACATCAATTTCCGAATTTGCTCCATATACTAACATCATTTACTCTTTTTTTTACAACAATCTGTGTAGTGCAAGACGAGTCATTTTTCTTGGTTTTGAATTCAATTATGAATTTATCTTATGCGAGTTTTATGCATGCTGTTTTCAGAAAACCTATTGAGTTGCAGTTCTCTTATTCTAGGCCCCACTTCTCCAAATCAAAGAAATAGATGTTAAACTGAGATACCTCGGTTTGTATTAGTGCTTTTTCTGTTCTTGGTTGCCATAATGTCACATGCAGATAAAGATCTCTTCACCTCCATTTTAAACTGAAGATGCACAGCCTAACCTGAGTATAAAATGGAGGGAGGAAGGTGCAGGCTCATTGGTCAAGGCCTCGTCTCTGACAGAGTCAGAAGGAAATGTGGAAGGGAAATTAATTTGCCCCATCATTCTGACAAAGGGAGGTGAGTGGAGGGAACTGACATGCCTTGCCACGCTTCATTGTTTCAGATCTCAAGTCTCATAAATTTGCACGGCTCTCGTGAAAGAAAGCAATAACGCGTTATCGCATTGCCACCGTAAAACACCGTAATTAACATTCACCGACTGTAACTGATCCATCTTTCATTCTCTCCGCTCAGGAACTCTGTGTGTGTGTGTCTTTCATTTTATGTCTTCGTAGGTACCTGATATTTTTCCGTACTGCTGCAAATTCCCCCACATTTCGTCGCAATCGTCCTCTTTGATCCCTGCGTGCTGACATTATTTCAGCCTCAAAATGGCAGCAGTCATTTTGAACACCAGGCATGTGCGCTAGTACACTCAATATCGCAGTAGGCACCCACTCTAGCAGGGGAGACAATTCTTCTCTTTCAGACAATGTGGCATTAGTGCTTGTTAGCTCCACCATTAGCTATAGAGCTCTCAAATTGAGGCTTTGGCCGAGGATGTGTTTGGCTGGCTCCACTTGGAATGGCGTACCATGTATTTACTCCTGTGAGGAGAGTATTAGAGGGCTGCTTCGTTGAGCTCACAATTACTATAATTACAAAATTTCAAGTTGATGCGTGCCCACGGTGGAGGAGAAATGGAAGGTGCAATTATTTAAGAAGCTCCCGTTAGCTCTTCTCAACCATGCTTCAGTGCTCCTCAGCCACAGCACCTATTCTTCTACAACAGCTACAACAACCTGTAATTGTGGCTTTCGCTCCACAGCTGATGGAATCCATTTATCAGGCGCGATGTGCGACTAGCCCTCCGAAAATCTCCCACCCAGCGGTGGCCTTTTGGTGCGTGTTTATTTTTTTCCTGCGTCGTGTAGCTATTTGATCAAAGACTCTTTTTTTTCGGCCTTAGAAAGGAAGCCTGTCCAATATAGTGGTTTTATCATTTAAGTTTGGGGGGTAGTTCCAGATCGACCCCAAGCGAGTGGATGAATTTAGTGCAGGAGATCTATTCGGCCTACCACTTTAAAGAAAAGAAAAAAACAGTCCAGGCATCTGTGTTAAGGCCTTTTCACACGACTCACGTCAACGCCTCAATGCACCGCTCAACGCACTGCTTCCTGACCTCTGCCTGAAAAGCGGCGTCAATAACAGAACGGAAGGGCAGTTTTTACAAGGTTTTTAGAAAGAAAGCGGGAAGTACACTCGGTTTCACAACAAAAACATGTATTTGGGATTAGAATGGGGGAAAAGTGCAAAAATATTGCATGAAAAAAGCAGTTGAAGAAAAGCACAGCAAACAAACGTCGGATGATGGCAAGAAGATACATACGTAAATGCAAACACAAGTGCTTATAAATATATATATATATATATATATATATTTTTTTTTTTTTTTTTTTTTTTTTTTTTTTTTTTTTTTTTTTTTTTTCTTAAGAGTCATAATTATAGCATTTCCTGATGCTTTCCACTTATTAGTGAGGCAGAATGTGTTGTTGATGTCAGTACATAGGGCCACCTAATGTAAAGTGTGACCTATTTTAATTAGTTTGAACACTTCGCTGACTCTTCTGTCCTTAAAGTTCAATGTATAAAACCGATCAGCCTTCGTTATTAGTCTTATTGACGTCCAGGTTCACAGAACTAAATCGTATTCTAGGAATTTGTGTATGTATTATTTGTGTAATATAAAATGACTTGCAAGTGTGACTCTTTTTCCTTGAAGACCAATGAAGAGGAATCATAAAGAGCATGTAGTCATATAACACGTTGAATCTCTGAGGTAAAGCAACCTACATGTTCAGATTTAGATTCCTTTCTTTATAACACCTAGCTTGCAAGTTTCAGGTGAGATAAACCACTGGTAAAAGTCGAGCCGCATGGTTGGTCTCAATCTGACTCATTCCTGCTTTGCAGGCGCACCTTGAAAACCGCAGAAATGGTTTTCCATCGCACAGACCGGGTGTGTATAAAGCTGATTAGTGCTCTTTTACTTTTGCAAAGGAGAAGGCTGAACCACATTGTAAACCACTTCCTATGGCTTTGTTTGCAAGGGTGTGAAAAAGCTTGATCCTCTGAGTAAAATTGCCACTTCTGCTTTCTGTGCATTGAGAACAAACAAAGAACACTGTTAGACTTTTTAAGAGCTATCAAATTATAGCCGGTGTGTAAACAGAGACCTTAATCATTTGCACATTTGATTTATTTTAGTCAGTGAATTAATTTGGATGGTTTATTCATGTAAATAAGTCGGTTAAGAAGAAAACAGTTTGTCTTGAATCTAACTGTTTTGCAAAATATTGCTGTTCATTTATAGTAAATTTAAGTGTAAAGCTGTAAAATGAAAGCCTCGTCTGAGAGTTATACGTTTGTAAACATTGCCTACTTGAATAGCTTTAGTGCATTTTCTTAGTAATTTATGGCTTTGGTATTTTAGCTGTAGACCACTTTTAAATAACTTACAGTTTGGCAAGATATCATTTGAGAGTAGCATCCCCAGCCTTGGTCAGCACAAAGACTCCACTGATATGCTTAAAAGAAGCCATTTAGTAACCCAGTGCTGTGCCACAGGTTAAAAACCTATTCGTCTGCAAAAACTTCCATATGCAAATGTGTCAGTCTTCAACAGGACTGCACTATGCTTGCAGTTATTTACCGTTTTGGGTTGCTTTTTGGTTAAATATGTTTAGTAAACACAAACATCCTGTAACTAGAACACCTCGTGTTTTGCATACGTTTGGTTGGAATGTAAGAGATGACGAGCAAGGCATGTAATTGTGTTTAACCATTTTCATCCTCGTGGTGAAAGATCTCATGGTTCTCCAAAACACGGCTGACCGGTTTCAGTCACATCGATGGTTGTTCTCAACACTTAAAATACTTTCTTGCTGGAGGTCATTGGGATGATTTCTCAAACCTCAGCACTGCATTACCGTCAGATGATTTTGAAAGGCACAAAGAACATCTTTCATTAGGACAATAAAGTCGTTAAATGCATTTTCATACTCAATTTGTTTTTAATGCTGCTTAAGACATCAATAGGGCGACGTGCGTGGACAACCCAGTCCTGTCCGGATTTCTAGTGAACATATGGCTTTTTATTAGAGTGTTTAAGACAGATCTAATTTTAATTTGTGTAATGTGCAGAACACTATAAGCCATTGACCGTGCTGTGTGTCTCATGACTGGCTTCACACACTCTTTGGTCTTGTGGTTTTTCACTGCAGTTTCAGTTTATAGAGGAAGCACAGAGGTATTTATAAATCTATTGCTTTTTAAAAAAAAAAAAAAACTTTTAAATGAGGTAAAGCTGTTGCTTTTTGTATCCAATTCTTCACAGCATGTGAACTTCACTCTTTCATTTCTACCCTCAGTGGGTTTCTTGAAGCTCAACCCTGTTAGCCTTCTCCAGACCTTTGTAAGAGAGACTGTGGCCTCTGTTTTTCTGCCACTAAGTCATTTCAAAGGACTGCTCTGAGTCATTCTCTTCAAAAGGTGCTCCACACAGTTCCTTCTGTCAACATATTGTTTGCCACTTAGAAACACAAGTCCGTTTTAAAACCTTTCCACGCTTCAGTTTGAGGCTTTGGTCAGATGTGCTGGGTTACAGTCATCTGTAGCGATATGACTGAACCGTCTCGGTGCAGCTTTCAGAGGTTTGATCTGTTAGGAGATTAAGCAGATTGAGAGATGCTCTACAGAAGCTGTTTGCAGCCACTATTGCGTGTTCAACCAGGTCACAGTTTTTTTTACCCAACACTCTTGCTCGAGTATCAGTAAGATTTCCTCCTAGATAGTGGCTCAAATAAAAGTTGAAGAGTCTATCAATTGGAACCGTCAAAATGAGTTCAATCTGACAAGTGTGTCAAAGGTTTTTTACTTTTTTAGAAAATGTACTGTCAATAAATAGTTTTAGTGCATATAAAACATGGCATTATTTAATTAATATAAAAAAAAACATGCAATTACTATCATTATTGTTGTTGGTGATGATGAAGATGATGATGATAAAAAATAAACAAATCAATACATTTAATATAATGTAATATTGTCTAAAATATGATATAATAGTTTTGAATTTAATTTATTTATATTATATTAAGTGGCCTTAACTACTATGCACATGCAAAAAAATACAAGTATAATGTACTTTTTTAAAAATACTATTGTATTGCAGAACACTTCTGCTGCTATAGAGGTGGGATATGGGTAAAGTTAAGGGAAATGTTTGGTTTAGGTTTAAAGGTGGGTTAAGGTGGAAGCGATGGAACAACAATGTAATCATAAATATAATTGCAGATGTAATTTAAACAAAAGTTGCAATGTATAATTCAATCTAATGATTCAGCTCACAATTTAGAGATCACTATCACAGTTACAAGCTACTAGGTTAGTTCAATTTGCACCTCTTCTATCAAACAGCTTGCTATCTGAACCTGTGTTCCTTCCTGTGTAATGTTAAAGTGCCCTGACCCCAGAGTGGATGTCTTCTCTTAGGCAGCTGTTGGGCTTGGCTTTCTGCAAGGCCAGGGGAAAAACAGCTGACTCTACAGTGGGACCAGATCTTTATATAGCGCAGGGACGTCCAACAAGTTAGCATGATACTCACAACTAGATTAATGACTCTACTCCCTCTCTCTCTCTCTCTCTCTCCTTTTCCACATTTGCTCCCTCTGTCTTTTATTACACTCAGTGTTTGTTTATAAACCTCTTGAGGGAGCTTTATACTGTTTGTAAGTGATACAAGTCAAAGTGTGTTTGGCAAGAGCGGCTTTGGAAGACATTTGTGAAATAGTTTGTGAATGTTTAAATATTGGATATATGCAGTGTGTGTGCATCTTACGTATTTCTTGGCAATTTTTGGTCACAGATGTTTTTTTTTTGTTTTGTTTATAGTAAATACCAATTAGATTAATAGACCTGTGTACCACTTTATAGAAAAACCTTTAGTTTAGCATCGTAAATGCTCCAATATTCAACAAGGCATTTGTTCCACCAAAATATTTATTACTATTCTGCGCATATTTCCTTATTACGACCTACAGTATCTTTCACCCCTTTGCCAGAACACAATATAAAATCTCATTTGTTTTAAGTTCCCTCCCTTGATTTCGTATGGAAATGCCGTTGCGTCGTACATCAAGATCTCTTGTCGGCTATTCAAAATGCATTAGCACCGTGTGCTTTTAGCTCTACGTGATGGATCACATTACTTGCATGCTGTATTCAGGCCATAGCTCTGGGGGGATTTCTTCCTGTTGTTTCCAGATAGCTGCTCCCCCTCTGCCCTCATTTTCCTTTAATTGAGTCCTCGTTTCACAGGGCCGCTTCAGTGTCTGGGATCAAACTGGGAGCTCCTACCAGGCCAATGGGACTGCAAACCACATGAGGCAGAGTGAGAGAGAGAGTGATGAGCAAATCCCTCCGGGCTTTGTGCGGGCTGCTCTCCTCCCCTGACTCACTATGTCTTTATCTCCTCCGCCGAGGCTTCGTTAGCCGTTAGCGACAGGTCTCCGTTAGTAACGACAGAGGGGCTCTAGGGCTGTGCGGTCAGGATCAGACAGGAAATGAGATGCTCCCGCAGGAGAAGCGGCAAAGTCTCCACACAGCGGTGATTTCTAAAGTCGAAGGCTAAGAGAAGTTTTTTTTTTGCCTGGACGTGTGCAGAAAAAAAAGCGAAAAATATGTAGCAGGAAAGTTCACTCGCGGAATTAGTACGGGACAACAACAAAGCTCAGTGTAGCATAGCGACTGTGCTAAAGTACCTCATTAAGAAGTAACGTTAAGATATTAAGAAGTAACACAATCCAGGTAACCTATACTAACTGCTAACATTTTGTAAGTCGCTTGGATGAAATATATAAATACTAGCGCTGTCAAATGACTAATCGCGATTAATCGCAGTAATCGCATAAAAGTTTTGTTTACATAAGATATATATGTGTACTGTGTGTATTTATTATGTATATATACAGTAAATATATAAAAAATATTTTCATGCCTATATACTTGCATTTTAAATTATATTCACAAATATATTTAATACCTAAACATAAATATACCTGCATGTGTTAATACTTAATTATACATAACACATATATACAGCACACACAAATATATTATGTTAACAAAAACATTTATGTTAGATGTGATTAATCATGATTAATCGTTTGACTGCACTAGTACTGTAAATACACAAGCAAATTGACTCACCAAAAGGTATTTAGAATTATTATTATATATATTATATTATTATATATATTATTGTCATATTCCTTCATAAATGGTGTTTTGCCATTACAAATACACTTAATTTGAAAAAAATATTGTTCAGTGAAATGTATATCATTCAATCTTATAGTTGTACCCAAATATAATTTAGTATGTGAAGTAAGTATGTGTGATCTATTGTATTTTATTTTGCTAAGATTTAGACCGTAAGTACTGTTTAAGTCACTTGCAATGTAAATGTAACAAATCTAAATGATGACCAAGGGAATTGAGCATTAGATAATTATTTA
>JAUMHP010000046.1:1263690-1276812 GCA_032361065.1 Enteromius trimaculatus
GCTTGTTATCTGCTTGTGGAGAGGCAACCCAGCATGGAATATATTCAGTAATATTAACATAAAGCAATTCAAGCTTCTTTAATTGCATTATATTAAACAAATTAGACCACTCATCCAAGTGCAAAGTGCTTTCTTGTACGATATTAATTACTAAAAATGGAGCTGTGACAAAAGTTAAGGATGATAAATAATGTCAGAGCTCAGATTTCGCTGCTTGGCTGTCTGTTATTTATCCTCATTAACTCTTCCATCTAGGCATCGGGGCTTTAATGTGGAACATTAATATTCATATATGCTAAGTGTTTACAGTCACTCTGAGAAGAGGCATGAGTCACATTTAACCTCTCTCATCTTTTGTGCAGATAAGGCTCTCCTCTCCACAGTGATGGAGGGCACTTGGCTTTAACCTGCAGTGTGAGAGTTTAGGTTGTGCTGAATGTGAATGTGAAACATTGTGTTTACCCGCTCAGAAAATCACTGTTAAACAATTGCAAATGCTGATGTTTACTGAAAATCATTTTATCTGATATTAGCGTTATTGTGGAACTCAGCTCGGTTACACTTTATTTTAATAGTCCACTTTAGACATTCTACTAACTATAAGTAACTCTGTAACTACACGTTGTAGACTAGTTAGGGTAGGTTTAGTAGAATAAGCTGGCATATACTTTATACGCAGTTTCTGATAGTCAGTATGTAGTATGTTGTGGACCCGTCAAAATAAAGTGTTAGTAGATATTAAGCAGACAGTCTACTAATACTTTAGATTGTCTAAAGTTGACTATCGATATAAAATGTTAGCCTCAGCTCCACTGTATTTGGATATAGTGCAGGAAAAGTCAATCCAGTTTAGATCTGATTTGCAGAGACATGTTCATGTGGCCAAGCGTGAGTGGGATGTGCATATCTAAACAGATAGCAGATAATCGATCAAGACACATGAAGTGACTAAGTGTAAATAGACCCTAAGTGCTATAAAAGTCCCTAGCTCTGTCACATCACACATAGCCAAGCGCTGTGAGACGTCTCGAGTGTTCTCATGGGCAGGCAGCTGAGAGCCACAGAGGCGCTGTTTGGCTCGGTTTCAGACGTTAGTCAGTGATTACAACCATACCATTCCAGTGTTTAGCAGAGAGCTGGAAGAAGTGTGTTAAACATCTGTAATGTGACTTATTATTCCACTTATACTATGGTTACCACACCTCAAGATATAGTTTAGATGTTGTATTTAAAGACTTCAGGTTACTTCAAATGCTCTTGTGCGCAGGTTTATTTGTGTTTCTATATGCCCTAATACAAGGGTAGAAATCATATTCTGACAGTCCCATTAAAGAATCCCATTATGGCAAATATCTATTGACAGAAGATATAAGGTCTTTTTAAACTATCTCATCACTTTGTCAGCTCGAACACTCAAACACAAAGTTAAATATATATATATGTGTATTATTTTTATGAATGTTCCTGATGCAGTAAATGGCCAAACTGACATCTTCACCACCTGTTTAGAGATTGTTTAGCCGTGAGGCTTGGAAATTTCCCAGCTTATTGCATTTAGTTAAGTTGTGATTTAAGGTGCTTTTTTTTTTTTTTTAGAAAAGCATTTTCACCCATTTTAGTTGATCTCTTAGTCTTTTCCATTTTAGGCTTCATTTATCATTTATTCATCTGTTGTCTGTGACCCTTTAACAGACTGCCGGTTCTGAAGTCTTTCTTCTATCCTCTCTCTCTCTGCATCCCTCCCACATCAACACGCACTCTTCTGTTTCTATATGCATCGTTCTCTCTCTCGCTCTCAGTTTCTACCTTCAGCCCCCTGATCAGATCAATAGTTCTTAATCCATCTTCTCTTTGGTCCAGTCACTTCCCATAATGCCCAAAGGCAAAGTCACATGTCAAATGCTGCATAAATTTGATGCCTTGATCAAATCAAAGTGTGGGCGGCTGGTTTTGATCCATCATTTATGCTGGGGTCAAGGAGAGCTGGTGTCTTCTCATCTCTGAAGGTTGGCGCTCGAGCAGCAGCATGACTGAAATATTATGCTGGCAAAGTTGTGTGAAAGCTCTTTGTTGACCTCGAGTCGGGATGTTGATGTATTTATAGACAAAAACGGTTTGATTATTTTTCTTTCCTTTGCCATTGTAAGCAGCCATTTTTGTTTCTAGCGTGCTTTTGTGTGAGAGAGGCTCCAGGAACTGTTTGCCCTTCCGTTGCTTGGGTAAGATGTTTAGCGTTGGCACTGACTAAAAACTGTGAAGACAGTGGCGCCAACGTGTGTTTCAGAGGGGAGGACCGTTTAAATGCCCTGGTGATGTCACAGCACGATGGAGTTACAGATCATGAATATGAATTATGGTATGCTCAAATATCTACATATTATATTCTTACTTCAAATATTTTTAATAATTTAGAATTTATTTTTTTTAAACATTTATCATGCATAAGGTTATGACAAATAAAATAAAATACAGTAAAAATAGCATGATAGATGCTTAGCTCATGAATATTAATTAGATCATCCTAAATAAGGTCTCATTTTTAACATTAGTTAATACGTTATCTCACATGAACTAACTTTAGTAGGAGCAGTATGTTTTTATTATATTTTTTTATAAATATTATATTTTTATTATATATTTATTATATTTTATTATATTTTTTATTTATATGTTGAACTGTGCAACATATTTTCAAAGCATTTATTGTAAGGTTGTTTGAAAATAAAATTGTTCATTGTTTGTTTGTTTGTTTGTTAGTTCACAGCTCATTTAACTAAAAAAAAAAACAGTTTTAGATTTTAATAGTTTAGTAACATTAAGAATCATAAAAGCTGTGAAAGTGTTGTTCTTTAATAGTTCATGTTAAGTAATCTCAACAAATGAAACCTTATTGTGAAGCGTTATTAAATATGATTAAATTGAATTAGATTCAGTCAGTAGTAAAGAATTTGTCCCTGACTAATTAAGGTGCTTGAGACAAAATCATTCTTGGCCAGAAGTCATGTAATTGAAGCCTGTGAGCCCCGGCCTTTTGTTGTTTGTCATTCTAGTTGAAGTTACACTACTCGGTCCCTTGAGACTGTCTGAAGTGACTCAAGTTTCCCGCCGGGCCGCTGAGAGGGAGAGTCGCCTAAAGTGAACACTAACAGATACAGCCTTGTATTCAATTATTTAAAGCCTGTAGTGTTGTATTCACAGACTCGCTCGCTGCTACAATGGATTGTTTGTGCTAAGTGTATATTTGAAAGCCTAGAATTGAACTTTGACCTTCACCGCCGTTTGACCTTCAAGGAAGAAGTTAGCCTCTGTGATTCTGAAGAAACAGCCTACATGATTGAGAGTTGACATTGAGCAAGGTGGTTGGTTCTGAAAAAGAATAAAGATTAAGTAGCATCACTTATTTTTATTTATGCGTTGTTTTAGTTAGTGACCGTCTAAATGCGGAAGTATAACTGCAGTTTAGAAAATCTCTAATATGCTGATTATGGCTCAAGTATGATTTCAATAACGTTTCAATAAAAAGTTATCCTTACAGCCATTTACAAACATTTTGGGAATATACTTATTTTTTATTATTATTATTATTATTAATTATATTTTGTTCTGGTTTTTTTTTGTCATTTTATTAGTTTATTTAGTTTTACTTTTAAATAATTTAAATAATAATTTTTTTATTTTCTATTTATTTATTTATTTCATATTCAAAATTAAATGTTTACTTCAACTTATTTCAGTTAGTTAAACATTTCTACTGTACGTTTTGTTGCTTAAAATTTTACAGTTTACAATTTTAATCTGATGTATGTGACCCTGTACCACAAAAGAAGTCATAAAGGCCTTTTTTTTTTTAAAGATTTGTACATAATCTGAAAGCTAAATAAACAATCTTTCCACTGACGTGTGGTTTGTTAGGACAGTATTTGGTCGAGATACAACTGGAATTTGAGGGTGCAGAAAAATCTAAATATTGAGGAAATTGCTGCTAAAAGTGTCCAAATAAAGTCCTTAGCAATGCATATTATTAATCAATAATTAAGTTTTGATATATTTATAGTTGTAAATGTACAAAATATCTTCATGGAACATGATCTTTACCTAATATCCTATTATAATTTTTTTGGCATAACATAATAATTTTAGATAAGTTTGATCCATACATTTTATTGTTGACTATTGTTACAGATAGGCCCCAGGGTTATATATTCAAGCTTAATTTCAATGACTCATGGACATCGGTATGAACTCGAGGTATCTCCACACGTCCGCGTCTTTGGACGCTGATATTCCCCTGCTAAACTTTTTTTTAAGACAAATGATCACATTCAGTGCTCTGGCTGTTCTTCTCTCCGTAATACGATTCACGAAACGCTCGTTGTTGCGTCGATCCACGGCAGACTGGCCTGGTTATTATCGCACGTGCTGACAGCCCCTGATGATGTCACTGTTGTGCTGTTGCCATGGAGCCGACAGCGAAATGTATTCACGGTAGGTGCTGAGATCTGGTTTTGCATATTTTTTGGTCTCTCTGGCATCCTGTACTGCTGGAATCAGTATTCATCCAGACATCCCCAGGCAGACGCTGATGTTGAGCCAGCATGGCTGTCGTCAGGCTAGTTTCTCACTCCCCCTCCAAGGCCAATTCATTCCCAATCTCCTCAGCATGTGACAGGTGCAACTGTGTTATTGATTTGGGCAGTCGGTTTTAATGTGCTCCGGGATGCGCAACGCTTATTGTCTTCCCCCCCCTTGGTGTGCGTGTCTATTAAAATGCTGCCAGGAAAATGTTCTGAAATATTAGACAGTTCCCCCCTCCTCTCCTCCCATTCCCATTTCAGCTGAAATATATAAGCCCGTCGGCAGGCCAAAACCCAAGCCACGGGGTCCAGAGCAAGACTCGCTGTGAATAAATCACACTCGCTTGCTCACGCACACACATGCGGACGTGCCGCAGCGTTCACGAGGGAGTCTGTAAATAAAGTGCGCTCACCAAATGTGAAGAAAGCTGTTTAAATGTCAAAACCCTCTTCACGGGAGATGACAGGAGAAGCTGTAATGGCCAATGTAAACATAACGCCGCATTTTATAGTATGTTCGCGGTGTCCATCTCGTATGTTTTTCTACTCTGCTGCGTTTATCGCTGTGTTTACTTTCTGTCCGAGTCGCTGCTGTCTTCTCATGTCAGATTTATAGATCTATGTTTTGCACAGTTTAGTTTTAGTTGCAGCAAGACTACTTTCACATATAGGTTTCAATTAGGGTGCTAAAATTCATCTGTGGTACTTGCACAGAGTACTTCAGAGTACTGTAAAATGCATGTTTAAGTTGCCTCAACTGAAAATATCTTGCTCTGACATATCTTTAAATATGCCAGTGTCATTGTTCTGTCTTAAGATGCACACATTCTTCTTAAAAGCTGCTGAAATATCCTACTTTAACTGTAAGGCCTAGTCCTGGCTTAAGCCAAGCCCCGTCTGTGAAACCGGACCTAAATGCAAAGGTTCATGCAGTATATATAGGGTAGCTTTATATTTGTGTGTGTATATATATATATATATACTGTACAACTGCACTATATGCTATACAGTATACAAACACACATACAGTATGTGACTCTAAAGCACAAAAACTATAGCCTTAAGTTGCGCTTAACATCACTTCAAATCATTTGGATATTAAATAAAGATCATGTATTTTGAAGATATTTTGTATATGATCTACTGTAAATATATCAAAACCATTTAATATGCATTGCTAAGGACTTTATTTGAACAACTTTAAAGGTGATTTTCTCAATACAATTTTTTTTTTTTTTTTTTTGCACCCTCAGATTTTCCAATAGTTGTATCTCAGCCAATATTGTCCTATCCTAACAAACCGTACATCAATGGAATGCTTATTTATTCAGCTTTCAGATGATGTATAAATCTCAGTATACTCAGTAAAGTACCCATATGACTGGTCTTGTGCTCCAGGGTCTGTATATCCAGAGCACGGTGCTATGTTACAAGAAATCACGTCCCGTTCTCACTCCAAATACGGTTTTGTTTCTCAGAATTATTTTTGCACTCTGTTCTGAATGAATTCGTTCCTTGTCTTCCTGTTTTCTGTTCTTGCCCTCTTTTGGGTTCAGCCGAGCCTCTTCTTGCCGCACAGGATGTAGGTGCGCCCAAGTCTTGTGCGTTCAAAGTGCGTATATATTCACACCCACATACTTACACGCACAAATGCACATTATCTTATGTCCCCATTGCATTCAGAGTGGAATGTTAGCCGCATTTGGCCGTTATGCCAGATACAGTCAAACTCAGCTTTTGTTATTTACCAGAGCAGAGAAATGTAACCACGAGTTTGAAGCTGTCGAACTGTTTGACATCCACATCGCCAACAAGAAAATCCCACCAGAAGAAGAACATGATTGACAATCGGCTAAGCCACTTTGTTTGTGCTAGTGTCTTGGACCTACAGTGGATGACTTGTGACAAGTAGAGCTGAGCAATTAGGATTTGTTTAGCCAGTGCTGCAAAGGACCTAGTCAATGAATGGGTGTCTTTAATCCACAGCATAGTCTCCCACAAACGTACATGAAACATCTATACACACAAAGGCCGCGTGCTGCTGTACTGTGCTGAATTTCCATTGAGCGAATGCAGGCTTTTGAATTTAAGAGCGCTCTGAGAGTTCCCCATGTCTCTGGCTGCCGTTTTTGTCTAATCTTTATTTTCATGCGAACTATAGGAAAGTGTGCGGTGAAACCCTATGCATACACACACACAAACAAATCAAGCCACAAGAAAGCTGCTTGTTTGAGTAGGACCTGTCATTATTAGTGGAAACTGGGAAACAGGTTAGTGTGTCTGCTCTCTTGATGGTTTTTATTGTTTATAGCATATTCAAAACACATAATAGGCATCAGTGGCCAAAGACAGGGACTCTTTAACTTCTTTTTCACAGGTACAATCCAGTCATTTTATTATAAAAACATTCATGAGGATGAAAGATTTCCACACACAGATTTTGCATGAAGTCCAAGTTGGTCACAAACATTTGCCAAGCTGACCAGCAGAAAGACTTGTGGTGAAAGTGACTTTTCTGTGAGCGGCGTTCCTTGCATTGCAACAATGGATAAAGTTGGAAAGTCTTGGAGACATATAAACTACACTCATGAATATCGGACGTAAACAAGCAATCATATTCTAAGAAGGTTGAATGGAAAATTCTCATTTCAGTCGAGAAAAAACCCAAACTTCAGCTCCTCATTAAGAAAACAAAAGTGAGTGGTTGCGATCAGTCCTTTAAGTGCAAATGGCTTGTAATTGCTCATTTGCATATGCATAATTGCAGTCCATTTATGCCGCGAGACCTGAAATGTCCTCCACCACTTGTTCAAATGAAAGGCTAGAAGCGCAAGAGTATGCAATAATGGCCCGGCATGAAAAATTTATGGAGGAATACGGCACTCCAGCGCCTGCTAAGTGTTGTAGAGGGTATTTTGTAACATGAAGAGAGGGAGACATGTGCATCCTAATTTGATTTTTTAAAAGTTTGTACCGGTGGTCGTTTTTTGTGTTCATCTGTCCATCGTAAATTAGTTGATGTCTTTCATCAAGCCTCTTCCCTGCACTTTCTCTTAACTAGCTTTCTGACACCACAGATTAACTTTGAGCTGGATAGAACAAGTCTGGATTCTCTCTTCAGAAGAACGTTTCTTGGGTGAAGTAATGAGTTATGGTGGAATCAGATGCACTTTGCTTGACGCAGTTCATTTTGACACATACATTGTGCTTTGTTAGAAAATAAAAGGCTTTTTTTTTTTCTTTGCAACTTTCAAGACTCTTTTTTGCCGCTGAAAAATATAGTAGAAAAGCAAAAGGAAATTATGGAGACAATTATTTGAGCCTCAGAATTTACTCTACAAAGATAAACGTGTTCATTTATGTGTAAATATTATGCAAATTAAATGTGAAAAAACATTAGCTATAACATACAGTGCATTCATATTTAGAGAGAGAGAGCAAGACAGTCTAAAAATGTAAAACCTTGATAGTAAAGAATGGCCTGGAAATACTGTATATACTTTTTTTTCCAAAGTAAGTGGTTGCCAACAAATTATTTTATCTTTATTAACATTTATTTCAAAATTAGTCAGCTAGTTTATTTAATCGTAGCTAAAATAAATAGATCGCAACCACTTACCTTTTAAAAAGTAGTAAATTCAATAAAACGCTAAAAAAAAAGCTAAATTCTCTTGCTTTGAGTTTTTGTCTCAGCACTGGCGGGCTGTCACATAGCTTTCAGATCATTTTTCCGGCAGCATCTCATCCATATACGAATAATTCCCCTTAACTTTCCCTCTATTATGATCCGTCGAGCCGCTCGACTCTCCTGAAAACCGAAGGAAAAGTTGGATTTTATGGTGTCTCACTTTTGAACCATGGCAGCCTCTTTCAAACGTATCACTTCATCCCCTTCATCACCTCCATTTTTGTTGAAAGGTGTCACCGAAAGGAGGAAAAAAAGAGGAGCCGTAAAAATCATACCTGAACCGATAATGAGGTCGGCGAATGAATGAATAATTCTCTCATATCTTTTTCTTCTCACTATCTCCTTACAGTGTGACAGCGAGAGTGACATCGATGACAAGGTAAGACTTCTTTTCATGAGTGTTTGTGTGTTTACTTAACCCGCCGCCGAGTGAGTACGAGCGATTTTGGAGTTTATAGTATGAAAGTCTGTCTCCTGTCTGCATGCGTGTTTGTGTATGTGTGTAGATGACAGAAAATGGCTGCCAGTCTTGTGATTGTTGTTTATTTGCATATTAAAGCCATACAAAGGCAAAGGCGGTGCGATAGAGAGAAAGTACACTTATTGCGGAAGTGTTTTAAGCTTTGTTTGAGGTGTCATTGTGTTTGGCGTGTCAATTCAAATACTTTGAAGTTGTTTGAACTTGAAAACTAGACACCTGTCTTGATGTTTGTGCTAGTTAATTCTAGGCAGGAAGTACTATTGTGAACTTCACTTAAAGAAGGGGAGCGCTTTTGTAAATGTGAAGAAAAGGTGTTTTTGATTAGCTAAAGTAACTGTAATTCTTATTCTTATTAGCATTAATGTACTATTTTGATGTGTTTTCCTTGTCCTGTTTCTGAAAGGTGCATTATTTAACCTTCTAACAGCTATCAAGGAGGCTAGGCTAGTGGCTTTTAAAGCTGGGACGCTGGTTTAAGCTGGTCCTTTTACTGGTTCATGCTGGTCGTTTGGCAGCACGTGACCAGCATAAACCAGCATATGCTGTTTTCTCAACAAGGCATTGATTAGAATTAGGCTACCATTCATTACTACAACCTCCATTTCAGTCCCACTTTATATTAGGTGGTCTTGATTACTATGTACTTGCATTTAAATGAATCATTTGGTACAATGCACTTATTGTGTGCATGCATGTTTTTACATTGCACTTATATTTTTAAAAACACCTATGCAATTAAATTGCATAATCCATCCCTTACACTTAAACCTACCCATAGCACCAAACGTGTCCTTAACCTTACCCGTATCCCGCCTCAATAGCAGCAAAAACGTTTTGCCATACAATATGAGCACACTAAGTACACTGTACTTATTTTTTGATGTCAGTACATAGTAGTTAATGCCACCTGATATAAAGTGTGAGTGATGTTTCTGTGTGAGTTTGCGTGACCGTTTTGATGTGCGAGTAAAATGTTGTCTCTGGTTTGTAATTTGATTTGTTATCTCGTCAGCAGACGTTAAATGACAGAGCTGGTCTTATCTAAATTTGCAGATTCTCTTCTTTAACGTGATGTATATATAGCATCCACGCAAGCTACTGATTTGCATATCCTTTGCAAAATAAACAACAGCTACAGCCATATAGTGATGGATAGATAGGTCTCCGATTATACCATTATGTCTAATTTGTTATTCAAATGCGCTCTGGTCACGAATGCTTTCGAGATTTGGTTAGCGGTTTGTAGGTTGCCAGATCCTTTCCGGTGGAATGTTTTTCCCGGCACCTTTAGCGCTTGTTTATCTTTTAATATTGATAACCCTGTAATGTCTGTCACCCATATAAACAGCATGTAGCTCCAGTGGAAGTGTAACACGTGTTAATTCCCCTGCAGTTAAGCAATTACTCCCTGCTAAATGAATGTGATAGCATAACTAATCTCCTGTAAGCCAAGCTCCCAGTTCAGTGGAAAACGTCTCCGGCGCGCTCTATAAATAATACATTGATAGCGAGCAGCAATTTGCATTAACCGCAGCTCACGCTAGTCAATAGGCTTTTATCTCTCTCCTCATTGAGGCAGATGGTAAGAGAAAACCTCTTTGGATTTGACACGATGAAGAGAGGGACGTTTAGAGGCTGCTGTTCTTTTAACACTAGTATGCTTCAGAGAAAAGAGAATCAGGGTATTCCACACTTATTTTAGGGCCCTTTACATTCTTTGTTTCTCTGTGGGTCTCGTTCATTTAATCATGTTGTGTTCCAGATCATGATAATATGGTCACGAGTTATTTACATGTTCCTTTCCTGTTTCTAGGCATTCAAACTGATCATAACAGATCTAGGGCAAAGAAAGTAGAGGGAACATGTGGCCAGGTTTGAAGCATACAGCATAAATTTTTATTTTAATAATTCGGTGATGATCCTAGTGCGAGTTCTGGCCATTACTAAAACTATTTTTAGGCATTGCAGTGGGGTGATATCATACTTTTGGTCATCATGGAGATGCTCTAAGGTTGTGATACTGTGTATGCGCTACTATGCAAAAGAAATTTGATATTCATGTTTGAGAACACATTCAATTGAGCAAGATGAATGCAAAATCAATGCAAAAAAAGCATATTTAAATGATTTCTGAAGGATCACGTCACATCGAAAACTGGAATAATGGCTCATCTAAAGTCGTCTAGGCATCACAGGAATAAATTCCATTTAAAATATACTAAAATTATATTTCAGACAATGTATTTTTAAAAATAAACATTAATCAAATGCTTTTTTTAAGGTAATATATATATGTATATACATTATTTAAGTGTGTACTATAGTGCTATAGTATATATAGATATGTGCATGCAAGTTTTGTGTTCTTTTGCCATGTTAAAATGTAAAATTTAGAGTCCCCGAGACGGCTGTATATGTAGCACATGAAGGGTAATCCCAGACTTTTCCTTCACATTCATGAGAACACATGGAAGTAATTGCAGTGCTCAGAGTCAGAAAGAGTTTGTGCTCCTTCGGAAGAGTGCATCCGGTTAGGATTTCTTGTCTCTTCTGCTAGAGATAATAGTTGGAGGTGAGAGCATTGAGAAAATGAGCTGTGGTTGGTGTTTGTGTCCAGGTGCGCGGGTGAACACCTCGTAGGTGTTTTTCTATGAGCGTATCGATCTTAAACAGTAAGCACCGGCAAAATAACATGTTTACCGCTTCAAAAATCACTCATCATAATTGCTTTGCATAAAGAAAAGAATAAACACTGTTATTTGTAAATGTATACATTAAAATCTAATCTAAAGCCTTAATCTTTCCCTCCTGTAGAGTGGCACTGTAACAGGTGTCTTCCCCTGAACAATAGCTCCTTTGAACAGTTGCAGGAAGAACGTGAACAGTCTCTCTCATGGCGTTTTTACACATTACTACATTATAAAACAGCCCGCAGGTGCGCTGGAGGGGCGTAATCAGTTGGGCTGATTTGAATAAAATTGCTTCATGTGTAGATCGAGTCCACTTATTAACAAAGACATCACGACTTGTTCAAAGAAAACAGCTCACGCGGTGCATGACAGATGATACCACCTGAGGGTTAGAGCCATCGCTGAAATTACATACGCAGTTGCGGCCAAAAGTTTTAGAACTAGCTGGAGATAGTATATTTTTATTCATTTAGAGCATTGTATGATTTCTGCTTTCATTATGTCTTTTTGGAACAATCTTTTTTCCTCTTCCGAAGTGGATGACAGCTGGTTTTGTGTGTGCTTCTCAAGGAAATGATTTCTTTTAAAGGTTCTTGTACAGAAAGATTAAACATTGCTAAAGAACACATTCAACACTTTTTCTGGATTCTTTTTTGTGCACCGGTATTTCTGATATCTTTCTAGTTATATATTGTAGTGTCTCAAAGTCAATTTTATCAATACTGTTTCCTATTGTGAATGATGAGTTCATGTTATTCCTATGTATATGTACAGTCATCTTTAATCAGATAGACATAACTTAACTTTCCACTGACGTGCTTTAGGCTTTGTGGACTGTAAGATAATTCCTACCAATAGCCAAATACCTATTTAGACTAAATTTAGTCTGACTCCTTTCTGGTATGTAACATCCACTTTTCAAGGTCCAGTTGGTTCCAGATGCTCCTCATTGATTGTCCTGTTTTGCATTATTCCTTGCAAACATATTGACTTCAAGTCAAGTACTTTCTTTTTAAAAAGTGGGAAGTTGATTCTAACAGATCAGATCAGTTTCAATGGTTTGAACTGGATTGCTGTAATATGTTTAAAAAAAAAAAAAAAAGAATATTTTTATTTAGAATGGATTAGCGCTGGGCAATGATTGATTGTGATGAATCGCCTCTGAAATAAACCTTTTGAGCACACGAAGAAGGCGGGTGCAAAACATTACCAGCAATCCTGCCCCTTGTAAGTAGAAATATATATTAGCAGTTTCAGTCCCAAGTGATGGCCTATAAGAAGGTGTCTCATTACCAACATGTCACACAAGTAACATTTCATTATGTGTAAAAGCAAAGAGCTCTCTCAAGACCTTCGCAAACAGCACTGTTGCAAAACATACTGATGTCGTTGGTTACAGGAGGGTTCCTATACTTCTGAATGTTCCAGTGAGCACTGTTGGGGCTATAATCCAGAAGTGGAAGCACTGACAAAATTAATTTAAAGGAGAAGTTCACTTTTCAAAAAACCTTTGCTGATATATTACTCACCCCCATGTCATCCAAGATGTCCATGTCTTTCTTTATTCAGTCGAAAGGAAATGAATGTTTTTGACGAAAACATTCCAGGATTCTCCCCATATAATGCATTCTATTGGGACCCAAACGTCCACATGACAGTTCAAGGTCCAAATGACAGTTTCAGTGCAGC
>JAUMHP010000046.1:1276912-1288565 GCA_032361065.1 Enteromius trimaculatus
CACTTTAGGCTTCAAAAACGCTCTTCAGAAACCTACGAGTGACGTCACGGACACTACGTCCATTTTTTTTTTTTTTTACAGTCTATGGGTTTAACGTACGTATTAAACCCCACCTCTTCTTGACGATTGGTTGGCCGAAGTTTGTTTGCACGCATTAAACCCCACCTCTTCTTGACGATTGGTTGGCTGAAGTTTGTTTGCGCACATTAAACCCCACCTCTTCTTGCCGATTGGTTGGCCGAACTTTATTTATTGCAGCCTCTGTGTTGTCTTTCGAGAGCGTTTTTTTCTCAGTGTATTCAGAGGGCAGACAGCAAGACGATCAAGGGGTGATGTATACGGTTTGAGATAAAAATGAAATCGAGCTAAAATCCTGCAACATTACATAGAGCACCTTTAATGAAAAAGTAATTTTAGTTAAACTGTCTCAGTGCTAGTGTAAAACAACACCCTGTCAAAACAGCAAGCCGTTATAATGCATGACTCTTTAAATGCTAATATATACTTTTTTTTTTGTTTTTACAGAAAGTACTAGAGTAAAATGCCGATAGCGCTGCAAGAGTTCTAAAACCCAGAAACAAGTTAGCATTATATCTATATAACAGAAAAAAACACTATATATTTGTGAAGTAATTCAGAAAAATGCATCTTCTCATGCTTTATTGCTTGCCGAGAACTTTAATAGTACACATTAATAGTACCCATAACACAGTATGATGATGTTTGTTTATAAGAGATTTCTGAGTGACCCACTGTGAAATTACTGCAAAAGTAATTATTAACCAGGAATACACTGTAATTCCACTGTAAAATGTTCAATGGTGTGGAATAACACAATAGGTTTTTGTCTAGGGAACCAGGGTGATGCTAACTTGAAAAATATGTTCTCGTAACAGTGGCAGGCAGGAAATGTTTGAGAAACTCATTTGGAAAAAAATCATTATTTTTCAAAGTACATTTGGTTTCATAGTGGAAAGTAAATTCGACAAAGAAGCCAGAGGTTGAGCACACTATTGTTATACAGTAGTCAGATTCTTGACCTTTTTTTAATAGATCCTTGACTTTTGGTTTTCTGTTAATGGCAGACACAGGTACCGAATACTTCTAGGGTTATGATTCATTTTTAAAACATGCATTTGATGCATCACACTCTCCACTGTGTGTTTGGCATTTTCTGGAGCCAAAGCGAGTATTCCTCTCCTCTTTCTCTGAGGTGTCCAGCCAGAGCTCTCAGTAGAGACTCATTTATAAAGGCACTCCGCTGGCTGGCCCAGTCACGCACTGGTGCTTTGGACATCACTTCACTCCACTAATGGTCTTACTGGGAGAGGTTCTGCATCCTGGCCATCCATCAATGTGTCAAGATAGGGATGTGGAGATATTTGAGTGTTTTACTTTGTATTTTCGTGTGTGTGAGAGAGCTCTGTGTATCTATGCATCCATACCTCCACCAGTAGGAGTAAACAGAGGAGATTTCCACCTATAGTTTTGCATTGTGCAACTTTTAGGTCATGTGAACTTTACAATTGACTGACATTTGGTTGTCTCTGCACACTAAACTGGGATGGAAGACAATATTTTTAGCATCCGAAACTGACACAGCGCAGCTTTAGGAGATGGCACACTCAGGGTCTTGGGCTACTTGATTCACTCCAAAACTACTGTCTCGTTTAGAATCAACCTTCTCCTGTCCTCTCCTCTATTGATTTACCTCTGTGAACTTGTACTTTCTCTCTTTCTCTGTCTTTCTCAGCCTTTCTCTCTCTGTGATGCACTACTCGTCCTTGGGAGTCGTGCGTGTGTGTTTGGGCCGAGTTATAGTATAAATCAGATGAAAGGTAGAGACTGGGCCTGCAGGGTTGTGACTTCCTCTGGAGAGTACTGCAGCTCCAACTGAATAAATGGGAAGTGAAATGGCATATGGAGCCATAAAGTGCTCAGACTGAGGACTAGGCCACTGCGCTCTCCAAGCGAATGAGATTAGATTTACACATGCAGCCTTCGGATTTAGAAAGCTTACACTTTGCCCAGCCTTTGTGGCTGTGTATGTTATTGGGAGTTTCATGGTTTTAGAGATACTGTGTGTTAAATTTTAAACAGTTATGTAAGAAATTATTCACCCAGAAATACGGTTCAAAGCTTTTTGGGGTCAGTAAGAGGTATATTTTGTAATTATTTAAAGACATGAACACTATTTTTACATATGCAGCAAGGATGCATAACATTGATCAAAAGTCACAGTAAAAAATATACGGCTATTCATCAAAGAATCCTATCAATGTGCACATCAAGGTTTCCACAGAAATATTAAGCACCACAACTGTTTTTGACATACATAATAACACCAAATCAGTATATTTATCTATAGATTGTATCATGCGACACATAAAACTGGAATAATTAAATATCAGCTTTGGCAACATTGGAATAAATTACTTTTAAAATAAATCCATACAAAAATATTATTGATTTACTGTAGTTTTTGGGAAATAAATGCAGGCTTGGACTTCAAATAAACTACCATAAAGTACAATCAATGTACAGTTGTCCATATGACAACATTAATGCCTTGTATGAGCTACGTGTATGTTATACAATATTTCAAATTGAAATCTAGATTTTAGCCATCAGTTTTGAGATAAAGAGCAGAAAGATGAGAAATGAGACCACCAGGGGACCCAGACAGCTGGTTAAAAAGCAATTACATGACTGCTTTCTACTTCCTGTTTAGTGGGATGTTACAGACTTCCAGACAGAGTAAGAGGGAGCGGATGGGGTAATAAGGGCGAAACGGACACCGTAACATTTTCAGACATACCCTCAAGGAGAGGAGGGCCTCTTTTATTAGGTACAGCACAAGATTTATTCCTTTATTCCTACCGTGGCTTAAAAATAGCCTTAGTCATTTCCATATGTGACCCCAGGGGGAAAGGTTGACAGGGCCTTTCCAGGCCTATTAGCCTCCCTGCCCAGTTTAAGAGGCCATAGTCAAGGGCTGCCAGGATGGGGTCTGCACCCTCTTGAGTTCAATTGGTTAGAATCACAGATGGGGAGCTCCTCCGAGCCCCCGAGTTAAAGAGAGACTCGCTCGATATGGAAAGCTATAGAACACAGGGTGTGCTGTTTCTATGTTCCTCAAGGAGGAAATAACTTAGCCTCCAATTAAAGGTTTAAGATGTTAAATAAAACTCAGCACTGGTGCTTTTTAAAACAGCAGGGTTAATGCTTGTTTGTCTTTATGATCAGGCTTCAAGGGAATAGATATTTCCTTTCCTGCTTCCTAGGATTTGGTTGCTTGTGGTGCATTTTCTGCTGCTTCTGCCGTTTTTTTTTTTTGTGCATTCTGATAGCTTCAAGATTTATTACTGTGTAAACACTAAGAGAAAACCTAAGATAGGTTTCCTCTAGAGTTTTACAGAAAAGCTGCAAAGCTTTCTTACTTGGCTCTATTAGCTTAGTTGTACGCTCATAAAGACCACACTAGCTACACTTTTCATAGATACTGTAATGGATGTAAAAAACTAATTACTCAAAGAACTGAGCACAGACATTGTTAAACTTTTAAATAGGATTTTAAATGCAGCTGTCGAAAAAAAAAAATGTTACACATAACACATAAGCCATCACGCAGGAGCTCTTTGCAAGGTCACATTACTTTTAGACTGTATCAGTGCTGTGGTTTCAAAAATGACCAATAAAGTTTTCAATCAGATGTCGGCTGCAGTTTTTTTTTTTTCAGTGCAAATCAGAAAGACTTAATGCCTCCCAGCATGGCTGCACTTAGTTAGTGGATTTTAGTGTGTTATTGAGTTTAAATAACCTGTAAAGTGTATTTGCTGGACAGCTCGGCATTATGGACCTCTCCCCAGGCTGCTGACAGTGAGTGAATGGGGTCATACAGAGTGGCACGAAATAAAAAAAACAATTACATTTTGTCCAATATTTCATTCTGTGGAAAAATTAATTAAGTACTTTTAGTTGGTATGAATGGTATGAGGTATAGTTGGTTGATATTCCATGTATGCTGTGCAAAATGTATCTGTCTGTCTATCAATAGGAGAAAACATTGAAGATTTCAACCTGTAGTTTTGTGTATTTTATATCTATCTGTCTATATATCTGTCTGTGTATCTCTTGCCTGCCTGGTGTTTTCCTTCAGAATGTCTTTGAATAAGAGGAAGCAGAATTAAAATGATTTTTTTTCGTGCTTCTGTGTTTCAAATTTCCAAATTGTTTTGTAATTTTAAAAGCATTCTCAGTTCAATACTGAAAGCCAAACTACCCTACTTTGTGCAAAAATTGGCTGTAGGTTTTGTGTGTGTCCTTGTATAAGTCTGTGTTTGTGGGCAGATGTCTTTTAGTGTATGTTTTTCTTTCACTATTATATTCAGTGTGTGTGCATGTGCAGTCTCTGCCTATATTAATAAAACACTAGTGGCAGGCATGCTTGTCTGTGCATTCTGAGCTCTGGGTAATACATTATGGAACAAAGAAACAAAGGACCAATATGAACTCAGTGTAGACTGTTTCAACCCTTGTCTCTAGGGCTCTGTAACACTAATTAGAGAAAAGGCCCTCTTGCCCTCTGTTCTCTTTATATTCCCGTCTCCTTGCTCATCCCCCCATCCCTATGGATTTGAAGAGGAGGTTGGCAAGGGCACCTCCCCCTTTCAGATGAGTGTCTAGGGTCTTCAAGGGTTGGTCCCACAAGAAAAAAAGAGGGGTAAAAGTCATGTCAGGCTTGTGTCCAGATGGAAGAGAAAAATGAAAACATGGCCGTGGGAGTGATTGAGACTGGCTTTTCTGGCAATGCTAACGTGCAAAAAGAGGCTAATCCATATTAGCTGCACAAAAGCATAGGAGATTAGCGTGTGTGTTCATTAAAATGCATTAAAAGACCTTTTTATATGACCTAACAGACCAGAGAATGAGTGGTTCAGGGGGAAAACAGAATTCCACGCTTTTGTACAAGCTTCTGTTTTATTCTCTTCAATTCTTAGGAGATGCATCTATGTTGTCTATGCTTATGTTTTGTAATTCTTGTTCTGTGTGGAGAGAAAGCTTGTAGAGGCTAGCTTGGCTATGCTAACCAGCGTCAGATGCGTCACTGTTGTTGTATCAAAGGAACATTCCAGGTTTATTAAATGTTAAGCTTAATTAACAAATTATACAGTGTAGGTGAATGGGCATGTGAGGACACATGCATCTATAAATTACAAGTATTCTTTAAATTAAAAGTATTTTTACAGTTGTTTTAGGATTTATGGCATTGTCATGACATTTAAATTTTACAATTGCATGTATTTTTTCTGTGATGTTAACGTGCAGTATCTTTGTATTCTTTTTTTCAACCTCAAATAGCCCTTGTACATTCTTACTGTACAAAGACTAGGCTCACTGGAAAAAGGTACCTACAGCTAAATTTTCACTTCAAAAAGATGCATAAGAAAATACCAAAATATCAAAAACAGTTCATACAACGCAATGCAATTTTCACCTTTCAATTAATTAACACAAATCATTACAGGGATGCATTATCGAATAAAAAATATATATATAATTTACTTGGTTACGGCAAAGTGCTATGTTATGAACTCCAAACACTTTAGTACCATAGTGCATGATTTGTAAAGTGATACGTTTTAATATTTGTATCTCAATTTGTATCTGCAAATCGAAACTCCATATCTTTTATTTCAGACATGGTAAACCTGCTCAGTAGCTCACCCGGTACGATAAAGCATTTGTGTATAAGTCACGATGAAACATCTCAATGACTTGTAGAATCAAGCTTAAAAGGCATGATTGTTTCTGCAAGTTAGTTTTTATCTCATATTTGCTTTTGTTAATACTATTGGTTAGGTTTGGGGTAGGCTTAGTGTGGCTGCTGTATGTTATTTCTAAATGTAATTGAGCGCTTTTAGAGCAAAATGTGCAAGAAGCAATGTGATTTTGCAGAGATATTACCACAGGCATGTACAATCAAAAATACAGAAAAATGACAAAACAGGGATACACCACCACTGCTGGCCCTGTGATCATAATGGAAAGCAGGAAAATTGACTGCTCTGTGCCCATTTGATATCCTCTCTTATTCCTTCTAGGACAGCTTTGATTCTTGTTAAGCCAACATCTTGATTCTTGTTAAGCCTACATTAACTGTTCATAGGCTTCAGCGCCCTAGTCAAAGACTCTTTCCTTGTCTAATGGGCCTTGAGAAAAGAGTAGACTTGCATTTTGAGATGCTACGTCTTTGAAAGCATCAAGGTGGTAATAGATATAAACGTTGCAAGCATGCATTCTTTGGCAGCAGGGTAGAAGATTGTTTAGCCTGCATGAGTAGCATATGCTAATGGGATTTTCTTAGGTGTGCGATATCGACTACGCTCTGATTTTGACAAATAGCATTGAATACTTTTAGCTTTGGCTATCACTTAACTAATGCATCATCTTTGCAAATAGCATTTTGCTGATCAGGCATCATCTGTGAAATACATATCTGGCCAATGGGATATGCCCCAGTTAAAAGTGGCTTAGCAAGTCCTCCACGTAAGTGTCTTGAAAGCATTGTTACTGCAAGCCTCCATCAGTATTTGTCATGTTTATAACTGCCTCCCTTTTAGGATTCCTTTTTTCAGTGTACCACCATCTTGATGAGAGGCATCCGCCCTGCGCTTCATTCCCATAATGGCCTCGCTTGACTGTATATCATACGCTGGGTGATTTAATCTGCCACTTTGCTGTTAATGCACAGAAAGTGACTCAAATTTCATGGCTGCTGGAATCAACCGCTGCTTTATTGTTATTAGCGTCATGCTATTGCCACTACCTCTGAATGCAATAAGCATAAAGCAGCTATTCTTCAAGGCAAACGTCAAAAGGAGTGTGAGGGACAAGCTGTGCATGGTCGGTATGAAAAATTGAAACCTGAATAGGGGATTCACATCCCTGGCATGACTGCTGCTCACTGCTGATTGAATTGGGGAAGGCTAATGCAACCGGCCTGCAAAGTTGCACCTACTACAAGATGCTAAGAGTGAACAGCTTGTTACCCAAGTGTTCCTTTTTCCTCATGACTTGTTTTTCCAGTCAACACAGAATTCACGGTTCACCTGAATTTGATTAGCTGACCCCACGGTTTGTTTATGTTACGTTTTCGAGGTCGACTGGCGTTCCGAGTCAGCTCCCAGTTTGACCACGGTTCATAGAGCAGGGCCGTGTAAACAGCTGGCTTGTATTCGGTAATTCGATTTGAAATCTACTGTCGTAAATTTAATTTGATGATAGTAATGTGATATTCCTAACTCAATTCATTTCATTTGCTTGCTGTTGATTTGTTATTCACTGGAGGATTTCTTCCTCAACTTCACTTTTCCTTTCCATCGCCCTGGTAAATCTTGATTTCCTGTTTTAACTTGTTAAAATGAGAAGTGTCTATTTACTGTCAGCAAAGTTGTATGTTTAAGGTGTAACCCGAGGGGTCAATGTTATTATCCTTCTTTGAGCACTTTCATCCCTACTGTGCATCACAGGTTAGAAAAACAACTAGGTGATAGTGATTAATATTAGGGCTGTGCAAAATGTGAGATTTTTTTATATAGCGCCGTGTAGTCCAATTTACAAACAGATGACTCTTTTGAGTCATTTATTCACTTCACAGAATCACTCATAAAACTTACAGTCTGATGAATCATTCATTGAATGAACGCACTAAACGCAAATTGATGCAATTCGTCCATATTTTACGAGGTGGCTAATTTGTACAAATTCCTAGCCTGGACCCGCCTGTACTTCCTTTGACGCTACATTCACTTCGCGCGCGAAATTAGTCTGGCAAAGCTGCCTTTTTAGAGCATTTCCGTTCCCAAAAAAGTGGGAACCAACGAGAAGCCCCAACCCCCACCCCCCGGCACGACTGAGGCGGGTGCAACGCGATGCAGTTCTGCGACCCGAAACCATACCGACTTTCAAACATGGCGCGTACCAAGCAGCAACAATCGTTCGTCTCTGCTGTTGCAACTGTTTTGAGAAATTTTCATGACAGGTTTTTTTTTTGAAAACGGTGCAGAAGTAATTAAGGTAAGTAAAGACATTTTCCTACTGCTTTAATGAAGCTAGCTACAATTAGTTACGGTGGCTTCAGGTTCCATCGATACGCATACGTCATCGGAATGAGTATTCTGATTGGTTGTAGATTCGTCCAGTAGTATACAGAGGCATCTGATGGACGCAGGTTAAGCCCGCCTCCCAGAAGGCGGGTAGTAAGGTAGCTTTGCCAGAGTAAGCTCCTATGAACTTTATAGTCGCGGAAGCAAAGCTAACAAATTCCTAAAGTTTTTGCTAAATCGTAAGTATTTTACGAGTTGCCAATTCGTATGAATGACATACACATAGCCCCGCCCTTAACCTACCCATCACTGGGGTTTTAGACAAATGGTACAAAATCATGCGAGTGAGGTCATACCTCTTAAAATACGTATGAATTGGCCATGAGACTGTATTTTCATATATTGTAAAACAGTGAAATATAGCACCACTGTTGATATTGTGTTTTATGCTATTACTGTAGCAAGTATCCATGTAGCTTTTTGTGTGTGTGTGTGTTTCTCCATAATTGTTTTGCAATAGAAAAGAAGAGGTGATCTGGTCATGGATTTTGAGCGCTAATTGATTAACAGTATTGACTTAGTATGTATTGTATTGACCGCTGCTTAGCTGAAAAGACTCAAATTGCCCATCGGAAATCAGGCCTGTGCTAATGCAGCCTCCAGTGTAACCACGCCGTTGTTTTCCTGCACTTAAACCTTCCACACTTCTTCTTTTTCCATCCCTTGCTTTTCCTCAAGGGGGCTTATTATACACTTCTGGAGCTCTATGAGGAGGCAGGGAATCTCTCAGTGGGAAGCCTGAAAGCCCGGTCTGTGGCTGGGGTAAGTCTGCAGGAGCATCTGCTGTCCGCGGCTGGGTTGGAGCTCTGACGCGTGGGTCTGGAGAACTATTCCGGAGCTGCTGTAGTTCAGATGAATGCCAGCGGATTAACATATCTAACACGGTGGAGGAAGGCAGGGCTGCTGGATGAAAAAAAAAAAAAAGAAAGCCAGAAATGCTTGTGTCCGCATTCAGATCTACGAGCGTGAAATGCAGCAGCATATGGTAGGCGAGGGGACACACGTGCTGCATCCAGATACATCAGACTCAATTTTCCCATCCTTTGTCTTTCCCATTTCTGCCTCTCGGTCTTTTCAACTGCTTCTGTCCTTCTCTCTCGCTTCTTTCTTCCTGTTGCACTCTGCCTCTTCCCCTTATTTGTGGCGAACGTGCATGCAAAGTGGCTTATGCAAATACTCATGTACGCGAGCATGTAAAACCATATGGATCTTTCGTAGTACGATAAGAGATGGCACACAGCACGTACCCGACGCACACACAAAGAGAGAGATTTATCACTTCGTTTCCCTCCCCTTTTTCCTCTCTTTCTGGCCTGACACAGCCCTTGGATCTATTCCCAGAGCTGACCCCTTAGTGAGGACATTGATGTAGGCTTGCTAATGATGAGAAATGGAACCATAATGCCGGCTGTTAAACCTCGGGGGCGCACAACAAATGTGCTTCCGAGACCCGGCATTTGTCTCTGAATAGATTAGATCCTAGCTGTGGTAACCTTATATTTAATCTCTCTACCTCTCTCTCTGCCTCCCTCTCTCCCTTCGCTGGGCCAGTAGCTGTTCCTCATGATAAATAATACTTTATCATCCTCTGCCGCGGGCGCAGCCAGACTGCTTTAACCGTTGCTGTTCCGGAAGAACAATGTGATGCTTTTGTCTTCACGTGTGTCATAATTTAACCGCACTGGGGATGATGAGGCCGGATCGTTAGCGTTTCTTTCCACATTTGCATGCCGTGCGAGTCCCACGAGCATTTTACCTGGGCGTCCAATTTGGATGTTCTCCGTATGGAGTGATAGCATTCCAGCCGGAATGAATAATGTGAAGAATTTAGAACACATGTTGTTCAATTTAGTCCGCCTCGTCGTCTTGTTAGTGCGTCTCCTGCGTTCAGTTGTGAGAAAATGAGAGCAAGTTATATTAAGTCTCTCTGAGGAGTTTTTTTTTTTCCATCCAATCAGTGTGAACACCTTTTTTCTGTGACATTGTTCTGAAAGCTCTCAGAAAGCGAGATCATATCCTTGTTATTCTCCTCAGAAAAAAAAATGTGCGGCAACGACACGGAAATCTGATAAATTGGCGCCACAACATATTAAATTATCAATGCACATGAAAAATTCATTCTAGAATGCCTTTCACACTTTCTGAGTCAGTGCGCAATTTACTTTTATCTTGTTAAGGCTGGGAAATTTTATTATGGAAAAATAATGCCACTGTTTTTTTTTCCTCCCTAGACTCTCTCTCGTTCGCTCCCAGTTTCTCTCTCTGATCCATTTTAAATGGTTGCAGTAATGGTGCAGAAAAATAGGCTGAAAATGAGAAATCGCTCATGAGTAGTTATAAATATTCATGTGAACGATAACTATGTTAGGCTGCTTTTCTGAGTTCTTCTGCAGTGAAAGCCTGTCCTCGCCACAGAAATCTTGATGATTCTTGGTTAGTTCCTCCATAGTTCTGAAAGGCTGTGGTTCTAAAATGTTTACTTTTCTAAATGCATACTTGTTCAATGTGCCTTTATTACGAAACACGACTGGTGGAATGTGCGGTATAATCGTGCACGTTCTTTAACCAACAGACCGAACGACTTCAAAAGGTGTAATTTTGCTGCCATGTGGTCAAATTCTAACCAATGATTAAAGAAAATGTGTGTAAGTGCTTTGATAAATCACTTCCTGGTTTTGCAGAACAGAAATCTGGAATGGCTTGCATAGTGAAGTTTCAAATGCTGATTTGAGTGATTTATAGCCACAATTTTAAATCGCTCTTTGTGTGGGACACATATTACTTATTGTTAACAATGTGGTTGCACGTGAATAAAAACGTCTTTTCTTAACAACACATTTCCAGTAAGCCTTTCCAAATGCACATACAGTATCCAATCCACTCATTTGTCTCTTCCGAATGACTTTGTCACAAGCAAAAAGCATGTAAAGTAGATGCAAAGGTGTTTTGGAGAGAACAAAAATGGTCACCTTGTTCTCATCTGTTAAAAATAAGCAAAATGACAAAAAATGTTTGTCAGGAGGTTAAGAAAGACACATTATTTGTACTTACTTAAGCTAATGTTATTTCAAAACCTTATGAAGTTTTTGTTTGTAGTGCGACACAAAAGGAAATATTTCATGCTCTTCCGAACGATGGCAATCATAATGTCCATGTGTGCAAGGACAAAAACGCTGTCAAAGTAGAACATGACTATATACGTCTTTTATGGGATGAAGTTAATGAAATGCCATCATCCGCAGCTGGATCTGAATTTGTGAACCAAATCAGTCAGATTCTTAAACAAATTGTTCTTCTGTGCTCCCCCCAAATTTGTGCTTTGCTGTGTTTTTAAAGCATAACAGATGCGGTCACTGGGGGTGGGGGGCGCAATGTGACATTTCTCCTTTAGTGTTCTGCAGAAGAAAAAAGGTCTATGATTTGAAATGACATAGGAGTGAGTAAATAATGACAGATTTTTCATTTTTGGTGAGCCATGCCTCTAA
>JAUMHP010000046.1:1292681-1307651 GCA_032361065.1 Enteromius trimaculatus
AACGTAAATTGGCATAATCTTGTATTGTTATTTCTTTAAATAAATAAAAGAATGTTAATGATTAAATACTCTGGTCTGCCAAATCCATGTCAATGTGGTATTACCAACCTACAGGAAGCCATTTTGTTTCGTCATATGATAAGAAAATTATAAATTGATGATTGATCCCTTTAAACCCTGGCAATTGTGTTTCAAGGTCATTGATTTTTAGGAAAATATCACATATTTGACCTTTTTTGTGAAGAGGCGCATTTTGTTCAGGTCAAATTGAGTAACTGCATTAATAATTGCATTATCTTTTCTCAAGTAATGAAATTGATACATTATTTAATATTTACAGAAATGAATAAATAAAATGCCTTAAAGACATGGCTGAAGTTGCGTACACTTGAGTACATGTTTCAAACAGTTTTGACTTGGTTACACCACTATTTTTATAGGCTGTGTTTCTGTTGAAAAACTTTTGTTTAATGTAACCACAACACAAAGATAACATTTCTAATAACTTTTAATTTTTTCTCCTTTTTTGTCATTGACCCGTTGACATTCTCTCTTTCTATTTCTTTACAACGCATGGTTTACATTTGTGAAACTCTGCCATTGTACACTGAGTTACGTTCATTTCATATTACATACTCTACCTAATCAGCCGTTCAAGGTTACCCATAAGTCATTTGCATATAAGCTGCGCCTTAGGTGTTTTGGCTTCCTGCCATTTTGCTGTCAAAACTACCTATACCAGTTGTTATAGTTGGCTACATGAAATTAAATTTGTGAAAATATGGAAACCAAATGTAAGAGAGCTTGAATTTGAGCTTATTTCGAGTTAGGATAACGCGTGAAACATCATATGATGATGTAAACAGCTTGCCTCGGGCTGGATAGAGCATAGATCAGAGATTGTGGTGGTTTGTTGTCAGTCTGCATTAGCACTTTGAATGAGATTTGCATAAAGGATTTGCATCGAGACCATTTAAGATACTCGTCACCACCTTCACAAATCATGTTTATGGCTTGCGTTACATCATTTTAAATTGCGGGTGCTTCGTGTGTTGATATATGATAATTATATGTTACTCGCCTTGCATAATATTTTATGAATGCACATTTAATGCAGCAAATTGATAGCTGCATTGCTCGGCTTTATGATTTGCAGCTTTTACACCCAGACGTGGATATAGACTACTGTACTTAATTCCTTCTCTCTGAACTGTCAAGGATTTTTGATGGCTGTGAGCTCCCAGAATTCACTTGGGTAAGAGAGCACATGTAGACTTTGGTGGTTGATATTCAACAAGGTTGGCGGGTGAATATGTGAGTTTTGCTCTGAAATATTTATACTCTGATTTCTACTTTCATTACACCATGTAGCATAGACTATTTGCGATATGAAATAGCAGAAAGTGAGGCAATATTGTAGCGAATGTTAAAAGGGCACTCATTCGCCTTCACCTTCCTCTCCGGCAAATCAAATGTATATATTTTTTTCCCCGTGGCCAGAGGCTAATCTTTAATCTTGTGCAGATGCAGCTCTGGAATTAGCTTGCAAACGCTCCCTCGTTCGTATCTTCAAACCCTCCACTTATCAGGCGCGGAGAGCTGATATGGCGGGGGCCTGGCTCGGCAGTCCTGATAAGAGGGTGAGGAAAAATCTGCCAGCTATTTGTAATATAAGAGTCGAGGCAGATCACAGCCTAGCCTGATATGACAGACCTTCCGGCACGAAGCTAACATCTTGAGTCCTCTTAGTCCATGGAGAAATAAATTGAGTTTTGTACGAGTAAGGTGTGATAAAGGTAGTCAAGCGCGGAGCAGGAAAGGGGAATGTGTGTTTGAGCCTAATCTCCAAAGTGACTTGATTTATACGACCGCAAACTGGATTCATTAATATTGGTGATAAGGTTTTTTTTGTTTTTGTTAATGTTATGAAGGGTGTTACTGTGTACATTAGCTATCATATAAGATAAACTTTCCAGAGTTCTGATTGCGTGTTATTCTGATAAGGATATAAAATTGTACTTCTTTTCTTCCCATTACTTTTTATTATTTCTCTAGTAATGCAATATTTATATGGTCATTACGACTAAGCAGACACATTTAACTAATTTTGCTAAATTGTTTCTGTTTGTTATGACTTTTAGATGCCGGGCAAACAAAATTTATTTTGCATTGTTTTTTATATCCAGCTTGTTCAAACTAGAGAATGAGGCTTATTGCATAAAAACATGTTTATTTTATTTGACTTCTTGTATTGTTTTGTCTCCCTCTAGTAGCAGGTGATTTTTCTGTGCTTTACAGAACTGACTTTTCCTATGTGTAAAAGAGTTTTGAGAGCACCAGACAATGAAGTGGCACAAAAATACAGCCCATTTTTCACTTTCTTTCTCTTTTCCCTCCATCTTATCACACTGCTCTTGGTAAACCCCTCTAAGCTTTGTAATGTCTCATCCTCTTTTTTTTTTTTCCGCCTCCTGTCATTTTGTTTCTGCTAAATGTCAAACGCTCACACGCTTGCACATAACAGCAACGTGCCAAGGCCTTTTGAATACCTCCAGGTATTGCTGAAGTCATAGGTCAGTGACTCAGTGGCTGGCCGAGCTGGATTTCAAGCTGGCTGCACACAGCGGATGCAGCTGAACGGGGCCCGGTGCACACGGCACACTGTGTTTGTCTGCCACGGAGACGCTAAAGCTGGATGTCAGGGAGTTATCCTCTCAGCTTGGGTCACGCTGGCCGGCTGTGCTGCTGCTGTTGTTTTGTCAAAGCCTTGCAGATTAACCACAGCCACTACACTTCAAACACAGAGGCAGGCGGATGAATAATTCCTAGACCTCGCTCTTTAATCTTGTGTGATCCCGTTCCAATTAGCCATTGTGTACGGGTGCATAGAGCCTTGCTTTTTTGTGCAATAAAAGAATGGCGCACCAAAGGCGTCCTGTCTCTTTTGTGCAGGGTGTCTCATTCTCTACCTTCAATGCGTTGCATCTGGAGTATATAGTGAGTGTAGGTGGGTTTGCTCTGTTTGCAGGCCTGACAGGGTTTTTAGACTATGTTGAGATTTAGGCTGATTCTAGAACAAATGAAGATTTTATTTCTCCCAAATGTGGCCTCTTCCTGCATTCCTTAGCGCTGTGTTTTCCGGTCAGGCACTTGTGTGTCTTTTGTCACCTTTTATAGCTCATAATTAAATGTGTCTCGTGTGATGTGGAAAATGATGGAAGCTCACGACCCAGACATGCTATTTACAAGATGTTTTTTCTCTCTAATAATAGAGAGACTAAAGATTAACAGTGCACGCCACCTTAAAGAAATGTCCCATTTCTCTCAGATGGCCAATGTCCAAATTCGTTGCTAGAGATGCACTCTTAAAAATAAGATTTAATGGCTACACAAAAGCATCCACTGGAACTTTCCAATGAACAAATGGGTTCTGAATAATGGAAACATTTCTTGAGATTATTAAAATGTTCTATAAAAGTCTCTTAGTCACTTGCATATTACTCAAATATTAGTCATTTATTAGTAGTAGTTAAGCAAATATTAATGCCTTATTCTACATCCATAATCCTACCCAATACCTAAACTTAACAACTACCTTACTAAATATGAATAAGCAGCTAATTGGGAATTTCTGAAGTCGTGGTTAAAAGTAAATAAGTGTTCCCTATTCTAAAGTATTACAGTTTTTACCTCTCAAATCTGCTTTTAAAAAAAATATTAATAGCGAAGGTAATTACACCTAGCAATAATAGCTTATGAATGCTGATTTAAGCTGACTTAAGCCTGCTACTCAGTAACTGCTTAATAACAAAACCTGCTTAAATAATTACTTCATTGTGTCAATGATGATTTTGGCACCTGTTGTGACTTTTAGATCCCAATCAAACAACTGAACTGCATTTTGCAGTATTTTTATATCTATTCTGCTGTAAATGTGGCTGATAAAGTGGACTACAACAAAGTCCTTCGTATGAAGGTGTTACAGGAAGTTTAGTGAAAAATGGCACTCTCTTAGCTGGAGGTCTCTGAGGCTTTTACAGATGCTAAGTCAGATGTGAAGCGATTGTTTCAGATTTACCGCCTTGCCTTCTTTTCAGGGCATCTGCATTCTACCATTCACTGCTCTCATATTTCCTTTTAAGCCCTTTCACTGGCACTGGATTAAATCCTTGTTTAATCTGGTCCCTTAGCCGCTTTCTCTCCTTACTAAGCAGATTTGCACAGGGAGGTTTCATTAGATGTGTGTGTATTTTGTATTTTTTCGTAGAATATAAGACGGGTTGTCTGCCAGGGAAAGGAGAGTAAGAAATGGGAGATGAATGAAGATGTGAAAGAAGAGAAGGTTAAAAATGGCGAAAGGGCAAAGAGTAGGCGAAAAGCAGAAGGGGAGGGCGAACGAAAGATGGCCAACATTAAAACCATAAGGCCTCTTTGTTAGTGTGGGGCTGACAAGCTGCCGTTCACATTAGGGTAATTAACACCGCCACAGATTGCACAACAGCTGTGCAGTTTAGCACTGTGGCAACATCAGAGAGCTGAGAGAGAGCCTGTGCAAACAGTGGCCTGTGCAGGGCTAGTTAGACTACCACTATTTAGATAGGTGCTCAAACCGCACTCTGTAGTACGTGACGTCCGCCCGGCTCGGTGTGCGGTACAGCTTGGCTCGGCAAGCTGCTAGTTATTTGTGTAATAGGTGTTGCTGCCTATAAATTTTGCTCTATGCAGTTTGGTGACCAACTAGTCTACTTTATAGATGATTAAATAAACCTTAAAAATAAAGGTTCCTTAATGATTTATTTTTTTTATTCATGCTTGATCTTTTCTTAAATATTGAATTTACAGATAAATGGCGCCATCTGGTAAGTCTTTAAAAATAGCACACAACAATGCCATTGCTGACAGATAATATTATTTTGTGTGCTGGGTTGAACTATAAAATGGAATTCGTTGCATCAAAACATTGGACCATATTGTATTAAGAATTTAAAACCGTGTGCTGTTCAGAGAAACTCAACATAATTTGCCTTTGAAAAACATATGAAGAGTTAATTTGCAAAAACAGATAACTCTGTTTTTAACAATTCTCAAAAATCACGTTTTTTTTTTTTTATAGTGCATTCCAATTAATGGTACTAAACTGTGGTTAGGCTTACTAACACAATAAGAACATGATAGAATAATAAAATGATTTTTGAAATTAGCTGTATATAGCATTTCACTGCATTGTGCCTTAATTGGTTGAGAAGGTAGTTTCTGGAAATCCCCAGCCCCAGAGTTTAGCAGCTCCTCCAAACTGCTTTCGCCCGAAGAGTGGGCTCTTGGCAAGGCTTTGGACTTGCCTCATGTAATTTCAGTGCCCTGTCATCTAGCTCGTCTTGGCAAATCCCGCAAAAAAAACAAATTATATGTGAGAACTCGAGTGGCCTGTTCATGTTTCTGTTTCTTCTTGATTATATTTAATGTTCTCTGTTTTCATTTCCCAGCTCCCTGTGTTTATCCATCCTGTTTTTCCTGGGCACCGATGCCTAACATCTGGATGTGGGAAGTGTGTGCATGTCAGGAAAGTGTTTCGTGTGATTATTAGTAGATTAAACAGTACTCTGGATGTTGCATTAGGGTTTGTTGTAATGCTGTTTCACTGTAAACCCATCAGACCTTTTCTGAGGCGTGGAACGGTGTCAAAACTGTCAAGTTTTGGTTCACGCTTCCACGCATGTTCTTTCAACGTGATATCCGGAGCACTGTGCTGAATTTCAAAGCCACATGTGAGAAGTTTTCAGTTACAGAAACATCAGTTTTATTGAGTTAAATGTCCTGTACTAGAGTGTTTTTTGATTAAATCCAAACAGTGTTGGGTGTAACTAGTTACTGTAATCTGATTACGCTCCCCTTGAAAAAGTAAAGTAAGGGATTACTCTTATTTTTTTTTATTTTTAATCATTTATGGTTAGAATTTAGATTCTAACCTTAAAATACATACTTTCTATGTACCCTTCTTACTTTAACTGCCTACTTTTTTGAGTTAATAAGAATACTGCTAACACTTGAGTATCCAACTCTACCGTTACTTTAAAAATTAAAAAAAGACTTATTGGGCAAGACTTTATTCTGAATCCTTAATACTACCCAATTCATACCCAAATCTTTAACTTAAAAACTACTTAGTAACTGGGAGTATATTGAGGCAATAGTCAGAGTTAATGTTTAGTTAATTTAGTTAGAATTGGACCCTAGTCTTAAGAGTGACCAGAAAAAGTTTTGTACAGGGTGGGCTATTTATATGGATACACCTTAATAAAATGGGAATGGTCACCACCCATCTTGAAAAGTTTCCCCCCTCACACAAACAGGAAGTTAATATCACCAACCATTCCCATTTTATTAAGGTGTATCCATATAAATGGCCCACCCTGTAGTTATCCATTACTTATTTGAAAGAGTTACAATAACCGTTCCGTGTCCATCTTATTATCCTGACCTTGTCGAGGTAGTCAATAACATTGTAAGTAATTAAATACTTTTTGGAGAGAGTAATTTGTGCAGTACTGTAATTAAGTTGAGTAACCTGCCAGCACTGAAGCCAAACATTGAGAAGACAAATTGTAGCTAGATTCTGACTTTTAATTGCGCTCACACATGCATGTTTGTCATTCTGCTCCGTCTTGTACTTCCTGTGCTGCTCTCCGCAGGGTTATCTTGTTAAATTTCATCGAGGGAGTGCTGACTTTAAGAGACGAGGTAGACATTTCTGTCCACCCCCTCTCCGAACTCCGGGTGCAGAGTGCAGCGATAATAATCCAACAAGTGACAGCCAGCTATAATGGGAAGGGAAGGCAGACGAAGACGGAGAGGTGTCGGGAGCAAAAGGAGCCCGGTGGGCTTATCATTGATTTGTCTGCTGCGCTGTACTGAGGGTTTGAAGGCCACTGGCAGGTGCCGAACACCCACGTACACTGAATATAATTGGGCCCCGTTCAGTCCGACTCCACAGGGTGAACTTCTGTTATTCTCTGATTACCCACAGGGAGCTTTCGGTCGTAACTCACGAGGTGCCTGTTCACCATCAGCTGAGGGATAGCCAAGAATGAGAGAGAGAGGTGGTTCCTGGAGTATTTCTGTCAGTTGCCCTCTTCCTGGTATTTGTTTGATCTAGTGAGATTTCCGGCTGGGTGATATACGGCCTCCAGGTGGGCGGGTTCAAGGCCTGGGTCTGGGTGGGTTTTTTGATGTGGCTGGCCGGCGTTCAAGGTGCATGTGTCTGCTATGAGGAGCACGCCACCTGTTAATAGAGCATGACCGAGGACCTGAGGTGCTGATAGTTTGCCATTGGTCACAGATTTTTTTGGTTCTGCTTCACATTTAAGTGGCTGCATTGTTCTTTGGTGCTGTGTTTAGCAGTTAAAATCTTTATGAAAATGTGAGTGATTCTCAATGATAGATAGAAAAAAAATGGAAAGTAAAGTGGATAGACTTTTTTATTGTTTTTTAGTATAAACTTTTTTATTACGATCTTGAAAGGTAATCTTTTTACAGGGACTTTCAAATTATAATTTCAGGAAGCAAATGCGCTTTTTAAGTCTTTTTTTTTTTTAAGTAGAATTTAAAGGTTTTTTTCCTTAGATTAAGTTAGATGTTTTTGTAGGAATAAAAATGAATACAGATAGATTTAAAATGATATCTAATTACATTTAGTTTTGTAATAAATGTTACAAACCAGAGTGGTAAAACACTGTCTTCAGGTTTCACAGACAAGCCTTAAGCCTAATGCCAGACGAATGTCTGAGTCTGAGGTGTTTCAGCTGCAGGAAACTTGCAATGACTGATCTTAAACTATATCAGTGCCTTTTAGTCTCATAATGTTTCATAAGGCACATTTATAAACAATTATATTGATGTCCTAAATTAACTATGGCCTAATCTTGGCTTTGTCTAAGTATAAGAAACCAGGCCTTAATTTCCGCGAATGTTATTACCCGTTAAATTCCTGTGAATTCACTGTAAATTCTATTCACTGCCATTAGAAACTGCACTTTAACTAGTGTTTGCCAATTCAATTTATGTTCCAACTTCTTCATTATTGACCTTTGAGTGATTTTATCATATTCTGGGCCTTTTGCATAAACTTAGCTTCTACACTGTTTTCATGGTTCACCTCAGACATTTAACTAACTATAAGTAACTACATCTCAGCTAATTCTCATTAATTACTATCAGGCTAGACTGTTAGGGTAGGTTTGGGGTTAGTAGTATCAGTTGACATACTTTATACATGTTGGTAGTTGGTAAGTTGCTGACTGTTAAGTAGAATGTATAAGCAGACTATTGGAATAAAGTGTTACCAACTAGTCTGACCAACTACCAATTTGTAAGATTAGTCTTTGCACTAATATTTTAAATATAGTTCCGTCAGTATAAGATTTGTTTTCATTTTCATTTATGAATGTAAAGCATACAAGAAGTCGTGGTTTGAGGTATAATTCATGAAGAGAATACACTGTTTTCGACCCAATGTCTTTGTGCATCCAAGAACTATTCAATACATGGGAAAGGCACATAAAAACTCAAAAAGTCAGACCGCTTGATCTCTTTTACAGTTCTTATTTTAAACGCGTCACATAAATCACAAGACGTCTCGTACCGCCTTTCGTTTATTGGAGTTTGAAATGAGCCAGCTCTTTGTAAGAGATGAGGCAAAGCCATTTTTGTTGCTCAGTAGGGAAACATACAGTACATGCCCCCCACCCTGGCCTGCTCCCTCTCGCCTTTCACTGCGTTTACCACTTAGTTAAATCCCCTTCTTTCTGGCTGTAAAGCTTTTAAGCAGTGTGAGGATAGAGTGGGGACTCTGGAGTCTGGGGGAGCCGCTCTTGGCCGCTGAATCTCTGCTCGCGGAAGGGTTTTTCTGTCAGTGATGCCTCACAGTTGGATTCGGGATGATGGGTTAAGGGATTCTGGCATTCCAGGATTATCCGCCTTTTATCTCCTTGCTATTTGCCACCAATCCCGGAAGGATGTTGAGTGGAATTCCTCTATGTCCATAGACATGATATGCAAACAGGACTACGTCTAAACGACTCACCAATCCGATTTCTCCTAGATCCCCTGGGAAAGTGTGTGTCGATTGAGTTTTAGAGGATAATCCCAGTGACAAATGAAAGGAAAGGGTTTTTCCCCGTCAGGAATGTTAGCATCACCAACACTAATCTCGCATTAAAGCTCAGGTGGGTTTTCTCAAGCCTGGGAAGTTTGCAACATGAGATTTATACGCTAGTGATATCGATAAAGGGAAATGGCATTTGTATGGAAACTCTCATAACAGTATTGTGATGATGCAGGATGGTATGTTTTATTGACTGCACATGGTTTCTGCTTATTCAATTATTATTCAATTAGCTACTTAACCTTGCTCTTTTCCGATATGCAACACATCAGTTTACCGAACGGTGATCCAAGAGAAGCGATGCAAAGAAATGACCAGTTTGGCATTGTGCTGTTAATTGTTTTAATTATGCACAGGTTTTTAAATCATTTTATGTATTTATTCATCTCATATATTTATTGTTCGAACGTTTAAGTTAAAAGTTAATACTTTTATTCAGCAAGGACACAATAAACACTGTAAAGACGATTATAATGTTACAGATATATCTTTTACTATGTTTTATATTATGTATAAATATATTTAATATATATACACAACTTATTTTCCTTGAATATATACATGCATGTGTTTGTATTTATATAAACATAATAAATATACACAGCACACACACATATATTATTCAAACAAAACTTTTATTTTGGATGCGAATAATCATGATTAATTATTTGACAGCACTACTATATATATATATATATACACTAATCTTTAGTAAATCTCAAAACGCATGTCCATTTTTCATAACATTCTTTAATATTGCAATGCCTAAGTTCACTTGTTGCATTAAAAATGACTTAAATAAATGAAGTGTATTTACAGTACACAGAATTATAATGCTGGCCATTTATCATGAAATTAATCGCCGTATTGGTATCAGCCAGAAATATTAATACATTCCTAGCAGAAAGAGCTGGTGCTGTAAGCCTCGCAAGGACTATTAAAGCTTTTAACAGGCAGAGAGAGAGAAATTCATCCTTGCCATCATGTGCCTCCTAGTATATGGGCTGAACACCCTGGGGAATCTGTTTGCCAGTTGTTGTTTTCCCCTCTCTCTCCCGTTCCGCATGAATAATTGAAAGTGTAGCATGTCAGACAAAGATGCATTTACTTGCTTCATTATATTTTAATCCGAAGTGAATGATTTTGCGCATTGCTTTCTTGGCATCCGAAGCAACTTTTAATTTTCTTCCACCGGGTCTCTTGTAATTCAACCGCGCCCACACACGCCTTCGCCAGCCCGCTCTTTCCGAAACCTTTATTGCATTTTTCCAGAAATTCTTACAGCGTACAGGTGCTAATTGGCGGTGTTCGTTCCAACTGATATCAGTGTTTGCTCGACGAAGTCCTCATGCAATGTCTCAAAGCTAATAAGGGTGTTTGTTGAAATGCGATCTTTTTTCGTTTTGCAGTCGCGGCCCTGGTGTGTTGTTCAGTGTGTGCGTTAGTAGATTAGACTGGGTTGTACAGCCCTCTAATTACCAGGTATTTACTGAGTACAAAAGGCTGTAACAACATGAGCAAATATGTACACGGCGCTTTATAAAGTGCGTAATTGTTATTCCCAATTTGCTGTCAGATTACCTTTAGCATAGTGGAGCTAAAACATTCGCTTTTTATGTACTTTTGTTGCAGTGCTGTCTGACAAAATAATTCGCTTCTAGACATGTCTGGTGTGATTGACCCCTCTCTTCGCCTCTAACATTGCTTCAGATGACGCAAGTTTAGCAGTGAGTAGAGTTTGAATGTAATTGAAAACCCCACCAGGGGCCTTTTGTCACAAGGTTGACTCAGTTGCTGGTATGTGAAGGGGTGAGGTTTAAACGGTAAGTGTGAAAGCCGGAGCCATAATCTCTCTCACAAGGTTAGCACAGTTGTCGGCTTGATGATAAATGGACAGGGTGTAGCGCTCTGTCAGAATGCGTGTAGCTCGCTGGGTTTGCGTGGCTAGCGCTCATCAAAGATCATTTCTTGGGTGTTTATTTATACACCTTGAGCCGTCATACGATGCACATCTGGGGCCGGGGGTGATAAAAGAAGCCCTGCACAATGTGCCGGGGTTTGCGTTAGACAAATGTGACATGCCTCGGGCAGCTGCCACAAGCCTTCCTAAACTTCCCTCCATAAACTGGCAGCCCTGCGTGCCTAAGCTCTGTCCACTAGTCAAGTTTCCTAGCAGTGAATGAAGACATCAGTTAGGATATAAGAAGCTCCAGATAAATCCTGTTGGTGGGCTAGAACACTGTAGGACCAAACATGGGCGTTAAAACAGTTACCGGGTGTCGAAACAGTTGTAGGGATATATTTAATAGCTAATTATTAGTCATGCTTATTTTTCTTAGTAAGATGTTTTGGGTTTAATGATCTTTCACCTTTATATGGACCAACACAGTTGATTCATTCTTTAGAATATTTGTGTTTGTGCAAGCTCATGCTTAAAATGAAAGTGTGTACAGTAAATAATGGTAGAAATTTCCGTTTTGGCTGATCTGTCCCTTTGAGATAGATGAGAAGTAGATGAAACCAGGTGCCCGTGTCTTCGGTATCCCTCATCCGTCTCTCTCCTCTCTATTTTAAGGACAGGGGAGCTGCTGCTAAGGTGATTTTAAAGGCGCGAGCAGATCCGTGTTGACCCGCCGAGAGGCCGTGGCTCAGGGATAGCATTACAGAGCAGGGTAACACGAGCAGGGGTGTCTGCTTTAAAAGTAAATTCCACTTAATGTGGCACGTCCCATACCAACAGGAGCCTGGCTCAACTGTGAGCTTCCTTTTATATAGTGCATTCCGTGTCTGTTTGTGCTGCAAGGGGTTGTGGGGGATTAGCCATTGGCACGCTGTCAGTTTCTACCTCCCCTGCATTCGCCTTTTCATTTCCTTCCCTTTCACCTACAACTTTTCTGTAGCCCCCACATGAATCCTGGAAGTGCCTGTCTGCTTTGATGTGCTTACAGGAGTCTGCAGCTGCTTTGATTTCAAGCAGGCAGTGTGAGTGAGTGCAGCAACTCAGGGGTCAGAGGTCAAGTGTATTTGGGGTGCAAAGGACAACGTGCACTGTTAAGAACAAAACTAAAAAACTGTCAAATGTATTGTAAAAACGGCAGCTGTGGTTGCCGGTGTTTTACCATAAAAAAAAAAACAGTAGCAACATTTAAACACAGTAATTTCATTAACGGATGTAATGTACTGAAATCTGTTTAGTACCTTTGTAATACACAGATAACCACCAGAAGCAGGTGGTGATGAGAAACTGAAAACTGAAGTAATATAATAAACAGTCAAAAACATGTTGACATGCATGCAAGGTTAAAAATACTAAAAAAAAATACTAAAAATACAAAAAAAAAAAATAACCTTACTTATTTTACGACTGCCAAAGTAAAGAAACATAATTATTTCAACAAAAAACATCACATTTTAAATGTAACACAAGGAATTCTGGGAATGTCGATTTTACGGTTATTAACTGTAAATTACACATTATTTTTTTACGTCCAAAAATGGTACACTACCGTAAAATTACATGTAATGTCCTATACAGTTATTCACCGTATAAAGTTGGGGGACTTACCGTTAACCATTTAACAGGTTTTTACTGTAGCATTTTTACAGTCTTTTACTGTTACATTCATGGTAATTTTTACAGTTTGTGTGTGCTGCTGAGCTCTTGCTTAGTGCAGTGAGGTTTTGGGTTCTGAATGCACCCTTGATTCAGATTGGGATGCCTGCTTGTTTTGGCCAAATGTGTATTTGCTTTTACAAGGAGATGATTCATGTAAGATTCACATGGCTTCATGGTTGGATGAAAACAGGGCGTCTTGCTTTGCCTTTTTTCCTCTCGTTAAAGACCAGGCCGTGGTCTACCACGTAGTACGACCGCCGAGCTCCCCGTCTAACTAGACCCGAACAATCCTCAACATCCTTGTCTTTCTTCTACCTACTGCAGATGAAGGCACAGCAAGGGGCAAAAAACCTTTATTATTTATGAATTATTCAATGTGCCTGGATGGGTTTCCCTTGTAGCAAAAAAAAAAGCAACTCATCTTTGCTCTCCTTCATACTTGCCTGAGGTAGTGAATGACTCAGACGTTGTTCTCATTGAAGAAAACAAGGTGAACAAGGGCGATGCTGAATAGTGCTTCAAGCCGTCCCGCAAGAATCACATGTGTTTAATTGGTAGTCTGCACCGTACACCTTAGTGAGAGTACATCATGCTTAATTTGACATGAATGGAAATAAGGCTGTGGGAGATTGAAGTGCAGTCCATTCAATATGTCGCTCTCTCTTGATCTTGTCTAGCTTTTACAACCTAGCTGTTTGTAGAAATACACACTGTCAGGGTTTGTCAGCTAAGTTTTTGATGCCAAGGCAGCTGTATATTTTATCTAAAGCTATGTATTTATGTAGCTTATCTAATTAAATATTTTTTTTAATATATACTGTACATGTGTGTATTTGGACACAGTACACACACATGTATATGCAAACACTTTTCTTTTTATTTTGGATACAATTAATTGTTTGACATCACTATTTATAATGTTTTTTTTTATTTAATACGTGTGACATTTAAATAATATCTTAAATTAACTGACAGCTGAGGAAAAAATACAGTAAAATCTTTGTTTATGGCTTTAATTTATACAGTCTCTAGTACTTGATTGTTTGAAAACCTTTGAGTTAAGCAATAAAGGCTGATGTGCTGTATGCAAACCAAATTTATTAGTATTAAATCCAATATAAAATTAAAAAATATGTGCAATATGTATCTTTATTTACATAATACAAATATTTTAGAATTTGCAAAAAAAAAATAATGTATTGTGATGTTTAATAACCATGACATTTAAAAACTTCTGACACGCAGAAACATAAAAATATTGTCGAAACCTATTTTAAGTTGTGATATCCAGTTTGAAAACCCTTGAACGTAGGTATGTGCGAAACATTTCATTCAGATTGCTCTGTTCAGCTTCAGTCGAGTTTTAGATTTAAGGCTACTTGAGAGTCATGTGGTATTGAATGACATAAGCATCTAATGGAAGTGTCCGGTTAAGCAGAATGAGAGCTTGTTTATCTCTTTTTTCGCTCTCTTTCTTATCTCAGTCGTGTTGGCAGAAGTAAGAATCCCTGGACTAAGATCTGTATCTGCAGTGTGTCTACTAAAGAACAGGCTCTGATTCCTCTGCCGATAAGCCACGTTTTATCTTCCCCTTCTTTCACATTAAAGACGAGGAGGCCTGTGAGAGCCTGTGGCCCGTGACAGTTCCTGTGTGGCTGATGTCTGTCACCCAGGAGCATGGGAACACTGCTCTCATCGAATCGGGCATAGCACAAGCTGTTGATTTGTTCTGGACTTTAATTGTGTCTTACTATCACTATCCGGCCGGCACCTTATTCTGTACCTTCACCACCTTAGCAGGATTTGCCCATGCTGTGCTAACTGGAGGTTTTAAGGCATGATCCTTGAAAAGCCGCTTGGAGATAATATTGTGAAAAGCGCTTTAGAAATACAGTTGAATTGAAAGTCTCTCTTTCGGCCCTGAATGCATGCTTTGCTTGGGATATGTGTGAGTCTGTAATTTTAAAATCTAGTGAACTTGTCTACGGCCTACATATGAAACTGAAGTGGTGATATTGGGACAAATTGTCACTTTCCACAAAATTAAATTAATAATTTTTACAGATATTTAACAGTGTTGAATGTAGGTATATTTATTATTAATATTAAAAATAATAATAATAATAATATATTTAGTTATAATTTAATATAATAGTAGTCTTATTATAATTTTAAATTGCAGTTTTTTTGTAAA
>JAUMHP010000046.1:1307751-1325787 GCA_032361065.1 Enteromius trimaculatus
TGCATATTATTTATATATATATATATATAATATTTATTTTTAAAGCAAATTAGTGATCCCTATTAAGGCAGCTCACTAGGTTTTGGAACAAAGCTTACTATATGTGTTTTCTTCTTCTTTTTACCTTATTTCTCATAATGCGTTTATTCCTGGCCATGTGTCAGACCCTGGAGGCAACCACAACTGAGCTGATTTGTGACCCTGTCTCGCTGTTTTGGCTTTAGTGTTACTATGCGACACATCTTTACTCTTTCTCTCTCTCTCTCTTCCCCCTTTCTAATTTGTATTTCGCACCAGCCGGCTGCTATGTTAACAGCCTGCGAATGCTCAAAAGCAGGGGGACGCTATAGCTAAAAAAAATGTAGAAAAATGTGCAAGTGAAGGAGAGATTAAATTATAGCGAGTAAGACGGAAGAAAGAAAGACATTGGATAAGGAAGATTACTACAGAAAGATAAATGAAGAGAGATCGGAACAAGTAGGACGCTAAAAATGTAAATGAAGTAACTGCAAGGAAAGGAGTGAATTAGAGGAACAGAGAAGACGAGATCGCAGGAGCTGCTGGCGATTTAGATATGCAAACCGCAGGAGCTGCGCTGATATTTCGCTTCAGGTTCTCGTGTTCGTGTTGTTGCCAAGCGAGAGTTCGGCGGAGGAATCGCTCCCCGCCCTCGGCCAATCATGGCTGACGTTGAATGTGGCGCTCGCGGCAGGCAGCACAGACTTGTGGGTAGGCCTGCATTTTGCACGGTCACCCAGTGGAATACATTATCATCTTAATGATGCTTTAGGTGCAGATGCATGTCTAATGCGCTGGTGTGGGAGTGTGTGTGTGTGTCACTCTCCTGTGGAGTGGAGAGGGCAGAGAGCTGTAATCACTCTCACACACACCTGTTCTGACTGGAGGCGGTCTGCGCCGCGGCTGATAGGATGAGAGCGCAGGGGGAGAGATGTAGCAGCGCTCATGATAAACGAGTATGTAGGAGGTCATTAAGCAGAGCAGCGAGAGGAGGAGAGAGAGAGAGAGGGAGGCAGGGAGACGGCAGAGAGAAGGACAAACACACTGAAGATAATTAATTTGGAGTTTCATTAGCAGGAACTTGTATGCCTGGGTGACTGCAGCGGCGGGAGAACGCACACAGTCCTGAGGAGCTAAGGTGTACATGAGAGAACATTTAAAGGAGAACGTTTGCTCAGCTGCTGCTTCTCAGCTCTCTTAGATCAGGTATAGAAGTCTCCCATTGAGGAAGAGATGTCAACAACATATAATATTATCAATAATATGAATTCATATGTATAAGAATATAATTAATTATACTAAGAATTGTGACATTGGTAATTATAAAACATTATATATTCAAATTATTTAAATTAATAAATTCATATTGCAGACAAATTGTATCATATTATAAGCAATAATAAGTGATAGAATTACAAATATTAGGAACTAATATTGGGACATAATATTTTTGATTGATTGATTGATTGATTGATAGACAGTGCTAAATACATACATAAATAAATAAATAAAATATTGATCAAATTGCATTTTAAGTTGTCCAAATGAAGTTCTTAGCGATGCTTATTACTAATAAAAAATAAAACTTTGATATTTTTATGGTAGGTAATTTATCAAATATATTATGGAACATAATCTTTTATTAATATCCTGATAATTTTTGAGATAGAAGAATCAATAATTTTGACACGTACAATGTATTGTTGGCTATTGCTACAAATACACCTGTGCTGCTGATGACTGCTGCTGTGGGACAGGGTTACATCGATTATATTTATGTAATATGAATTTCATACTCTTTATGCTTGGAGTATAGAGCTATAAAATATTGTTTTTGATTAATATAATATAACATTTCATATTGAGATCTCTGACTTCGTGTATATGTATTTTCTTATTTAGTTCACCAACATTGCATTGCATACTAGTTGACATAATATATTGTATAACACACACCCACAGCATCTTCTGCACAGTCGGGTACAAGATCAACACACACATTTTAAACTCAACACAAACAAACAAGCAGAATGTCAAGGTTGATGTGGCACTCGCTGGTTTTAAGAGGGTGATGACTGAGATGTTTATCAGCCCTTAGCTGGCCCTCTTCAACATGATGTTACATAAACAGTGAGAAAATAGAAGCCTGTAAGGATCTGGACAACATCCTGCCATTGAGAGAGAGAGAGACTGAGGCTGAAGATGATGAGTGAGTGATTGCTGATGGAGAAGAGGAAGAATGAGAAGTTTGCTATGACAATGATTAAACCCAAGCATGATCCACATGTTAAAATCTGTTGTAGAGGTCATCCTGTTGTCGTCAGGTTAATCAGAGGACAGTGTGGTCAGGCTGAGCCCCTCTCTTTGGCAGCGGGACACCTCCCTCTGAAGCCTCTCCTGGCACTGCACCCGCGGGTGTCGGAGGAGAACAGAGGGGCGTGAGGAGGAGGAGCAGGGGAGGGAACCACAGTACACTGATGCTTTATCACTGCTTCTATCATGCATTTCAGTGCTACTGTTTAAACTGTATTGTATTATTTTTATGTTTATCAACTAGACTTATTAGATGTATTTTAATTTTTTTTTAGTTGAGATGCAACTGGATCTTCCGTGTTCAGTATTGTGATGGCAACACCATGGTATTATTTGTACAAACATCAAACACAACACTGTTCAGAAATTTGAGATCTGGAAGGTTAATATAGTATAATATGTATTAGTGCTGTCAAACAATTAATCGTGATTAATTACATCCAAAATAAAAGTTTTTTAAAAGTTACATTTTTTATGTATATAAATACACACACATGTATATATTTATAGTAATACAAATAATTGTATGTCAAAATGTATTAATCATATAAACACACACACACACACACACATATATATATATATATATATATATAATGTACATAGCACACACATATTTAAAGAAAAGCTTTATTGGATTTTCTGGATTAATCATTTGTCAGCTCAGACAGACTGAATCCTGCTGTTTCCATAAAAATATTAAGCAACTGGATTCAACATGGATAATCAGAAATGTTTGATTGAATGCTGTGACTCTGAAGACTAGAGTATTTACTAAATTTAAATGGTAGAGATTTAGTTCTAAATAATTAACTCAAAAATAAATAGCTAAAATTATTTACGTTATTAAACATTACAACATTAAAATAGAAAACAGTTTAAATGTTATATTATTTCACAATATTTCTGTATTTTTGACTGAATAAATGCAGACCTGATGAGCATTTTTTCAAAAAAAACAAAAAAAACTTGCCAACCCAGTCCTTTGAATAGTTGTGTACATAGGAATGTCATATTAATTGCATGGATTTACCTCTCTCTTTTTACTTTTGTATTTATTTATTTTTGATAAAGCATAAAATGTTGATGTACTAGCATCTACAATTTTCCATATTTTACCTTTTGCACCTGCATATTGATTTTGATCTTTAAATAATTTTAATTTGAAGTTAGATTTCATTAAATCATGAAATCTTTTGGGCTTCTCGCTGCATGAATACTTCTCAAAGGTATTTCATGTCAGTTGTTTTCATTCTTTTGGCTTCGTCCAAACTGTAAAGTCTGTTCAAACCTGTAGGAAGAAGCAGTATAAAACGTTTGGATGTTTGTTGTCGTTTGAACTCTGACTGCTGTGATTGTTTCTTTTTACGGCTTAGCACCGCTTTGGTGCAACGAATCCGACCTCACCTCCTTGTCTTCCCTTTCCCCTTCGTTCTTCCATTGGCGCTTTACAACTGTAGGCAGCAGGTCTCAACACATGGCTGTGACCTTTTTATTTTTCTAACTCCCTCCCCACCTCCTCTTCTGGCCGTCCATCTCTCTGTTTTCCTCCTGTGAGAGTCGGGTCGTGCTCCAGAGGAGGCTGCATCATAGCCTGTAGTTAATGAGTGCAATGGGAGAAGTGAACTGAGGGCTGTTTTGGTATCTCAAAGTCCCAGGCCCGGCCTCTCTGCCTCCAGATCCAGTATCACACGTCCTCTCGGGTCAGGCCTCCTGCGGCCCCACCAACGCTGTTTGGCTCCCAGCAATGTGGCTTCAATTTCCTCCGTTTTGAAATGGTTATAGCCCCTCTGCTTCCTTCAGCAGACTCTTTGCTTTGTTTTTCCTCGTTCTTTCTCCTTTCCTGCTCATTTTGATCGCTCTGTACTTTAATCACCGCTCGGCCCCCCTGCGTTGTAAGAATTTGTTATGAGTGACCTTTGACCTCTGGCCTGTAGGGACACAGTTGCTCACTGGCAAAAAATACAAACAGTGAAATGCAGCCGCCATACATTTCTTCCTGGCAGCTTTTTTCTTGTTTTAAGCTCTCATAAGAATACCTTTCATAGACGGATCATTGTATTGAAAGTTCCCTTTCAACATTAAAGGCGCGCGCCGAGCGAACGTTAACGACAGTCTTTGCCCAGACCCGAGGCTTATACATATGCTACGGGCCCAGTTTCAACTGAACCTCTTTTCTTTCATGTAATCCTACGGGTGTGTGAGCTAAAGTGTTCCAGCGCTCAGACACCGAGAGCTTGTGTAGTAAAAAAATCCCGCTTGCTGAAAAATTAGTCCCCTGACATAGTGAATTATGGGGCTGAAATAGAGCTCTGTATTAATGTAGTCCAGGATTCACTTCGGCGGAGGTCTCCGAAATTATGCCACGCCGTGGGTCTGGTCTCACAGGAGGTTTTGCACATTAGACTGAGTACACATTCTAAAGAACAAGTTATTAATGGAGCTAGAAACTTGGTCTGCAGAAGATTCAAACAGAATCAGAAAGCACTACGCATACAGTATGTTGCATAAAAAATTGATACAGTGACATTCTCAAATTAGTCTTTTTCACAGCAATGTTATTCTCTTGCTTGTCTTTTAGCATATGCATATGATAATAATTTAGACAGAGAAGCTCAGATTAAGAAGATGTGTAAACACATGACTCTTGCTAAGTTAAATCCCCCCCGGTCTCATGGCATAAACGTATCATGGTGCACTTTTAGCGAGACACGAAATATGTACCAACAAGTACATATTACTGCAGTAGCACTAGAGGCAGTAGAACTCCCGACACCCTTGTTTGTTTTTTCACACAAATATGCAAAGTTTTAATTAATAAATTGTAATTTTTGCACATTTACTTGAAGAATATCATGTTATGATTTCAAAAACATTTATTAAAATGCTGGGACATTTGTGAACGTTGGCATCACACATATCCAGCTTCATATCTCTGTGTTTTCATAGACGGTATAGGTTTGTTCGGTAGCTCACAGAGAGGTCTTTGAGAGGCAAGGAGCTATTTCAATTCGCAATACATACCTATATCAACTTGTGCCAGGATTCACATACTGCATCTATGGCACATAAAAATGGCAAAAGTGCACAAAGGTAAATATTTTTATGAGACCAGGTTGGTTAAATCCATAGTGCGTGTTTTGTGTTGATAGACCATAGTTCTATTCTAAGAAAAAGCTGGAATGTGTGTGTTGGCATTCTTCGCCACCCTTGTGTATAGTGTGTGAAGAATTTAAGAGTTCTTTCTCTTCGTTAAGAGCCCCACGTCCTGTCTGTCAATGACTGTGTGTTTTTGTAAGAGCATGGCATGTTTTCTTTTTCTCGCCGCTTGCCAGAAACTACACGCTCTGGTACGTGGAGGGGAAGGAAAGGCACACTCGTGTTTAGTCTACACAGCACTTAAGTCACTTTGTAGGGAGATTACTTTTTTCCCATTCTAATCTGCGGGTAGGATTTGTGATGTCACCATCCATCAGTGTTCTTTTGTTAAATCATTAAGAGTAAGGATGTGGAAAATTGCGCAAGTTGGTTCAGCTTAAACATTTGCACAGTGTTTTATTTGTCTGTTGGCTTTTTACGTCTTTCTCTGTTCTTTGTTGGTAGACATTTATAGGTTGGCACAACGGTGTCCCATTGTCTTTTCCCCCAAAAAAGGGGAGGATGAGAGCAGTTGTTTAAAAAGGAACTTTACGTGAACATAGCCTAATTGTGTTTCACTTCTGTTTTGCAGGCATCAGATGTAGGATCAGAGAAGCTTTTCTCGCCTACTGCACCTAAAGGTAAGAGCATGAATATATGTTGTGGATGCTATGTAATGTTATTTCTCATGCATTGGATGTTTTAGACAAAATTAAACTTGATTTGACATTTTTCCCCATTCATAAACAATGTTTTGAAAACAAAGCCATCCAAGATACTTTCATAATGCATACTGTATTGCAGCAACTCATACTTCTAAACCTTTGTCTCCTTATTATGCATTCTAGTAGGCTCTGTTCTCATTTCAGACAGCAGTTGATAGGCTATGTTTTTGGTGTTGAAGTTAATGTTTTCACCCAAAGCCTGGCAATATGCAGTATGCTCCCAAAGGCTACTACAAGCTCATTTTCAAGCTATACTTGTTTCACAAGAGTAACATTCCTCTTGCCAGAATGGTGCTGGTTCTGTTTTCTCATGTTTTTTAAGCCAAAGAAATGCCTGTCTTTTCCAGGTTTACTTGAGATGCTGCGTTTGTTAGGTTGCACGTATGTACTGTAGAAGTAGCAGTCATGGGCCATCAGCCTCATCGGAAGGGGTTGTTAGGTTTGGGTGGGGTGGCTTTACATCTCAAGACTTCAATACCAGACAGCAAATCTCAAATGCCCTGTAATCCCTCTAAAAGCCTGTAAAAATCCTATGAGACTGTAAATTGCTGAGATGCTTATTTATTTCCTTGTATTTCTGACTCATCTTCAAGTGACTGCTGGTAAAGGTTTGCTTTAATGCGGATCTGTGCTACTTTGTACTGTTTCCAGTAGTAGCAAAAGTTTAGCTGAGGGCAGTAAAGTCAGCCCAAGAAGTTTTTTTTAGTTGGTTCACATCCAGGTTTTGTAGGGGAACTAAGTTGTGAAACGAATTCTGTTTGTTGCACAGCGCGAAGGAGCTGTCTAGTTTAATGCCGCACTTCTGATGCCCGACATGAATCGTTTGGAGAGCCTTTGCCCCCCACTCTCTGAAAACGGAGAAAAGAGGAAGTGAGAAGAGACAAGTCAAGCTCAGAGGAAGAGTAAAACTTGTGACTACTGTCGGGGTCCAAATTAAAGTCTTTTTTTTTCATGTCTGTGGATGACTTCCAGACATAACCGTTGGAAAAGGCTTGTGCAACAGCTGACATGTTTAAAAGTAGATCAGAGCACATGGTTTGAGCTCTTCTGATGTCAATAGAAGAGCTTGTTGTTGTTGTTGTTGTTTATATCAGAGACACCGTAATCTGTGTCACGGCTGATGGCGAGACAAACTGCATCTTCTTTAAAATCCTGCTAATGTGTGTCGTGCAAACACACTCCCCAGGGGTCAAAGAGATGAGCAGAAAGCAGTGCCAGATTAGGATTAAAAACAAACGTAAAACCAAGAGTAGGAATATGTAGATTAAGTGGTTTAGGACCGCAGGGAATAAATATCATCATACTATTTTACACTCAGTCTGTTGAGATATTGAGTTACCCTTGCCTAAGCTGGTTGGCTGGTTTTAGCAGGGAGACTAGCCTGGTATTATCTGGTTTAGGGTGGTCAACAGGCTGGTTTAAGATGGTTTAGGCTGGGAGACCAGCTGGAACGACCAGCTAAAACCTGCCTGACCAGCCTAAACCAGCTAAGACCAGCCAACCAGCCTAGGCTGGTTTTAGCTGGGGGGTTTTCAGCAGGGATAACCTTTGAAACCGATGATGTTTGATGAGATTTTAAATTATAACGTTTCAACTATGACATGTTAATCTCTGTTAATCCAGTTCAGACTTTCTAACCATTGATATCCATTCAGTTTCATGAAAGTTCCTTCATAACGTCTTAACTTTTGATGTCCATTTAGTTCCATGACAGTTCCAGTTTGCTAGGACTAGCTGTAGGCTTTCAAAATTGAGGGAAAATTATCTAAAATGCTGGCAGCATTTTTCAAAGCGCTAGTTGATGTCCAAGAAATTGCATTATTCTTCAAATTCAGACTATACATAGGTCTTATGATGATTTAATTTCAGTATTCGTAACTTTATACATCCAGTAGTTTTGCTGTAGTTCCAGTTTAGTGTCTTTTAGGTCTAACCTGGAATCCGTTGGCTTTGTATTCCAGAACTTCTGAAGTCTAAGAGGTCTAGGGCGTCTGGCTAAGCGTTTACCTGAAACCATAAAAATAGTAGTTGTTAAGTTTATTTTCTAATTTCCTGTGTGTTAGTGGCGCAGTGCCCTTTCACTTGGTTTCGCAGTTGCCGTAATCACTCTTCTGATTGTGGCTTCCAAATCGCTTGGCAAGGAATGTATAGTATCATTACCCTTGTTCTCCTGTTGTCGTTGTTGAATGTGGGTTGTCCAGACTTTGTTCCATGGAATGCACCCATTCCTCCAGGCTGTTATTTTAGATTTTTGGGGTATAGGAGCATATGTGTCCCATTACAGTACGTCCGCCGAGACCAATCTAAAGCTCGCTCCGCTCTGATCCCCAAATTGGTCTGCCCTGGAGAACTTCTGGCAGACTGATCACTCGCTTGGCTCACGTCTCGCATTGGAGAATTGCATTACAGGGAAATACCTCGGCATGCATGTGGTGCTGCTTACACAAATATGCATGTGTCTTTGTTTCTGTAAACAGCTTTTGTGCACGCCGGTGCTTGATTTGATTGATTTTGTGGCCTCAGTCAAGTACTGTGGTGACATACAAGTTTTGTATCAGCTTTACAGCTGTTTAGATTTATTCTAATGTGAGCTCGTATAATTACCGCAGTCGCTCTCCTCTTATTGTAACTTTTTAAGAGGCTTGCTCGCAGTGAATAGGGCCAGGTTTTTCTTGCCCTGAATAAAGGCATAGCAAATTCATGCCCATAACTCATCGTTCTAAGTTGCTATCATCCCATCTGTCGCTCTGTCTGTCATGAGCCAGGTTTCCATCCAAGGAGTTTTTGCGGACAATTATATAGCGCTTAATTTTTTTTTTTACCAATATAGCTGATGGAAATGCTAATTTTGTAGATGTCGACACAGTATTTTCCTTTAGACTTTAGCACATAAATTCTATATCGATACTTCAAAAATATCGAATTGGAAACAACTTTTGTTGAGAAAATGGGATTTATCGCAAATAAATGTAGTGTCACATGACAGAATTAGCCTATTGGCAGCACCTGTGGTGTCAAAGCACCTTAAGCGCATTAAATCATATTTATATTAATGCATCTAAAATTATTATTTGTTCATTTTATCTATCTACCCTTTCCACACCTGTCATTTGTGCATCATTGTGTATGTTGATCTGTAAAGTATAGCTCTGTTTTACATTCAAACACTCTTAGCTAAGGTGATTATTGGTCCACAATAAGGTTAGAGACTCCAAGCATAGTTGGGAGGTGGGGTTGGTCTCTTTCTCTTCATTTTACCCATCATTTTGTGTGTGAGGTCTGTCAGGCAAACCCAGGGCATGCTGGGATAGTGAAGGAAGATTGTAGTGGAAAGCCATTTGTGAAGTGGATTTCTGGTTTGCTAATCCTGATTAATTTTGACCCGTTGTGCTCATTTTAAACAGCGTATTACTGTATGCGAGAAGCACCGCCAGCTTCGGGCCAAACTGAGAGCTTAGCGGCTTTGGAAGGCTTAACAGCAGATGGCATTTTAAGCCGGACTTAATAAATTGTTTCCATTAAACTTACCGGCCCACACATAGTGGATTAGTACTGTAGAACAAAGAAAGAAAGAGAGTGAGAAAGCAACAACAAAAAAACGCAGCCAGTGACACAACCGCGCAAGATCAAATTGATAACGCGCATCGCTCGTACGCTTTCCGCCGCTAATCCACCGCCAACCCGTGAAAACAAATTGACCCGACTAATTTATTATGAATAATATTTACAGTCCGTACCGTTATCGTAACGTATGTAATTCCGGATTAAGAGCCACGTTTGGGCGTCACACGTTACACTCGGTTTTTCTTGATAGCATTTGGCCGAATCAATTCCGCAGAGGATGGATGCTTCTCCCCCCGCCCTGCCTTCTTTCCACCGCCGTCCCCTGGGAGCCGCAGGGTCGTTCTCTAAGCACTCATTATATGCTACACGGCTCAGGGTCTCCGTGTCGAATCGCTAATCAAGCACTCTGTCTGCAGGCCCACGATTCAATAGCCGTTGAGTGGCCTTTGTTCCTACCCGCTATTTGCTGCATGTCAATAAAAGTCTGCTCCCTGCTCCGCCTCAGCGGAGGAGCCCCCCTTCATCCACGCCCTCCCCTCAGCCCTTCAGAATATAAAATGCACTCGCTTTTCTCCCCTCTTGCATGTGTGAAAAATAGAGGGAGGGAAAAATGAGTGGAGGCCAGTAGGGGTCAAGGGATTGGGGGGGTGAGCGGTGTGTTTGTATGCGCCGATTCTCCTCGGCCGAGGTTAATGCTGATGTATTGCTAACCTTAGCTCTGCAGTGTTTGTGGCCTCTTGCCCATTAAATAATGAATAGAAGTTGACCTCTTGACCAGCTAATCAGCTTTGCAGCTGTCGGATCGTGGAAGCGCAGAGATCTCGGAGTCACGGTCGGGGATGGACCGGCCATATATTTCAAGATTAGCAGCTAATATTAAACCCACCAGTCATCGAGGGTTTCTGTAACCTGTGCTGTTGGAATTGGATTTGTGTTTGTTTGACAAAGCCTGTCCAGCTGTTATTGCGTGTAAACAGTCCGCAGCTGTTTTGTCCGAGCTTTTATTGTGGTACGGATAGTCATTTAGCCCCTGCTTGTCATTTGATATTAATAAACACAGAAGGCTCGTCCTTTATTTGATTGTTCATGCCTCTTTGGCTCTTGGTTTACACACATATTTCCATTTAGTCAAAGGTCTGGTCCACATTGTGACTTATTCTGTCTTGTTAGACAGGAAGAGGGCATGACCGTCTGACCAATATGTAAAGTATGTAAATGATTTTGCAGGAATATCATGCTCTGAAGCTTTGTGTGTACTGTATATAGTCAATAGCGAAGGGGTTTTTCGTGAATGTCGTTGGGTCCCACTTGGCTCTGAAACAGAACTGCAACTTCAGCTCGAACTGAAAAATGGTGTTCATATCTCTTTATTATTTCCAACTTTTATTATTCCTCCCGACCATCTCAGAACATATGACCATTTGTCGTGGTATCTGGCTTGTGTGTGTGTGTGTGTGTTTTCCGTTCATTTCTGGAAAGCGAGTGTTATGAATGTTCCTCTTTATTGATAGCGCTAACCCTGTTTGTGTAGTTCTGCCTGTCAGGAAGATGAAAATAAATAGCAGGAGCGTGGAGGAGATAAAACATGTGTTTAATTATTAATTGAGCCATTACTGACAGAGATTGCCTTTTTGATAAAAGGCAGGAAGCTGCTTCGGGGGTAGAAAAAGCAATTACTAAAGCTATCTTCCTCTTCCTCTCCGCTCGTCGTTTTGCTCTGTGCAAACAGAAAAACATACCCTGTCGGCCAACCTTATCCATAAATTATTTTAATTTCCCTTCAATATTTATGATGTTTTAAATTATGATTCTATTGTCATGTTCTATTTATATGATGAGGCACTAGAACCAATGCTACACTACCATGGCCGTAACTATTATCTAAACGGGTGGGAGTTTCAAAAAATAATATTACATCTCGACTTGTCCTTTCCCTTTCGTTTTGTTTCAATTTGGTGAAACGACCGCATGGCATATTGATTTTGTTGACGTCTGGCTATTTGCTGAAACGCTATATCAGTGGCTGTGCATTTGAGCTGACTGTGCATGGGGTATTGATATTATTGTAGCTTTCATTTGCAGAGATTCCAAACCATAATTGATGAGACATAACCTTTCAAATGCCAGTAAAACTACCTGGCTGAGAGCAAACATTGTTTAGAGGATGCACAACAGAACAACAGAAATCATTAACAAAAAAGTTACACTATTTTTGCACATTTCTTAATGCAAATTCTTGCTATTCATACTATTATGTAGTTGCTTATTAGCATGCCTATTATTATTAACATGGTGGCTGTTTATTACTACTTATAAAGCACATATTATGCAGGAAAATATTCTTCATCCCTAATACCTTAATTTAACTACTACCTGTACCTTACTAATTAGGAGCTTAAGCCAAATGTCATAGTTAATGGTTTGTAAACAGTGCAATATGAACTTAAATAAAATAAAGTGTGACCAAAGGAATTAATATTTTCATGTGAAAGAATGAATATTGAAATGTTTTTGAAAGAAGTCATGTTTTTTTCCTCATAGTTTTATGCTCATCATAGTGTTTGTTGTACTACTTTTAATTCATACTTATTTAGATCATTAAATCATTTAATTACAATAATGAGAATCCCCGTTGAGAATAACTGGTAAAACATCCAGCTGCATTATGGTAATTAGACTTTTTAGGGGAAGTGTGCTTATGAAAGTAACGTCATAATGCACGCAAATCTTAACCCAGATCTCAACTGGACAGGCTTTCAAAAGATATGCAAGACCTCAGTCACTGAATAATAACCTTTGGTGCTTGTGTAGAAAGCTGAGGTGCAGAGAAGCCATTGTTCCATAGTTGGGCAGGCTTCAAGTAAGCGTCATTCGCCTCTCAGTCAGATTTCCCTGGGCTAAGCCTGTTAAAATCATCCTTTCACTGTGCCACGGCCGCCCTGGGACCAGACGGTGATGGAACAGCGCTCTTGAGATGATCTAGGAGCCCTACAGCGAGGAGAGCAGCTTGTAAAGTTGAGGTCAGGCCTTCTCAGGAGTCTGCCTGCATTTGCGCAGGGTAATTTTAGCACTCGTGGGCCAGCTAATGACCGGTTTCTTTCAGAACTTGATTGCTGGAGCTCGTTTAACTATCCCCAGTGTGATCATTCCCGCTAGGGCTGGGATAACCATCAGTCTAGCTGCAGGGAAGCTGCATTTTTTTTTAAAGTGCGAGAGAGTATGTTTTTTATCAGGATAGGCAGCGAATATCAAATATGTACGCTTAGCTCTTTATCGGCCGTTTGAAGGAGATGCCAGGATGAGATTTTTAGCATTTTGTTTCATTGTGTCCTGTGTTTGAAGTCGATGCTATTTGCAGAGGACGTTGTTATCCTCGCTCGCAAAGCCAGATGGTTGTTGCTTGTGGCCAAACATGAAGCTTGGATAATGTTCAGTCGCTGGCAGAGACGAATTGCTAGACTGGATGGATATTGCAAACACGCTTGTAATGGATTCGACATTTTGGGAACCGGTTCAGAAGGATCTTTTAAAGACGGGAATTCTGTGGCCGAGTGCAGGAAGGAGGTTAAACGAGCAGAATTCCATGACCGGGAACAATGCGAAAGCACTGCCATGCTTGTTGGAGTACAAAGGACTTAGACGCGCTTTAACGTATAATGCAAGCGGTGTTTTTGTCGCACTTCTGTACGTATTCGCTGCTCCCGTGCTTCTGTATGTTTAGGTAACTCCGTTATTCCATCTGCATTCATCACGCTGCAGCTCAGAGAGACCGTTTGTGAGGTTAAGCTAATTAGCCCTGAAATCAGCACATGCTGGAAAACCGCAGAGGGATGCACTTCAGCTTTCGTATTGTACGTTCAGACAGTCATTAATCGTTTTCGAGCTACGCTAAGGCGCAGATACCGCTCGACGTGAAGCTCTCGGCGCTCAAAAGAGAAGGAAAGAAAAAATGTGTAAATCCCAGTCTGTGTGGTCTTCTATTAATCAAACAGGCATCTGTTCCCCCTTGCGCCGAGCACGGGATAGGCCTCTTAACAGCCTTCCTCTCCAGTGGCCCCATTCAGACCCAGAGTGGCTGTTATTTTAGCACCGCGCTGGAGAGCAGCGGAAGAGTGGGACGCTGAACCCCGTTGATGTGTTGCCTCGCTTGGGAGAGACCGGATAAGAGGGTCCCAGGAGTGGATCTCGACTATGAAGAGCCATTTAGAGGTAGACCTAGCTGCCTCTTCTAGGTGCGAGGGGGCATGGAGGGCCACGGTGCCAATAGATGTGGAGGTACAGAACAAGTCCTGCTTTTGTGCGATACAAGCACTGGAGTACTCGTGAGTTTTGTCATGTTATCTTAAAGGTGGAACTGAAAGGCTGAACCGCTAACATCACCAGCAATAATATACTAAGTATTATTTATATGCCGTTTGAATTCAAACCTGTTTCCAGACATGTAAATAATTGTTTGTATGTATTTATACATATACACAATACACATACATATGTTATGTAAACAAAAACTTTTATTTATCATTTGACATCACTAGTATTCATTAAACATTTGTTGTTGTTGCCTTAATTATTAAATATAAAAAAATACATGAACCATGTGAAGTTGAATTTCCTTTGAATTTCAGCTCATTTTCATTTTAAACTTTAAATACCTAATTACATGAGATTTTTGCATTGTTTTGAATTGCGATTTGTGCATTATTTTTTCTTAATCTCAATCCAGAAATTGAGTTGGATTTTTAAAAAATGTAAATCCTGCATAACCCTTGATTTGAACATAAACTCAAGGCATGTTTTTTTTTGTTTTGAATCCAGTAAATCTGATATAAATGCATCCAGCTCAGGTCTGAACCACTGTAGCGCTGAAGAGGGTGTTGGATTATGGTTTTGGATGTCTTCTCTTGAGGTATGATTGCAAGTAAATTGAAAGCATGTCACAGAACACAGTTTTGGTCTGCGTCTACATGGGCAGCTGAGGTGTTTTATTATTCACCCGAGGCTATGGATTTTCTTTTACTAACAGCCTGAGTTTGAACCAGGAGCAGTGAGAACATTAGTATGGCCCAAAGGTTCTTCAGCGAGAATGAACCACCTGGGTCTCCCTTTCAAAGCAGCTTTAAAATGCTTCTCTTCTGGGAGGCTTTTAGCTGCCCTATTTGCACTTAAACACTTCTGTAGGAAATGTAGATGGACCTCTACATAAAAGGTTAGAAATCTTTGAAAACTACGCTATGCATTGTACCTAAACATTAAGAAAGCGCTTGTGCTCATGTATTTCATTTTTAGTTGACAACTGTTTATTATGTGCTTTGTGTGCCCCATGAATGCAAGAAGCTGAATTCTAGATTCTAGCTTTTTGGTTATTAAAAAGAAATTGCAGTCATGGTCCAAAATTAAAGAAATATTTACTTTGAAATAGAAAATAAAACCCACAGAAAAACCCTTTATTATATATAAAAATAAAATAAATAGGACTTATTTTTTAGAGAGAGTATATTTTAATAGTTAAAATATGTGTATAATTTTTATATATATATATATATATGTACAATATTAAAAAATTGTACTTAAAAAAAAATAGCCTAAAAATAAACATAAAAAATATTGTACATGTTTATCTGATTTGTTATATATTACTTATCAATCCCTGAAATTATACATAAATATTTATACGTCTTATATTTCATTACAAGTCTGTCTGAAGTGACATATTTTGAGTATGTGTCTTTATTCTGTACCGTTCACTATGCTATGACCATAATAAGGCAGTTTGTTGTTACTCTTTGCGTGTGTGTGTGTGTGTGAAATAGCTGTAACAGGAAATTAGAGGAGACATGCATGTTTGAGCGGGTCCCCCTGAGCAGTGCTGGGGGTCAGGACAGAGGGCCTGTCTACATTAGTTTTACTGGCACACCTCCAAAACCTTCCTTGCCCCTTCAGACTGCCTTTATTATTTCCTATACTGCTTTAAGTCTATACAGATGGGTTAAGCGTGAGCTCATACATCATAAACCCTTCTCAGAGTAGACGCCATATTTAATTTGATGCAAGCGATCATGGCTGAAGTACGCTATGTTCGGTGCCTCGTACTAGTCTGTGTGAAACTTTTCAGAATGCGTATGCTGATATGTAACCATCTGTGAGAAACTATTACTTTTTCTAATTTATTTAAAGAACAATTTTTGTTGTGAATCTGTTCGTGCTGTATTTTTGTACTTTTATACATATACTGTCATATTTATTTTACCTCAATATGTCCGTCTGCTGTGCTTCTGAAGCTAAACTGACAGCGCCGTTTTTGCATGATTGAAAGCTCCTAAAAATAGTGCATGTTTGCTAACATGATATTTCCCTTCAACCTTATCCCATGTCTTTATCCTAGTGTCAAACCTACCTGAGGAGTCACAGAAAGAGCTGTAATTTAGCTCCTGTCTACATGAAAAGACACGCTTGGCTGCTGTAAACACTCGGATGTCGCCTCGTAAAACAGTGTCGTACAGAAGTGATGCATTTCAGAAAGGGACCCTAAACCTCCTCCTTGTTAAATACCGGTTAAATACAGAAGCTTTTTTGGCAGCCTACTTAAAAAAAAAACAAAAAAAACATTTTAAAAATGCCTTGAAGGATATAGATTGAATGATAAGATTGTAGAGTGACAGTGAATGTTTTGCTTGGGGTCATTTCCCCCTTCCACCCTTTCACCTGTGATGCAATCTCAATTTCATCCAACGTGGTTTTCAGACCTTACAATTTTTGAAGGCGTTTATAAAAACAACACGGTAAAGCATGCCCTGTTTGGTCTTCAATGGGACATAACGCGCTTCAAGCATCTGTGAAGGATTTTGGTGAAAGAAAGCAATTCTTTTATGCGGAAATATTCCAGGAATGGAGGTAAACAGTCCATACATGATACTTTTATCTATATCTGGGTCTGATCAAACCACTGATCTGACTGTTACTTGACCCGTGTTCATGTCATGTTCTGTCTTAATGCGTTTTTTTCCATAAAGTCACACTATGAAAGATACAATCAACTCTGCTTAAAGCCGATTATCCAGTTTAATTTGGCGTGAAGATGTGGAGATATTCTTCGCCTTGAGATGGCTGAATTATTTTGTAATAAAGTCACAAGGCGAGTCATTAGAGAAGAAAGAAAAATCATGAGACAACATGCATGCGGTCGTCCACATGTGCACCTTCTTGTGAGGCTCTACGCTAACCGAGCAAATCGGTTTCCGTCCAACGCTCTTTTCTTATACTGGAAGCTGTTAAGTGAAAAAGCACTTGAGGGAACATTATCCCGAATGAAAATATTGACAGTATGCCTTCACACCACCTTGCCACTATAGCCACGACGTCAAAACAAGAAGTCAGGTGTGACGGAGAGAAGAAGGCCTGTCGAACTGGGATTGTTCCTGCGAGTTCACCATGATAGGAAAGCCAGTTCCAGGTACATAAAGAGGGGGGCAAGGAAGCACAAGAGCTCTTTCAGACCCACGTTATGCTACTTGGGCCGTTGAATGATTCCCATTCATCCGTTTCCTCTTCCACAGAAAAGTAATCAGTTACTCGCTGAAAGATGATATTGTATGCACCTAATGTCATACGGGTCTGAGGCAGGTTCATGCCTGATAGCATTGTTAGAGAACACCTTTATTTGTGCTCTCCCATGGCAAAACGCTTGCTACCCCAAATGGCTTTCGCCCATGTTGCTTGGCCTGTTTTTTTCCCTTTTCATTCCCTTTTCTCCTCCTGTTTCACCTCCTGCTTTTCTCTGCGGCCTGTAAATCAGGAGAAAAGCAGCTGGCAGTGCTAATAGAGGATGCTCTCCTGCCGGGTAACAAAGAGGTATTGTTGGGTTTGTAAGGGCATTATGCAGCTAAATAAAGCTGACATGCTGAGGTGGAATTATTGCCCATGCTGAGCCTGGCGCTGCCCCGTGAAGCGAGGCTGAGAGTCGGCTGGAAAGAAACCAGAGCCGGAGAACCTGGGAGAGAATGGGCTGCCATTGCAGAATGTCCTATAATGACGGCTGTTTTTCCTGAAAGGAATGTCGAGTAGGGATGCGCAATATGCAACGTTTTTACATGTGTGTTATTGTTGACTTTGACATGGATAAAATTGGCAATATAATCCAAACTCTGCTTTGGGGTCGATCTAACAAGGACCCAAAATGCCAACTGGCTGTGTGGTGCTTTTTTCGCTTTTACGCCGAATGTCAAAAGTCGAGGAATCGAGATTTGCCTGTTGTATTGGCCTGCATACGACTGAGTCTCGG
>JAUMHP010000046.1:1337102-1347930 GCA_032361065.1 Enteromius trimaculatus
TAAAGACCCCAAACTTTTGAATGGCAGTGTATATTGTAAGTATTCAATCTATAATGTTAAGTTTTAAGTTAAGTGTACAGATTTTCATCAATAAAACATACACTTGAGCCGGTAAGCAAGCACTAAGTATAGTTTAGCAGCACCATGGTATTTCAGGGCCAGGCACCACTCATACTGATACTTATCTGGTCCTATGGAGGATTGTATGGCCTTGGCCTGTGATGCAAATGTGTGCTTTTAGTTGCTTTTAGAAAAAAGCGAAATCTCTTAATCTGTGTGCTTTCACTTCTGACATATGACTAACAACAAACATCTGACAACTGCCCTGCACTTGACCCTGTGTTTTTTAAGCTGGCTTTGTACAGTATTGAGAGCTGTATGATTGCTGGAGGGGGAGATGGGAGGGCGCTGCATGCACACCCTTGGCTAAATGATTGCAGATGCCTGGCTTGAGCTCAAAAGCTCCGCATTCCTCCCCTGTCGAAAAGACATTAGACCAGCTCTGCTCTGGCCTATACCGTCTGGCAGCCTGCGTTGAAAAAAAGAAAAGGGTAAAAAAAAACCTCACTTATCTGTTATCAGCACATGAACACATAACAAACCCCATATCTTATTTCTCCCTGTTCACTAATGTCATATAGCTTAAGGGCAGGTTCTGTAGTGCTTGCAGGGCTACGACCAACAGAAGCCTTTGTACAGCACAAACGCCTGGCTAGTCAGTAAAGTGCATTGACCGGAGAGTGTTTGTAATTTCAAATATTTGAATTTCCATAGAACTGCATTTCACAAGAAGGCACCCTGGCACCAGACCATCAAAGGTTGTTCATATGCATGTAAAACCCACCCATAACGGCAGCGTTTAGATATGCTGGCTAACCACTCCTGGCTGTAGACATCTGACTATCAGCCTAAACCCGCCATTACACAGTGGCTCAACCATCAGCGCTTGGCTTCTGTTGACAACCGGCTATTTAACACATCGAAACAACAAGAGCTGCTATCGAGCCCAGCCTCTCCAGGACGGGTTACTGTGTCACCCAAGAATGCTTCTTATCTTTTGTTTTGGGCTTTGCTGGTTTTAGTCACACAGCGGACACTCCTTTTCTTCTTCTGAGGGCTCGGTGTAGCCATCATGGAAAGGTCAAAGGAGAAGCTGGCCGACTTATAAACAAATACAGATGGGATCATGCAAAAAGAAGGTTTCCATAGAAGCGATTTTATGGAAATGTGTACCTATGGAAATATCCACTTCAAACAATGCAAAAGAAAATATTTTCTTAATCAGTGTAGTTGGTTTGTTTGCCAATGAAAATATCCCAACGTCCTTAAAAAGACTGTACAAATGCAATTATCAATATTCACAACGATGGTATGTGTATGAATGCATAAATGATGTATTTTGGATTAAGTGCTGATTGGAACATATTTTTATTTCTTGTAAGTAGCATAAATCAAACAAAAAGGTTTACGCTAGAAATAAGAGAAAATCTATTTTCCAGCAAGATAAGAAAAAATGATTTATTACAGGTCACATTATCTAATGCAATTTTGATTATTCTCATTTAGAATCAATTCTCATTTAAAGAATGTTTCTACAGGAAAATAATATATTTTCCCTACTGAGATTGCTATGTCATTGCTGTATATGCAATATTTTGTCCAATTTTATATTTGTTTATATATTTGATTATTTACACCACACTACATATATATACATTCCAATATTTTCCCACCATGGGATACAAAAAAAAGGTAATTATGACTTTTGTTCCTCACATTTTTTTTCTAACAATACTTTCAACAATAAAAGGCTTTCTATTTTGTAATAGCCAAAATATCACAATTTAAAAGAGCTTATATCTTGCAATTTCACAAAAAACCCTGAGAACAGTCCCAGTTGTGAGATACAATGTTGCAATTACCTTTTTAATAAATTTGTTTATCCTGTTCACGAAAACAATTTTCCATAGCGATACCTTTTTTGACCCGCATGGCCGATTTTGCTAGAATCACCCAGCCCACCAACACCAATGAGGTTCAGACACCACAAACATAAATACAAATCACGCCTCCATTATCTTCTGCATCCAGAATCTCTGAATCTTTTATATGGAATGTCCATAATAATCAAACATGGCTTACATTTTGACACACGCAGGCATAAATCTGTTCACTCCGAGGCTGTTTGCGAGAGATAAAATGTCCATCACGCATGAAAATGGCAGGCGCTCTGTGCCCTGCTCCTGTTGTGTTCTTCTGCGTGTGCACTGAATCTCACATTAATTAACGCTGCTCTTTCACCTGGTATCAGTTTCTCATCCTTCTGTGCTTTATTTGGGTTGCTCATTATTTTCTTTCCCAGAGAAATATGTCTAATACCTACAAGCTGTGCGCCATCACAAATGGAGCACGCTCCAGCATAATGTCCTTTGTTGTTGCCAAATGGTTTTTTAATGAAAAGTTTAAGAGGGGCATAATTACATATCTGAGGCTATTATGAAATCCAATATTACAATTAAAGTAATTTTATTTGCTTGTAATCTCCCTTCACCAAGTCTAATAAGGGTTTTGAAAGAAGGGCAAGCAGGCTTTGAATGGTGACTCTTTTGTAAATGAAGTTGGGCCGTCTTTGCTCTGTCTCAGTTCTCCGTGTCTTTGATTCTCAGTGTCGTTGGGAGACTGTCAGAGAAGCACGGGGGATTTGTTAGTCTGTGATCATGTAGACTCACTGACAAATCAGTACTGCCACTGCTGCAAACTTGAGGCATGGTTAGTTATAGGCAGAAGAAAAAACTCCCTCCCTGATTTTAGCTGGTTTAAGAAGGCCTGAAGTGGCCAAAACACAAGCGAGTACAGTGATCCTAGGAAATAACCAGCTAATTCTGCACCAGGCCAGCGCTAACAAGCATAAAGCATGCTGGAAATTCATTCTGCTCTTTTTACCATTCAGGGAGATCTGCTGAGAGTGAAGATGAACCGAACGAGAAGCCCCTCTGCGCATGCGCAAAACCCCTCCAGCGCACCAATTTACAAACAAATGCCAATGAGATTATGCAAAAACTGTTTTTCCATAGAAACGACCTGCGTAGATGCAGGCGGCAGGAAAATGTCTGCCGTAACATAAGACATCTTCTTCTGCGAAATAGCCATATACAACAAACATGAGAAAATGTAATTTTGACCTGGCATTTGTGCCTCTTGGCTGCATCCTTCGCGCGCACTATCAGCGAATACAAACCACGTTTAATAGCGTGAACGCATGGGTTTATGAATAATGTGGTAATCAGTTTCTTGACAAATGGCATTGAATGTTTCTTGTTTAAAATTACTGAAAAATATTGAAAATATGCATAAACGTATAGAACGTTTCAGGAGCTGCAGGCAAGCTCCAATGATAATTCTGTCATAGATCAACAGCTACCCCTGCTGGTGGAGTTTGAGAACTACAGCTACATCAATTTTAATGCATACAGTATGCTAATTAGTTGACAAAAACACCAAGATTTTAGCGAAAATGTATATGAATTTATAAGTTGTTATTATTTCATAGTTTCTACACTTTTATGTCCCAGTTTTCGTGTTAAATACCTGTCTTTAAGATTCTAAACAAATGATTGTTTATTTGTGTACATTTTGACTTTTTAGTGTTCAAAATGTTATTTGTGTAGAGTGTTGCATCCCCATCTCATTTTTATTAATGTTTATTGTATTAAACCTTATTTTTTATTAACCACAGAATGCTGAACATATTTTGTCATTTTGGTGGCATAATAGACACTGTGATTCATAATCTTTATATATATGTGTGTGTGTGTGTTACATGTATGTCAGTTGTATATTGTTCCCAGAGTAACAGACCCTTTTCAGCTTTGCTATTTGGGGGAAAATAATAATAATAACAATAAATATTATTAATTATCAGATGTATTTAGTTCTCATATAACCTGCATTCATGCATAATAATTGAAGATTTCTTTAAAAAAATGTTTATAAAATGGTGTCACTGTATTAAATATAGTATATACATAAATAAACGTTTGTCTTCAAATTAGCTGCCCTCCAGATTATAGCAATTATAATGTGTATGTACCCAAAAGTAATGAAGAGAAGAAAAAGCAAAACTATTTTCGGTCAGTATATTGACAGTTAATCTTTCAATAAATGATTTACCAGTTTAAATAAACAAAGCTGTGCTCTGCTTGAGTGAATCTGTCAGGTTAAACTTCCCCCGTCCCGCCGTGTAATAAACCGCAGGGCTCCGTGAGTTGGCACGGACTGAATGTGAACAGACAGGCTCTGACATAAAACTGCCTGACTGCTTATCAGAGCCAGACTGCACAGACACCTTTAGAGCCCTCTGAGACACTCTATTCAATCTAAGAGAGGCTATGAAAAGCTAAGTGAAAGCTGGCCAAAGAACCGCTGCCAAAGCAAATGACCAGAGTCTTGCACCTTGCACACACTGTGACAGTTTCTCACAGTCACAGAGCGTGTTATCAGCAATCACTCTCTTTCTCTCTTCTGCTCTTCAAAGAACCCGCTCTTAATGTGTCCCCCACTTTTCTTGTGACCCTGTCTGTGAGGAGAACGCCTGGTCAGTGTTGTACCCGCACTTCGCTCATCTAGTGAAGTGTGCATGACTGAACATAACTCATCTCGTTACATAAATACATACAGGTCATCTACACAGATTTCTTTTTAGACGTAATTTATCATGCTCTGCAGATGAGCAAGTCTTTTATAATCAATTCATGCAAACTTTCTAATCAGGGTTCACATGCCTTGTGTTTGTTGTACAGTAGTACTTTTTTCTCATCATTCTAAAATCAACCTTTGCTTTAAAGTTTGTTTTCATTTGCGAGGGACCCACTTTACAGTACATACCTAATATACATATAGATAAGACAATTATAAGTTGGTTGCTAAATTAAATGATTATATTATTTGTTCGACGTACTTATAATAACACAATTTCCCCACAAATACAGAGATATCTCAACTTAAATGTTTTACAGCCGCTTTTTGGTGCGTTTCTCACAACAGAACAGAACCCACAAGTTAATGCATTTCTCAAATCAATTAGTCATTTGTGCACATCGTAGTAGCAGTTTTCCAACAAATTGCTAATGCTTTTGGACATGCATCAATTGCTTTAACTTGTGACTGCTGAATAGTCATTTCATATAAAACTAATAGTCCTCTTTTAATTGATTGAGTCATTACATACAAAAATGTTGAACTAGTTGTCAAAATCTGCAAATGTCTTCTAAATTGAACCGTTTGCACAATGCTTTGAATACAGTACGTTAGAATTGCAAAGATCATAGGCAGTAAAAATGTGAAACATACACATTCAGTGTCTTGTACTCACTACATACAGTAATGTCTAACTTTACTGTAGTTTTCAAATGGCTGTGCAAATAGTATATAGTGCTGTCTTGAGCATTTTCAGGAAGTGTCACCAAAATCTGACTTTTTTACATTGGAAAAAAATTACAGAGTAAACTGTCATAATGAAAACAGGACAAAGCCATTTGACTGTCTTGTTCATAATCAATGGTGTCAGGACTTCTCATCTTGATGACACTGACATTGACATGAATACTTGCTTGATTTTGAGCAAGTGACACGCTTTTGCAGGTTATCCACTAGGTTTTGCAGTTTGCACTAATTGTTCTGAGAAATGCATTATCTGTTGTGCAAATTGAAATACTCTTGTGAGAAATGCACCAAAGCGACTGAGAAAAACTGTATTATAAAAATAACTACCTAGGAAAAAGTTTGTTGAGACAAACTTCTAGTTGGCCTAGCATGATCAGAAAGTTTGAAAAAGTTTGAAATGTTGAAAAAGTTAAAAATGTTTGAAGTCTGAAATAGTTTTTCAAATCTTAAAGACTGATAGATATAAAAAAAAAAGTATAATAATAAAATAATAAAAATAATTCAATGCAATCCTTATATCAAGCAGGGAATAATGCAGATTTGGTTTGTCTACATTTTTATATTAAAATGTATTATATAAAATCTGTGTATTTGACGTTTTTATTTTTTTTTTATTTTTTTTTAATAACTTTTATTATTATTATTTTACAGTTTTATTACAGACTCTCAAGCACTCCAGCATATTCAGGCATTAAATCATCATCAGTCTTTGTAAACCTGCTTTAAAAGTTGGTGTTATACAAATAAAACTATCTTCACTACTGTTTAATTCCAAATTAATATTACATGAATTAATTTATGCATAAAAAAATCACCCATTCACAGCAGTCCATACTTTTTCATTAGTGATGTCTAGCTCTAAGTGTGTAACCATCTCTTGTCTAGACATCCTTCCAGACAGGTTTTTGTTCAGGGCTTTCACAGGAGCCAGACAGAAGCATCGGTGACCCCCTGCTCTCTCTCTCTCTCTCTCTCTCTCTCTCTCTCTCCCACTCCTCCTCCATCAGCTGATGCCTGAAAATGCCACTGCTGGCAGGAAGTGCTCAAGAAAATAAAAACGAAAGCACGCAGAGGATTCAAGTCAACATACACTAATGCTCCGGATACTTTCCGACGCTGGCTAGGTTAGTACTTTAAATGCATTAGAGACTGAGTTTGGTTATTTTGAACTGTTTGAGATGCGACCGTGAGCTAGCGACTCGGTGTTAGCAGCCCTTCGCGGAACGTAAACATTACGATGCTTCGCTTCCCAGAACAAAACTCGACTTGAAGACAGTCACTTAAACAAACGAAAGACTTGAAATATGATTTAATTCACTCCAGTGATTTTAGCTTTAGCCAGAACTCGTTTGCGGCTTGGGTTAGCTGGTTAGCACTTCTGTGCTGTGATCGATTAACTTAACTTAACTGAACTGAAAATAATGTTTATGAAGTAACTTAACGTTAAGTTAGTGTAGCACCCTGCCCGATGTATCTCTAACTTTCTTGTAATATATCTAAATGCAACTCATCTAAACTTTATAAAATCAATTTCAGGTAAAAAGAGCTTTGTTACACCCTACTTTGCTATAAATGAATTATGATAATCAAATGTTCCACCCCGTCCGTATTTTAATCAAAACCGCTTATACAACTGGAAACACATATAATTAGCAAAAAACAAACAAACATGTAAAATCATGTTTTTTTTTCGTTGTGCATTGGTACTGACCTCAATCAAGCTAACTTACAGTTGGGCTATTGTGATTCAGTTAAAAATATTAAAAATAAACAACATCTATCTGTTTTTGCAGATAGTAAGTAAAAGTATGTAAAGTTACTGCAGGTTAGTCATGTTACTAGTATTAGTAAAGCTTATAAATATCTTCTTATTCAGGTGAGACCGCTTTATTTAACACGACAACACATTTCTGACAGACTTAAGCGCAATTTCTTTCTAATTAACTAATGTCATTTGAGGTTGGTGTTCATGTATTATTTCACCCCTGTAAGCTTGAAATCTTGGGTTTGAAACACTACTTGCTCTTCTACAGTTTATTTTACAAAGCATGCTATGTTTCACGCTACATTTTCAACTTTATTTAACTATAAGCAGCAAATGCATTTGCATTTATTTGCCTTTTGTGTTTGTGTTCTTTGCCCCACGCTTCAGTTGCTGTCTGACAGGTAAAATAAAGAAGAGGAGAAGATGGCACATCAGGGCGGCGGACAGGCCTGGGGAAAACTGGTGAAGGTCAATGCATCTCCGGGTTCAGAGATATTACTCATGAATACAGAATGCACGGTGGGGAGAAAAAAAGGTGAGCTGAGCATCATCATGTTTCATTTTAAAAGGGCTTCTTTACAGACTTCTTTACGACTGTCTAGTTTTACTTACTGACGTTAATAGTAACTTTTTTTTTTAACCCTCAAGAAGATAATGAGTCTGAAGCAGTGTCTGCAAGTATTGAGGGAGCCCATGCCTTTCACAATACTCTCTTTAGTTCAGCGAACGAACCCCCACCCCAATAATGACAAAGGCGTCTATTGAAGACATGCTCTTGGAATATTAAGTAGTTTTTTTGTGCTGTGTTGGTGTGCAGGGAAAGGTTGTATCCCTTTGACTCTGTCTGTGTCTGTCTGGTTTTGAAGACTGTCTTTATCCCGCTTTAATTAATATTAATTCATGTGTCTGTTTGGTTCACAGTAACACTGGACAGGGGTTATTAGTAGACCCGATGCACTTCATTACTATAATAATGTCATTTTAAACTTTACATCACATCACTATGCAGTACTTCCTTTAAGACTTGCATTCCTAATGTGTCGAGGCGAGAAGTAATGGGCCAGGTCAGGAAGAGAAAAGGTGAAAAGAGCTTATATTGCAAAGTATATATTTATCATGCTTAATACTACTACTATATATATATATATTTATATTGTTAATTAGATGTTATTTTATTCATATTTTCACACTTCTAAGGGCTTATGTAAAGGCTTAGGCAGGCGTTTAGGAGTCTTCATGGTCACATCAGCCAAAACTTCTCAGAAGTGGAACAATTTTGTTGAAAGATTATAAAGCCCTACTTTCTTTCTTTGGGATAACACAGTGATAGATGGATTGTACACAATACGAAAAAAAAGTATAGTTCATTTTGATTTATTGTTGATATCATAACCTCGCTGACATATTTTCCTTATAGATTGTGACCTCTCCTTTCCGGCCAATAAATTGGTCTCAGGAAATCATTGCATAATCACTCAAGATCAGAACTCAGGACAGGTGTGGCTGGAGGACATGAGGTAAGATCAGCTGTTGGACGTCTTGAGGTCCCTCTAGTAAGACGCAGGCTGACACAAATAATTGCATGCCAATGCCATCATGTTTTTTGTCTTTCTTTGCATGCGCTTTCCCTCTTTTTGTAGTTTATTAGTATATAAATGTAAAAATATTGAAAAAAGTATTTTGTAAATTGGATGTGGGCACCAAAATGATGTCTTGTCTTTGACCCTTATATTTCAGGAATTCACCATGCGTTGATTATAGCATGATGAGTGTTGTGAAAATGTACAGAATTAATGTTATTTTCAAAGGCTAATGCTATAGTTAACCAGTAAAAAACCTAAGCAGAAGCAGTTGGTGTTCATTCTTTTTAGTTCTATTAAGTTTTTGCAAATTATACTAAGTGACTTGTAATTAAATTAGTAAGTGAATTCAATTAAAGTCGTGCTTGGCCCTGCGGCAAATATACATCCAATTCCCTCATGACATTTAATCTTTGCTTTGGTGAATAATTCATTGTAATTTGGTTAATAGTCAGTGGATGGAGATCCAGAAGTTGATGTGTGTCTGTAGTGACCACATGTCTCATGTATTTGAATGTACGCTGGCTCACCAACGCTCCTCTACATCTACATCCAGCTAATTAAGTGAATATCTGCTAGACAGTTGATATGCTTTGTGTTTGACACTGCTTTCTTGTTATCCTTTCTTGAACAACTTTCTCTTTGCTATTTTTAACAAGGCTTTAACTACAGGCACATTATTTTGTCTCTGAAAGAAGTAGTTAATATATAGGTTGATTGGTTCTACCTGGATCATGCACAAAAAACAAACAAATGCATAAATGGGCAATTAAGTGTTTAAGTGTGTCAGACATTTGAATTGTGATGTTTACTAATAACTTCTCAATATCATTTCCTGGTTTTTTTGTCTGAGAATAAAATTCACAAACGTGACCCTGGACCACAAAACCATAAGGGTCAATATTTTTAAATTGAGATCTATGCATCATCTGAAATAGGGCAGTATTTGGCTGAGATGCAATTATTTTGAAAATCTGGTATCTGAGTGGGCAACAACACACACACACATACGTGCATATGTATATGTAAAATTGTTCAAATTAAGTCCTTAGCAATGCATAGTAATAAAAAAAAAATGATGTTTTGAAATTTACAATGTGAAATTAGAAAAATATCTTCATGGAACTTGATATTTACATAATATCCTTGATATTAGACAGGAATAATTAATCATTTTGACCCATATTGTTGGCTATTTCTACAAATATACCTGTGCTATTTATGACCCAGGTGCCCCAGGATCACAAATGTTATCATTGAGCCTCTCAATAGCACTCATACAAAGGAATCCATGAAATGCAATTACTATAATTTTTGTTTGATGATCTGTTTGTTTTCTGTCAGCACCAATGGAACCGTGATCAACATGTCCAAAGTGGTGAAGAAACAGATGCACTTACTGCAGAATGGTGATGTCATTCACTTTGTGTACAGGAAGAATGAGCCAGAGCAAAGTAAGTTTTCACATTTAAACTTTTTTTTTTAATTTTGATAAATATATAGTAATAATTGTGTAGTTGCATCCTAACAGATGGATAACAACTCAGCCACATCACTCATCTATTTTTGTTTTTGCAGACATTGCTTATGTTTATCAGGCCATCGGGCCACAGGAAAATGCCTCACAGGACACTGAAGGTAATATGAGATTTCGTACAGATGCACTGCAAAAAATGCTTTTCTTAGTTAAATTTATTGTCTTGTTTCCAGCCAAAATTCTCAAATCAAGAAGGATCTTCTAGTAAAAATTACTTTCATTAATTTTAATAAAATTATTTTCAGAAAACATGTCCAAATTAAACAAGCTTTACCTTGAATCAAGCAAATTTAGTCTTTGAAATCAAATTATTTCACCAACCCCACTGGCAAATTATTTAGCTTGTTTTAATACTTAAAAACTCACTTAATTTTGAGTTGTTTAAGGCAATAATTTATACTCTAGAAATCTTGATTTTTTTTTTTTTTTTTTGTCTGAAAACAAGACAAAGAATGTAAGCAAGAAAAGCATTTTTTGCTTTTGTTTTTTGCAAATGTTTTTTTC
>JAUMHP010000046.1:1354140-1364689 GCA_032361065.1 Enteromius trimaculatus
CTCAGGTGTGTTTGATTAGGGTTAGATCCAAACTCTGCAGTGCATCGGACCTCCAGGGTAAGATTTGAGGAACCCTGCCTTAAGTGAAAATTACTCCACTACAAGTCCCAAGACACCAACTCCAAAGCAGCTTCAGTAACACTTAAGAGTATCTGATTTTTAAAGGACTTGAGTATTTGAATTATAATAAAAACAGACATGCCAGTGAAAAAGCATAATGTTGTGGAGAAGCTTGGGAAAACGGGTAGAGGCAACGATCTATGTTCAGGTATTTATTGGGAAAACCTTGAACAAACAATAAGGTAAAAAACAAAGGGAACGAATAATAGGTCTCTTCAGTATAAGGAGTAATGTTGAGTAAAATAAAAAAGTTGTTCTTGGTTCGGCCTTATTGCCAGCTATAGCCATGTCCTCATCTTATATATAACTGGCCTAGGGGAAAATACACTTAAATATATTTTAAATTAATAAATTTCATGTTAATTATACTACAAATAATAATTTTAATACTTTAGTATGCTATACTGGTATAACAACTAATTTCCTACGAATTGTGCAGAAGTAGTGCTAAAGTACAGTTAAATATATACTTAATATATTTTATTATGCTAAAGTGGATCTGTTGCAAGTATGCATCAGGGTGCACTTTAAATATTTTGCATTTAAAGTCTGATATTATTCAAAAACATAAAATCCTCATTAATGGTTGACATTAAAATGCATTTTAGACTTAATATTTAGAAAAGTGCATTATGCACAAGTAGTATACCAACTAAATTTAATTATAATTTTTATATAAATATAATATACAAGTATAAGTTGAGTTATCTGTCAGTAAAAATGTTAATAGATTTGAATTATACTGAAATAAATGTATTTTAAATATATAGCTTTTTTAGCTAGGGTACTTGCCAATGAACAGTAGTTGTTGACAGGTTTGGGCAAAACACACAAGTTCTACTATTTTCAGTTCCCTGTAGTTGGTGATATCATGTCTTTAGCAGGAAAGATGTAATGTGTAACACTTCAATTTCAAATGCAGTGGCATAAAGAGTATGGATATTTAAAAAGTATAGTGAAGTAGAAAGTAAAAGTCGCTAATATCTGACAAAACTGCACTTCTTGATGTTGATAAATGCGCTGTGTTCCTGCTGCAGCTCCTCAGGAGTTCAGGTGTCCTCCTCAGGGCGGTCACCTCATCTGCTCCTGCTGCCTGCAGCCCATGCCTGACCGCCGCTTCGAGCACCTTCCCCCTCAGGTGTCTCCGCAGCACTGTGAGTGATCCTGACACCCGTCTGTCAGTGCTCTCCTGCAGTCACCTGATGGTTTGTTGTCTGTTGCTGTGAGCAGGTATGGTGTGCCAGAAAGTGTACTGTCATGTGTACTGGGGCTGTCAGCGGATCGGCTGTCACGGATGCCTAGCGCGCTTCAGCGGTGGGTTTCGGAGCGCTTCAGATTACTGTACAACACTTTATAATATTTAACTTTATAATAACGATCATGGTTCTTTCTCCTCACAGAGCTTAACCTTAATGATAAATGTCTGGATGGAGTTTTTAATGGCAATCAGTACGAGTCTGAAGTCCTTCAGGTGTGTTCAGTTTGTTCTGATGCTGTGGGATCAGTGCTGTTTTAGTATTCGTATTATGGTATTTATTAATGTTTTGAATTATCATTTATTTTCGGTTTCCCTTTTTAATTTTAGCAACTGTATTATTTCGTTTATAATTTTTAGTTTTTTTTGTTTTCTTGAAATTGTTGTATTTTAACTGTTTATTTCAGTTTGTTGCTAAGGCAACATTTCTCATTGGTTTTCTTTTTTAATTTAACATTTTCCCCTAATATTTAATTTATTTTTTAAACTCCATGTTTGTTTAAATTAAGTAAATTATTTTTATAAATTAATTTCTGTTAACGATTACTTTAATTATTAAATAATTTCTTTTGAAATGATTGAATTGTTAAGCTTTTGTTTGTGCTACAGACGCACATTAAAACTCAAATGATGTTGATAAGAGTTCAGGAAAACTCCTATTACTTTTCTAAACGATGTGATATCACAGTTTTTGCCTGACTGACGATAAATTGGGGAAAAAAATATTACATTGACACAGGTTGTCAATAGATACATTAAAATAATAAACTTCGTCTGATTATATAAAGCAGGGCTGTCCAAACTCGGTCCTGGAGGCTCGGTGTCCTGCCCAAGCTCTTAATGGGTATAACCCTTCCATGCAAGTTGGAGCTAAACTCTGCAGGACACTGTCCCTCCAGGACCGAGTTTGGACAGCCCTGATCTAAAACTACAATAATATTTTAATACATAAGAATAATTGTATTTGCCTCGGTTACTTTTCATATCTTAAACTAAACTATAAATGCATTTGCTTCATGTTCACTTGGAAACCCAGCTCTCTAAGATTTGTTAATTTCTGCTGTTTTTGTGGCAGAATTATTTGACTTCCCGAGGAATGAGCTGGAGGCACATGCTGCAGGAAGCGCTTCAGGCCGTACAGCAGGGCCTGTACCAGCTCTCTGGTAACTGCTTTTTGGTCATTTTAAAAAGGCACAGGTTGAAGTAATGGTGGTTAATATAAGAGAAGAAAGTATTTTAAGGGATACTTCATATCACATTATGCACATTCCTTTGGAGGAGAGGTGCTCATTTTCACATCACAGATACCTTTAGGTTCAGAGAAAAAGCCTGATTTTCTAACATGCATTATATAAAATGATGTATACCAGCTGGTCGTTTCGCTGTCGCTCAGATGCATCAGTTATCTAGTACTATTGCATTGAAATGACTGTCTCAGGTAAATGTAAAATCACTGTCGTTCATATGTGCATGTGTTTCAGATTACAGAATCACTGCCAACTCTTTCCTCTGCTACTGCTGTGGACTTCGCACTTTCAGAGAGCTCGCATATAAATACCGAGAGCATATTCCCTCATCAGATCTGCCAGGTAAGACCGGCATGCAATAAAGTACCCCAAAGATGCACAGTGTTTCTTTAATTCCCCTCTGCTGCAGGTAGACACCAGACCAAATATAGAAAGCTACAGATTGAATTGAAATGTTCAACGTGTGTTTTTGCATGCAGTAAAGTTTTTATTTTTTTCTCTTCCACACAGATTCTGTGACTGCCAGACCGAACTGTTACTGGGGACGCAACTGTCGGACTCAAGTGAAAGCACACCACGCTTTGTAAGTCATCAAATCCTTCAAATCTGAAGTCTTGCCGATCCAATTCAGTTTGCTTGTGCTTGTGATTATGTTTATGCACTGTCCTGCCAAAGCATTACACATACACCCATCCTTATGTGCACATCCTGTACAGCACGTCATACTTATGTCCACCAGGAGAGGGCAGCTGATGAGCATGTGTGTGTGTGTGTGTGTATAGTGTCAGTCTGCAGTGCAACATACATAGGCCTTTTTGTTCAAACATTTATGTAAAATGTCTGTTAATCAGGGGCTCTGTGGGTCTTATAAAGTCTTAATTCACTCTTTATCAAAATAAGGCCCAGAAAATTCATAGTTCCTGCATTAAATGTCAAGTCCACTTAAAAATATCTTTCCAAGTCTGAATATTTTTCTTAGTGTTCTTCTTTTCATTTCCAATACATATACTTAAACATCTTTAATTCATTCAAAATATATTTATTTGAGGTGCAAATTAAACGCATAAACATGATACGGGTATAAAAACATGTTTTCCTATTGAATTAATAACATTGTTTCCTGTTCCTTTTCCTGTTCATTTTAATCATGTCTTTTGCTAGACATATTTTTGTCGTCTTGCTTCACAAAGTAAATGTGTTGCTGTTGCGAGACCTTATTAATGGACTGTGTCCAGTTCATTAGTCTTAAAAAGCTCATGAATTTACTTCATAAAACTTGCAGAAACATTTGTGTAGTGATCGTAATCATGCTCAATAATTCAGACGATGAATCTTAATCCGTCACTATATGTTCCCCTCTGTCAGGAAATTCAACCACGTGTGTGAGCAGACGCGTTTTAAGAACTAAAGCTGGAGGAGCGTGTCTTGGTTTGACAGCGGTGGTTTGGGAGGTTTTACATATGCAAAGTCAATCAGATGATGAAAAATCAATCATCCTTGAGGTATGGTGTCAGCGCATGGAAACGTCTGATCTGGATCTGCACTGCGTGTTTCTCATGATGGACCGACCGTCACACTTTCAGTATGCACACTTCTTTCCACTATGCTATTGACATGCTTTCATGCTGCATCTCTGCTCATTGTAATGCGAGACAACGCTGGCAATCATCTTTCCATGCAAAAAGCTCTTTAGCTTGAACCTTATACAATATTCAAACTATAAAACAAACCTATGGTGCCTAAGAGTCACCTACGAGTGCTCTTTCTTTGCATATGTCACATACTACTTCCATTTTTAATATTATATCAGTAAAAATTATCGTTCTGTCACTATTATTGTTATTATTAACTGCTCAAGACATTTAAATGCTACTGAGAATGTTGAAATATATGTTATGAAAAGGGATGATGTTGTGACTCCAATCCAGTGCACTAAACTTTCACACATCAGGTTGTTCTTCATTATTTGGGCAGTACTGCAAGTCATGTGAAGACACTCACTTGCAAGCCTGTTCTGAGGACATATGGGTTTTATCGCACTGCAGGAGATAATCACATAAAATCTGATTTATAATAAAGGCTTAGATGCTTTCGCACATCTCGTTATGATTATGGATTTTTTGCTTTTGCAAACAAGGCCAGTTTTAGCACTGGATGATGCTTTTCCTAGCGTTTTCCTATGTAACGAATAGATTCGAGGTTTTCTTTCACTTGTAGGATTGGTGATATTATAGGTAGATGGTAAGGCCATATAATAGCTGTTTAAATATTTTCTGACTAGGCGAGAGTTGTATTTCCGGGCTAGTAATTTTTTTTTTTTTTTTCTTATTCCCATATTCCCCAAGTTTTTTTGTTTTTTTTTAGTTGGTGTGTATTTTGAACACTCAGCTGATTCTTGTTTAACTTGGTAAACCACATTGGTTTTAGCCATAGTTCTTACAATTACTTTTTCTTTTATAAATGAAGTTTTAATGGAAGCCAATGTGATCCATGAAACGGTTACCACAGGCAGTGTTTAAAATGCGGCTGCATGAAAATCCCTAAAGTTAAAAACATTATACCCTTCAAGCTTTGTTTGTACCTACAAACAAATAATAGCAAGTAGGTGCATGCTGTTTCTGTTCATTGTAAATATTTCCAAAATTCCTGCAGGGAACATTTTTTTTTTTTTACGTTACTGTTAGATTGAACATAATGTATTGTTGCAAATTTTTTCTGGCCTTGTTTTTGGGGTCTGTTGTTTCTCACACCACAGCATTCTTCAGAGGCTCAGATTAGACTTCCTACAACTGTAGTGTTCAATCCTCTACATCCCTCAGCAGCCTCAACTGAGCTTTAATGGAGGTGGACAGAAGGGCTCAGCACTCTAAAGCTTCACACATGGACCTAATGGCACCTGACAAACGGCCACATTTGCTACACTTCATTAGTGAATGTCAAGTTGTGGTTTTACACAGTTGTGTGCCGTTACTTTGATAGTTTGTATCAAAATGTTTCTACTAGGGTTTGTGCTCGTTGCGAATGAATGCTTTTTTCTGTGCTGCTTTTTCCATTGATGCATTTGTTAGATGCAACTATCCCCAAAGTTTATCAGATGATAAATGGCATGCAAAATCGAGATCTGTGGGTTTCTGTTGTCTACATAAACATCTTGTATGTCTAATAGACTGATAAACCTTCCGTTGAAACCACATACAGGCTCTCGTACAAAGATGATTTTAGGTTAGTTAAATATCTTGAATGGGGTCTCATTCTATGAGCTCTGCAGGAAGGGTTGAGGGATTTATTCAGGAATGGTCCCAAGTGTTAGAGACGCTTTGGAGGCTGCTTTGCATTTACTGAAAGGGAGATGTACTCCGCAAATATTTACTTGCTTGGGTTGGATGGGATTTTTTTTGTCTTTCTTTCAGAAAAGGGGGCGTTTAATTCTACCTCATCAAAGTTTAAGCTGGGGCTTCACATGGAGAAGCAAATGTTTTCTGCTCATCAGGTTTTCGAGTAACGATTGGAACGCTCTTATAATAGCACTGTTAACATTCTATAGTTGAATTAGCGCTTGCTGTGCCTCATGTTTTGAATGCCTAGAAATAAATCTGAGACTAAAACCTTGTTTAATTTACTGCACTAATAATAAAAGACATTCAATTATATGTGACTCATATTCTGAAATGGTTGTACATAATACTGCACCACACATCATCACTATACAATGTTTTATTTGCATAAAATATGTTAGTTACTGCATTTTAAATGTCTGTACGGTGATCGGTTCCCTTTATAATCCATCAAAATCAGTACAGTTGACAATATTACTGCACTCCGGAAAACACCATGTAAGGAAAACAATTATGAACTTGCACACGTTATAAAAATATGATTGCATACACAATTTCAGGTATTGCATCAGTGCATATTTAGCAGCATATATGAGGGCCACAAGGCACATAGTATGTGAAATAATCAAAAACAGTAACTTGATTAAAGAAAATACTCAAAATTAAATTTTCAGCGGTTATGTCCCTTGAGAAATAACAATATGCCATTTCCATTCGTATATTCTTTTACTAACTTTTATGAACAATACAAAATGTGTATTGGACCCACAGTGAATTACAAAAAAAAACAAAAGCGTGGAAGTCAAGCGAGATGCCAAGCAGCGTTCTACCAGACCAGCTAATTGGTCTTCTACAACTTGCAAAAGGATTAGAACAAGCTGTAATGTTCACAGAGCAGATACATGGAATTTCATAAAGGAAAATGACAATCTAAAACTCAGCAGTGAGTAGAAACATTAAGTGATCTTGGTTAAATGTTTATCATATACATACAATTACAGGCAATAAAATACACTGTTAGATGGTGGTTTTATACTTGGCAAATTAAATGTGCAGATACAGGAACACAAAAAAAACAATAAGTGCTTTCATTTTTCGTTCATGCCCATATTCATTACAAACCCATTTGATATTGGAACAGCAGCTCATAAGCTGAGTTTTCAGTCCTGTTGAGACCATTTATTGGCTGATTTGGTCACATGACCATCATATGCAAACTTCATGGCACTGGCATACTTTGTTTCTGGAGTCACTGTTAACTCTGCGCCTCCATCGCACCACCACGGCCCGCCCTCCCTAAAGAGCTCGGTGGCATGCTGGGAGCTTGGCTTTGTGATAGGAGCGGCATCTTTGTGCCTTCAAACATCTGTCCGTTCATCCGCAAAGGCTTCTCGGGATGCTCTGCTGAGACTAGAGGCTGTCGGTCTTCCTCTTCTGAGATGGCAAACACTGGTACAGTGATGTGGTCATCCTCAACGCTTGATGATGTTTGACCTTTGACCTGCAGCTGGCCGGCCGGGGCACCGCTGGTGTCGGGGAGGAGGTTTGGGGTTGTGATTCCGTTGGCTTCTGCTTTGGAGGACTCGGATGTGCCGGAGAGCAGGCCGAAGCAGGGAGCGTTGAAGCGTGAGCGTCTGAGGTTGCTGGTGGAGTTGAGGCGGCGCTGGCGCTGGGCGGGATGAGTCAAGGGGTAAGAGGCGTTACTCGTGAAGGAGTCTGACAGACAGGTGGCAGCGGGACTGTGAAGAGGCGCATCAGATAGGACCTTTCCCCTTCCAGAGTCTGTAGCTGTGCTTGGGAGTCCCTGAGTACACAGTGTCACAATTCAACAAACAAAACAACTTTTTTTTTTTCATTATTAAATCCAAAAAACAGGAATAGGAAGCCAAACCAGGTCTGGTGAATTTTGTAATATTACACAGGATGTGACTAGATGAGAGAAACACTAAAACTTTCTTTAATGTGTGAGTTTCATTAGGTTTCCAGTTCAGGTTTAAAGACAGTATGTTGCTATAATTAATATTTATATATGAAAAAAATCAAGCTTTTTCATTTAATTCTCAAACTGCAGTATTTTGAACTAAACAATAAAACCCAATAAAAACAACATAAAAAAAGATTTTTGAAAATGTAAAAAACACCCTGAATAATCTGTTTTTCCAAATAAACTCTCTTATGTATACATACATATATAATTTAACAAATATTGAAGTATAGTAAACGTTATATACAGAATGTATTTATTAATTAATTACAAATGCATACTTTTATTTAACAAGGATACATTTAACTGATTAAATGGTGACAGAATTATTTTGTAAATGTATAACTGACATAAACAGTATTCATCAAAGAATCCTAAAAAATGCATCAATATAGTTTAGTATAGTATACTGTGAGTATATGTATCTCATATCATGGTGTGTGTGTGTGTGTGTGTGTGTGCATGCGTTTAAAAAAAGCCTGAAAAAAAACACCTGCACCATTTTTTTCCACCACCTGTGCTTCTGTATTTATGAATGAATGAAATAAAGAGTGATGATGAAAAATTATGATGAATGTTATGATGAAGACGACATCAATAGGAGCACATTTATGTGTCCGAATGATAGGTTATCAATCTTACTATCAATACTTGAGTCACTAATGAACTTTCAATCATATTTTTGTGTAATAAAAGTGCTTTCTGCATCAATACTCACGCTGTCCACCAGCTTGGTGAATGGGCTGGTAGAGTTCCAGCTGCACCATTTCTTATGTAGTTGAGGAAGAGGAGGAAGGAGATCTTGGAAGGTTCGGACACTCCAAGCTCGTGGTCGTGTGCTGTTTGTCGATCCGGTCTTACTGCACGGAGTCACCGAAGGCAGCGCTTGGACTGGTGTGGACCAGTCGAAGGGACGGATGGGTCCTGTGTCACTGTGTCTCAGGAAACGCTCTCGTTGCTATAAAAGACAGAACAAATTTAGGAGAAATGGATCCTGCAGAACTGAAAAAAAACTAAAGAAATCCGTCTGTTGTTCATTATTCCTGAATATTGGAAAGATCTTTCCACCCCCAACCAGAACCACAATTCAGAATCTGAACAATGTCTTTGTTTTACAAACACTTTCTGTTTTAATTTGCCTCTTTATGATGAATCCTTCGATGTATTCCTCAATGGTCCATTTGGATTAAAACGTCTGCTAAGTGAATAAATGTAAATGCATGATAAATATACGAAGAGTTCATTTGCAAAAACAGATTGCTTCTCAAAAAGCATGTTTTTTTTATTGTACATTACAATTAATCTCAATCATACAAACTTGCATCAGTGTAAACAAACTAATAAATGTGAGAATGGATTTCGAGCTTTCAGTGATGTATACGTTATATCCAGAAAGACCAGCTTCTGCTTCAGGAGTTGCTTTAGTAAGATCGAGGAGAACTTCTTCTGCTCTCTTGAGCAGATTCAGGCAGTCGAAGACCTCCAAACGTGTCAGTCAGCTGTTATAATGGCACATGTGCAGCGTGTGGGTGAGTATCAGAAGGGCTTTTCTCAACAGTAGGAGTTTGACAGTCCTCACACATGATCTCCAGCAGCTCCCCATGTCTAGACGAGTATTATGCCGGATTTAATCTTGAGCTGTTCTGGCACGGTTTCATATTTTTAACCAAAACAATACCAAATTGTCCGCTAGCGGGGTCGGAGGCAAAAAGGGATAAAGGAACTGCAGAGCCAAAGAACTAGCAAAAATAAATAAATAAAAAATACGCAGCCGGACACCAGAGACGCAGGCTTCTGATTCTTCTCAAACCTCCTCGGATGGCACAGCTTGGCAAATTTTTCGTGCCACATTTCGGAGCCAAAGCAGCATGGACCACACACTTGCACAGAAGCACACAGAGCTGAGCTGGGAAATTGGCTACAGGCGGACAGCATTCATTAGGCAGAGCTGTTAGCGGGCCAGCTCCCCTCCGACTGTCCCAGCAGCCTCTAGTGAAGAGCTACTTCTCTGCCCCTCATCCAGAACATCACCACACACCGTGAAGCTTGGCCTCCCGCAGCGTACTACACTAAACAGTTCAAGAACACTTCAAACTACAAAGCAAAAGTAAACAGGCTATCTCTTATAGTACTAGGAGAGCAAAAAAGGCACCGTATTTATATCAATTTAAAAGATAGAAGAGTGATCTTCAAATTCATTTCAACACATTGCGTTAGACAACAAACTATCAAACCAGATGGAACCTGAAAAAAAAAACACTAATCATTTAATCGTTTATTTTGTGATTTCAGTGCATGTATGAAATCAGTTTCCCCTCTGCTATTTTTGTGAAAAATCAATTGCCATCAATGGATACACTACATTTAAAAAGATAAAAAATGTAAATACAGAAATGAAGATGAGAATGAAAAACAAACAATTATAAGACAAACATTTTAGAACAGTAAGATATTTAATGTTTTTTAAAGATGTTCTTCTGCTCATCAAGGCTGCATTTATTAGATTAAAAATCCAGAAAAAACTGTAATATTTGTGAAATATTATTTCAATTTAAAATAAGTGTTTTCTGTGTGAATATATTTTAAAATGTAATTTATTCCTGTGATA
>JAUMHP010000046.1:1402721-1422064 GCA_032361065.1 Enteromius trimaculatus
TGTAAAGAAAAACTTTTATTTTGGATGCGATTAATCGCGATTAATCGTTTGACAGCACTAATATATATATATATATATATATATATATAAACATACACACACACACAGTATATATTTTGAAAATGTTTCTGTTTTTACATGTCTATTTTCATATTCATATAATTTACATTAAAAATAAATATATTAAAAAATGTCTGAAATATATACATGCATATGTAATATAAAACATTTTAAACATTTTTATAAAAAATGCATACATGCAAATGTATATACACATGATAAATATACACCTACATATGTGAAGATGCGATTAACGAGCAACTATTACCAGCGTAATCTCAGCAGTCTAAAAACAACACACACAACAAGACCACATGGTACTCGATGGGCATTATGGGATGTGATCCACATCAAACAGATTATCTTCACCACTAGCCCTTTAAACAATTTAATAATGAGAGTGAAAAGCAGCATAAATAAGGTCACAAATCCCCGCCGGCCTATTAATCACGCTCTGAAAGGACAATAGCAGCGATGACATCTCGCTCTCTCCTCGTATAGATCTGCTTAAACAGTAGAATACCCCCAACAACAGGGCTGAACTTGAACACCAAGTGATCTAGAGCTAGATAAATACAACCGGGTCAGATTTAGCCCCGAGGGAAACTGTCCCCAAACATCTTCGCCACTGATCACAGAAGCCTCTGTAAATATCTTGACGCTGTCATATCCTTGTAGAAAGAGAGTTTATACATGCATCCACAGGTGTGCCGCACAAACACGCACACGCTTCTACATTTAAGCTGTGTCCTGACAGTGCATATCTGAGTGGCAGTTGTTGGCTAACCTCATACACATTCCTTACCATGCGTATTTTAAGGACAGACTGCAGCTGCTGTGGTTACATGCGTGGCAAAAAAATGGACAGCCAAATCCAGGCCAAATATGCTGTATGCTGATCTTGATAAAAAAGCATTGCATTATCTACAAACATATGAAGCCGCACAACTGTTTTCCACATTAATGATAATTAGAAATGGGTTTTTTTATCGTTTGAGCATGATTTCTGAAGGATCACAGGACACCGAAGACTAAAGAGTTGCAAAAAAAATCATATTTAAAATCACAGGAATTAATATGTTTTTAAAACATATTTAAAAAAGAAAACAATTATTTCAAATTATAGTAAAGTTTCCATTTAGCTTAATAAATGCAGGCTCCAATAAACACCTATTTAAATTATTTAGGCTTGGTACATTTATTTATTTAAGGTGCAACGCATCACAAAACTCACATTTTGGTTCATACTATGGATTTTGAGTCACTGATCGGATCACCAAAAAAGTTTGCTTTTAAGTTTAAGTTTGCTATATGAAGACAGTAGTATTCAGGTGCAGAAATGTAGTAATTAAGTCTAAAATAACACAATAATACGTACTGCATAAATTAAATACAGGTTTAATCATTGTTAAAGCTGTGGTGTTGTTTGATTAGCAGACCAGACAGAAGTAGGTATTTCTAGGCTGCTGTCTCTTTAAGACTAAATGCACGGATCTGCATGGGGGACAGGTCCATACGGATCATGGATCATCTAGGATTTGTTGCATCCCTAATTATAATATATACAGTAGGGGATCTGACCATTCATAACACTGAATCGGTCAATGAGTGTAAATAGACTTGAACTTGAAAATTCTGCATTGACTTCTTGATGCAGGAAAAGGCGCTCACACTCACTCCACCTAAAGGTGTCAGAAATGGTCACTGAAGAAATCAGAACAAACATCTCTGGTGCACTGATTGAAAAGATAAGTAACCGGCACAAATCCAAATCCTCAGCACACATGACACACCAGAGATAAGAATAAAACCCCATCCATTCTTCTGACACCTAGGCATTTAGATGGGCTTGGAGAATGACCCAGATGGAGTAGCTGCCAAGTACTGGGACTTAATATCTCCTTTCTCCTTGACCTTAAGAGACACCTGATTTATTTTTGTGTCCTCCACACACATTTGCACACAAACACGGACACACGCATCTATCTTCAAACAAATCGGTGAATGGTTCCAAGTGGCTGGAAAATAGTCCTCAGCCATTTTCTAGCCACTTCCTGCAGCGGAAGTCCAGACAGAATGAGTCTAAGTGAGAGAGGGAACCGTCAAGCATTGTTTACTCAACTGCTTCTTAGTGTCAGACTCAATACAGCTGGGTGTTTGTTAAGAGAAGATAAGGTCTGGCAGACAAAGCAAAGCATTTCTATAAACCTGTCCAGCAGAATGAAAGAGGTCAAAAGTCAGTGATCTGAAAAATGTTGTGTGCTCACCACATCTCACATACCAAACACTATTTAGACATTATACTTAACTCTCTCTCACACACACACACACACACACACACACACACACACACACATTTCCATCATGATGTTGTAAAAGCAACATACAACAACAGTGTGCAAACCACTATTCCACAGCTCTAACATTTGGCTCTGTTCGTAATCAGTGATTTTGATTAGTGCACGAGTATGTCTGTTCCTGGATCAGTTCCCGCTATATTGCACAATCATGTTTTGGTGTAGCAGAACTTCTCCTTTCCCTCTGATTTACTGCTTTCTCTACATATTAAAACACATTAGCCCTGATCTACACACAAGCACATTCATCCCCAGTTTAAGCCTAGACTTAAGTGTAAATCTGAGCTGTTTCAACTGAAAGAAACATGTCAGTGCCTTTGTTTTGATGCACCCCAGTAATGCATTTTCTAATGTTTATAAAAAGTGCTTAAATGTCCTAATTAAAATATGGCCTAATCCTGGCTTAGGTTAAGCCCTGTCTGTGAAACCGGGCCATAGTGTGAACAGAATCATTGTGAGCATGCAGAATGCAGGAGCCTGATTTCTTATCATGATTGATGCTGGACATTTCACTCACACAAACGTAACAGAAGGGTACATCCTGTGATAAATATGGCTGTAATGTTGACAAAGATATCGCCTGTCATGTCCTGCATTATCAAAGCAGAAAGGTTGAGGGAGGAGAGAGAAGAGACCCTCAGAACAATGAGAAGCTTTCACAGTCTGAGGGCTGCAAAGAGACACAATATGTACAGTCAAACAATCAGACTCAATGTGCTCAGATAGATGACGGGGGGAAAAAAGATGTAAAAGTGGCTTTTCCAGGAACAATGAAATGACAATCTGAAGTTGAAAATTCAGTGTGAGATGTAACATATTGTTTAAACAATGTTTTAAGAGACTGTTGGCCTGGTTCCTTATTAAACTGATTACTCCGTGTGTGTCTGGGCCAAAACCCACATGAAGCCATCTGGACAGAGACAGAAAGATGGACTTAGTGGTTTAGAAAGAGGGCAAACAGTCATGCCTGCATGTTTGCTCAACCAAGTTGGTATTACTAAAGATGCATTCACAAATTTGTAATTAATGTGTTATGCCGTGTTCACACTAGCAACGACTTCTGTCGCTGCATGTCGCTAGAGGCTGGCGATGAGGTCGCTAGTGGGCATTCTCATTACTGGTTTCTTAGTAACGTCATTGTTGACTGTGAATAGGTTTCTTGCTGCTAATTACAAACATTTTGAAGGCAAATTACTAAATATAATATAAATATAACAAAAATGAATGTCATTTTTTTTCATTGCGTGTGTTTATCTATGGCAAACACGCAAACAGCGTCATCACTGCTGGAGCTGAATCGAGAATAAGCATGTGAGCACTATCGTCTTCTTTCCTATTGGCTGTCGCTCCCAAAAGTCGCTCTTCATTTGCAGATTTTTTGCTTAGTTGAGAGATTCTGAACTTTGTCGCGTCGCTGGACACGCCCACATCCGGTCACCAGCGGTTGTCACTCTTGCCGCCGGAAATCACCAGCTCTCCATTGAAATGAATGGGATCCCGTCTCTTTGTCTCTGCGTGTCGCATGTAGTGTAAATGGGGCTTTAAAGGGGTCATATGATGCAATTTCAGGCTCTCTTTGGGGTGTTATGAGCTGTTTGTACACAGATAAGATTCCTAAAGTTGCAAAAACTAAAGTATCAAACCAAAGAGATATTCTTTATAAAATGTAAGACTCTACCACGTCTGCCTAAAACGGCTCGTTTAAACACGTCCCCACATCTACGTCACTGTGTGGGTTTCTTTTCATAACACAGGCCAAATGTATTTGCAAAGAAAGGAGGTGGAGCTATTATTCTGGCTGTAGTGTTGCTGCCGGCGCCATGTTCTGGAGACATAGTGTGTGTGTCGTTGTGAAAGTGAAACCACTTTCTTTGTGCTTCCAAAACTAGAATCAGTGTTAAGTTGTGTTTACAACACTGTTCCAGAACAGTTCAACAGTACTAGTCAGTCCTATCCGTATAAACCATTCTGAGAGAAAAATAAGTGCACCTGTAATGAAAGGCGTTGCTGAAAGTCTGCAGTATGATCCACTTCTTTGTCTAACCCTGAAAATGCTCAAATAAGCACACATGGAGGAAAATGAGCTCTGAGTAGGCGTTCTGACTTACTGTATGAATGTGTGGCACAACTTCCAGCACACGCCAGAAAAGAACAGCTATATGACTATAAATAGATCACCACACGTGCCCGTTCAGACACACACGGTTTCCAAGTCAAACCGAGCGCCAAATAAGTTGGCATTTCAGTGCGCTACAACAAATGTGTGAAACTCAGAACGTCCAAAATAGAAGACAGCACTACCCAAACTGGCATTAGATTTCAAGAATGACTCATTTTAGCACCTTCAGGACTGTATCAATGGCCATACCCAAACATTCAAACACATGGCCATCATCTGCCATGAGTAATTGGCCTCAGTCACTTTATGAAGCTTTTTAATGTTCAAAAATACCTCCCCATATGTGCGTTTTGCTTTTACTACGAGAACATGCAGTCACTCTCCTTCAACCAATCTGATCTTCTAACCCCCATACTGTTTCAACACACACACACAGAGGACACCTCCTTATGCCCAGAACAACCATTTGCTTCCTGTTAATCTCTGCTGAACAGGTGCTGCTATATACAGCTCACAAATCCATCCACTCCAAAAGAGGAATGAAGAATAGTGAGACAGAGACGGTGAATGAGATGAACAAAGCAGAAGATGGAAAGTCTTTAAAGTGGATGTTTTGAAAAATGTCTTGATGTTTACAGGCCTTACAGACAGATGGATCAAGTGAAAGAGAGATGGAACAGAAATATCAACAGAAGAAGTACTAGAAAGATGGACAGAATGCTAGATCGATACATATAGCAAGGTATGGATAGATGGAATCATGGGTAAAAATTAATCAATCGATGTTGCACAGAAGATCTTACAAGGTTTCCAAGCACTAAAGGCTATTGTATTCAACAATCCAGAAATCCTTGACCTGAATGACTCAGAGTGTGAATATTATGCAAGATAGATAATCTGAATACAGGGTCACTGATGAGGGCACAATATCTGAATAAAAAAAAAAACAGATTTCCTTTGTAGATACCCTTGCAAATTTCACCAAGTGTTATAAGGGGTTTGACGTTGTGTTGCTAAATTCAGACTAAGTTCGATGTTTTTTCTGATCAAAAAGCCTAATATGTCTGAGCAATAATTATATATGGGGCGCATACATATGTACACATCTACCAGAATGTGCTCAGAAATACTTTGTGCACATCTTATTTAATTAGAAGAACATCTTAGACACAGAAAGTTTCCTTTGAAGTTTTTGTTTTGGGTTTTAATTTGCATCTAAATCAATGCTGCCAGGATCTGATTTTGCATGATAAACCCATATACTTATTAAACAAAGCATGAATGTGTGAGGTGTCCTAACAAAAGCATAAATAGCACAAAAACGCCCGCTGCAATTACTGCAGCATGCAGACTGAGCACAGGCCTCTTGCAGAGAGAGAGAGAATGAAACCCAGAGAAGGAACAGATGACGAATGAACATAATCACTGTCTCTCTAGGACCGAAATTTCCTCTCCATCTATCTAATCTACTCATTAAGAAGTGTCCGAGACATTTCCCCACACAAGAATGGAAGGAAATCAGTTTGGCTGTGGCGGTAATGACCGTTCAGTGGAGTTTCAGTCTCAGAGAGGAACTGCCTCTGTTCCAGCAGGAGATGCTGATAGACGGGAGAGAGCAAGACGGATTGTTGACTCTGGCACTTCTGAAATCACCTCCTCTCTCTTTACATGAGGATGACTGACATCTCACCAACAATAATACCAGCCGCTCAGGAGTTGAAGGAAAGCTGAAAGTTTGCTGAAAAGGCACTCACCCGCAGGACATTCAAGATGTGGATGCATTCCTTTCTTCACTGAAACAGATTGGAGCATTTAGCATTGCTCTGTAAATGGGTGCCGTCACAATGAGTCCAAACAGCTGATGCAAAAGCGGCTCTAAACAAACTGCTGATTTTGATTCAAGACAGCAGCAGGGAATGGACTTTTTCCACTAAAGGAAGCGTTGGATTATGAACTTAATCCACCCCCAAATTATTTTTATCAGCAGATGCTTTTCAGTATAGTGCTACGGTGATGTTACTATGCCAAATCATGGAATAAAGTTATTATTTTTGTTCACTTTGCTTGATAATGTTACAGATGAACCACTGATGGCAGATGGACTATTCTGACAATGTCCTTCATATTTACTTTGGAACTAGACAGTGAAAATTGTTTGGCAGTTAATGGGACAGTCACAAGCCTCCTGGTTTTCATCCTAAATATCTTTAATTGTTTTCTGAAGATGAACGAAGGTTTCGAACGGCATGAGGGGAAGTGATTCATTCTGGAGTGGAGTAACCCTTTAAGCTGGAAATGTCACTTCCATGTCGCTTCACAAGACTGGAGTGTTGTGGATTATTTGAGGATCTTTATGTTTTTATCAGCTGTTTGGGCTCTCATTCACTGCAGAACACCCATTGGTGAGCAATGCTAAATTCCTCTAAATCTGTTCCGATGAAGAAAAAATCTCATCTACATCTTGGATGGCCTGGGGGTGAGTTAATTTTCATTTTTGGGTTTCAACTATTCCAACTATAGTTAAGGAGAACTGAGCATAATAAACTCAAAGTAGATCCTCTGACAAATATATATATATATATATACACACACAAGTATATATATCACCTTCAGCTTTCCAGAAACTGTACACTCATAATGAATACTGCCTCTGCTCCTACAGTAGGCACTGCAAAATCCCCCATAATTGCTCCCTTCCTGTGGCCTCGATCCAATTTGTCTCAATTCTGACATTTGTTAATGTTCTCCTCTGCACAAAGAGCAACCTCAGAGCTGTTCAATAAGACATGATGAAAATTAATACATGCTCTCTGTATGGGAAGAAATAACTGCAGCAAAAAATGGCCAGTGACAATTCTGGGTCAGAGGTCAAATGGCGGATTTCTAAATGCCACAAGGGAGACATTCTGACACTGTAGTAAAAGGTCTAGCGCTACTGTATATTCTGGGGCCCAAAAACAAATAGCACATTTTTAATAATAACTGAAGTCTAATCGTCTTTCTTTCGGAAGCAGCATATTATCAGATGAGAAACTGCTGGAGCAGGATTGAAAATCACTAATCACGGCTTTGCTTTCCCTTAACAAACGATAAGATATTAGCATAATTAAGAGCCAAATTTAGCGGGATGAGATACAATCTCAGGAATAGAATCACTCTTTTGATGTTTTAATACCTCAGACGTGCTCTCCTCATGGGTTTGTTTCAGTTCGACGGCTCTGACGGTGCTTTACTTAAAAGTAAATCTTGAGTCTCTTAGACACAAGCGAGCAGTTTTTCTCCTCAAGTAACAGCATGCAAAAACCAGCCCCTTTTAACTGCTTTTGTATCATCTAATTTTTCCCCCTCAAGGACATTCATAATGAAGTAACGGTCATAATTCAGCTAATAAAAATATATACTGCTGCTGTGACTTTTTAAAAACGGTGTAAATGATCTCAGCTTTGAGTAACATGAAATCTATTGGTGTAAAAGCTGGGAGTTTCTAACCAGTCTCTAATTAATTGGTTGTTAACAATAGTTAATTAGTTGATATGTTAACACGAGGAGTCAGACGTTGCTATGTTCAAAAGATTTTTTAATGATTTTGAAAGAATTGTCTTATGCTTAGGAAGGATACGAAGGCTTATTTAGCAAAAGCAATATTGTCCATAACTATTGCAGAAAATAAAAGAATAATATTTGAACATAACTTAAACTGTAATGTATTCCTGCTCAGTTTTGAGGAGCCATTAATCTTCAGTGTCACACGATTCTTCAGAAATCATTCTAATATGCCGATTTGGTGTTTAAAAAAATGAATTAAAATGAAATATATTTTTAAAAACTATTTGTGAAAATGTGTTTATTTTTTAGAATTCTTTGATAAATAGAAAGGGTACTTGTATTTCTGCATTTACTATCAAACGTCAATTTATTGCACCCTAGCTCAAAAGTATTAATTGATTTCTTTCAAAATAAATTACATTATTATGCAACAATGTTTAATCAAGGTCAAGACATCATACCCCTCACAAATTGCACCAATTCTTGCTCCTTAAAAACCTGTCCAGTAAGATAAAAAAAGAATGCATTCACTAAAAAAAAAAAAATTTAATTATAATATTTAATGCAGTTTACTTTTAATCTGATATGTGAAACTATAGAATCTTTAGAATATACAATCTAAGAATCTTTTTAAGAATCTTGGTCTCGCAGACAGATTCAGAATGAAAAAAAATACATAAATAATAAAGTTATCTTATGAATAATAAATAATCTAGGTTTTAAAATTTAAAATGTCAAGGTTCTGCCTGTAGTTCACAAAAAAGACACCTTTGTGGAGTGAGCAAAAACACCCAGCTTCTCAGAGCAAGAGAAACCCCAGCAGAGAGAAAGAGAGAGAGAGAGAGATGTTCAAAGCTAATGCACACAACTAGACTCAAAGACAGACAGAGAGACAAAGAGGAAAGAGATATTCTTGAGCACAGCGACATAATGCAATGAAGCACAGGCTTCAAAACGTGTGTGTGAAAAGTTAAATTAAAATGCTGAAATGTTTCAGCGCTGTAAGAGAAAAACGGGGATAAAAGCAGGATGATGGAATCGCAGACGTATTCCACAGAGAGGGACAAACAGGAAAGAGCGTAATGTCTTCCCATGAGAAAAGTTAAAGGAGTCAAGGAATCACGAGGTGTGTGTCAGAGTCGCTCTGCTTTCTCTCCCCACAGACGCAAGCAAAAATAGGACACCAAATCTGAGCGAGCTCTCTGCGTTCGTGAATGCTGAGCTCCAGAGACTGACTGCACACAGCAAAATCAGCACAAAATCTGAGGGAGATCGACAGACTGCACTTTCTCTAGAGCTTTCACAGAGACTTTCCGGAGTCGAAACTTGCTGGAAAACTTGAGCAGTCCTCTTAAACTCAATATTTCGCACATTAACCAAAGCACGACAGAAGAAACATAGGTTTATATGTAAAACAGGTAAAGTAGGCTCACAGATTTTTTTCCTCCATGTAATTGTGTTTAAATGGACTACATTGTGCCATATAGCCAACAGCGCTACACTTCTTTGGTCATAAATATGCAGCCACAAACCTAAAAGAAAAATCAGAAATTAGAAGAATCACTCATTCACTGCTGCATGTATAATATTTGTGCTAAATCAATTTAACTTTGAGGTAAAAAAATAAACAAATAAGGACATTACCCATTTCCATCAATCCTTAATCAATGCAATAAAGAAAAATGTAAAATATGTGTAAAACACCTGTTAAAAATAATAAATAAAAATTATATATATATATATATATATTTTTTTTTTTTTTTTTCTAACTGTAGTACTTTTACCTCCATGAAACTGGTAATTTAATCCAATTGTATTTAGAAAAAAAACCTGCTTTCCAAACTCTCTGCTCACCACCAAAAAAAGTAAATAAATAAATATTATATACACACATATATGCACACACACACACACACACACACACACACACACACACATACAAAAGCAGAAGTGGTAGTTTTTTTTTTATTGTGCATTTCCATATCATGGATCATGATTACACTCTCCACAAACCCCCAAAAAACGTAGATGTATACAAACCGAGACAAGAAGATATTGGAACAGTCAATGAAATAAAGCGAGAACCAATATTGGCGTGTTGTTTCTGAAATGGAAATAGCATCGCGATAACCTCGGCCTGGACAGAGACTCCACTCTCGTGTGTGTTTCAATAGACAGGTAGGCAAATATTTATTATTCATTGTGCAAGTAATAGTCATGTGCAGGTGGTTAGGTGATAAAACGGATATAAATAAGCTTTTCATCAGCCAACATGATTTGTGAAAATAACATCTCCCAGTGTTCAACGCTCCGTCGTCCCGCCATCGAACTCCGCCCTTTTATTGTTTTGAACATGCGACCTCTAGTGGCGTAATGACGTATTTTTTTTTTTTTTTTACAGACCGCAGACATTTAGACGGTGTTGCACGTGTAAAGTTAAAAAGCACAGTAATATGCTTGAAATTAATATTCATGTAGTTTTTAAATACAAAAAGGATATTAAATAAAATTCCAATATTACCCTTCCATTTCAAGTGTAGTGAACGCTTTATTATAGCACTGCCAATATTCTTCATCACAGCCTTCTTCTGAATAATCTGCTCAGATAACTACAGTACTCATGTTGTGAGAACGGGCATAAGAGTCTCATTCATGCTGAGGAACTCTTACGCTGCAGCTGGAGGAGATGACGAAGGGATTTGCGTGGATCGTGGGTCTCCAGCTCTGAGAACAATCCCTCCTCTGCATGCACACAATGGAAGGCACAGATTATTGATGCACAATAGAGCTAACACGCATTGTTCAATGAAAACTTGCCAGCCCAATTCCCACACTACATGTGGCCTGATCCAAACGCTGTTTGCAAAACTGCTGATCACGTCATTTTTTCATCAGATAAAAAGGCAACTCACATGTTTGTTGTATTTTAACGACCTAGCCGTTGAAATGTTTAAACCAATTGCTTACCCAAAAATAAAAAAAGTACTCACCCTCAGGCTATCCGAGGTGTAGATGAGCTTGTTTTTTACCTAATGGGTTACAATTACAGTGTTGCAAAAGTGCAAGTGTTTGCAGGGCTTTAATTTGGTTTTGACATCGAAGAACAATGAATTTATAATGAATATTATGGTTGCATATATTAAGCAAAATGCCCCTCTCTACAGTTTATTTTTCTATCTGACTAATGAGATTAGGGTCACAAAAGAAGCATTTTTCTAGCCTGAATGTGACGTTACATGCATTGTTTGCAAGATGTTATACTGACGTCTTTGAGCAGATGAAAGACGGATTGAACTATTACATGAGACAGGATACAGATTGTTAAGTTGTACCCTTTGTCTTTGGATAAGTCGTACTTATTTTGTGCTGAAACTAATATTAATGTGGGTTAAACTGTGGTGCTACAGCGATCTGTCACTTCACATTAAATGGCGCCAAAACGACATTTATTGTTTAAATCCTGCAGTCGGAGACTTTTTTTCATAATAAAAGTACCATAGCACAATGTTTATTGTGACATATTGAATAGGAAGGTATCAACGTTCCGTCCATTAACTGATAACAGGCCAGACTAATTAATTGAGATTTGAGAATCGATATCGTTTCGATTAATATCAAAATATCAATATTTTAATCAAGCCCTAAAACAGACAATCAAATGTAAAAGGCTAATTATTGTAAATCTAATTAAGTTAAAAAAATATATATATTGTAAATGTTTTACCAATTAAACATACACATTTTGCACCAATAGGATGTGCAACACTTCATACGTAGGCCTAATCTCTATCTAATATTAATATTTAACTTGAGAGCTTCCAAGCATTTAAGACAAACAACAGCCCACAAGTTTTCCACTTGACTCAACAAAAAGCTGTCAAAAGCTTCATCAGCTGTTGGGACTCTTATTCCGACGGCACCCATTCACTGCAGACAGTCCATTGGTGAGCAAGTGATGTAATACTTAATTGCCAATCTGTATAGACTGAAGAAACAAATTCTATTTGGAAATAATGTTCTTTTTAGGAACATCATATCACCCCTTTAAACATTTCTTCTTCCCAACAGAAAGGCATTTTTCACTAAACTGTAGTGATGTCACTGCGCAGGCAACGTGCAAGGCTCTCAGCAGAAATGTTTACTGAACTGTCATATAAACAGCACGGTACGAGCAGTCTCTGTGGGCATAACTCACGCTGTTGAAACTGTACAGTAAACAGGGAGGCATGGGTTCAAATCTCACTCAGTCATTATGCCCTTGAAAATGACACTGAACTGTCCCTAGAGAGCAGCTGCTCCTGTGTTATGACTACTCTCTGTCTTTGTTTGAATGATGATGTGGAGGATATGCATTGTTTGGCCACATGCTCAACCAAAGAAACGAGTCAAAGGCAGACGGAATGCAGCATGTTCGTGAACCTATATTAAAAGAGGAAGAAGCGCAGCACGTCAATGAATACAGTGATCACAGTTTAATTAGGGTTTAAAACGGTTTAATTATCACTTCCAAAAAAGATTCAACGCCAGTGGAAGCAATACAGCGGCATAGCGATGAGGCACAAGCACGAGATTTATAATTTAGGCTTTTAGAAATGGAAAAACTCCAGTGCACCTGTGAGCAAAACGCCCAACGAGAGACTAGTTTTTCCCTCCCTTCAGCAGAGCAAAATGATTGACTGGAGCACTTAGCGAATTACTCGACTCACTCAGCAAAGATCAGCAGATGTTCAGGTGAGTGATGGAAAATAAATCTGAGAGGAGAAGACATATAGAAATAAAAAAAGACTGACAGAGTGACAAACAGGGAAATAGATAAATACTGTAGAAAGTGACCATGAACAGTAAAAAACAAAACAGTGAAAATGCTACGGTAAAAACATGTTAAATGGTTAATGGTAAAATCCTGTTTACAGGGGAAAACCGTAAACTGGCATTCCCAGAATACCCTGCATTACATTTCAAAATTTAGTTTGAACTTGATGTTTTTTCATTAAAATAACTTCTTAGTTTTAATTCTTCTTAGTGTCTTATGAGTTATGTTTATTAGTGTTGTATGTTACATGTGATGTTGTTCAATTATTTGAGTTTAATGAGTCTCATCATGATGAGTGCGTTTAGTTTGTGTGAATGACACACTGAGCTCCTTCTGTATACGTTTATGTTTAAAAAAGCTGCCTGTGATGGGCTTTGGTTCATCATGTGAGTACGGTGCTTATCAGCGTATATTAAAAGGTACAAAACAGATTTCGGTACATTAACAGGTTTGTATATTAACATGAAATCAGTTAATTAAATTACTTTATATTTAACTGTAAATTTAACTTAAACCTGTAAACTGTTATTGCCATATTTCTTTTATGGTCGAATTCTGGCAACCACAGCTGCTGTTTTTTTACCATAAATTTTACCATACATCTTTTACAGTGTAGATAGAAAAACGAATCCTATTATATTTGTAAAACAAAATAGCTTGTAAAGTGTGCGAAATATAATGTTTGTGATTGTGATGACGGAGTTTTTCCTCAGTTTTATTCACCTTTAAATAGCTTTTTAATGCATGTGCGCATTTTACTTTCACTTTCAAATTAGCAGCAATTTGACGTCAACCGATTGACGACGACAAACTTACATTAAACAATGAATTATGTATTTATTAACAAAACGAATACAAATACACATGCTGTGGGCTCAATGTAAAATAACTTAGTCAAAGCTTAAATATAGGCTAAAACACTGAAAATCAGCAAACACGGTGGAACCAAATAAATAAGAAATGCTTATGTTTCCAAAATCATCTTAGATTACCAGCAAAAGTCTTTCATATTTTTAAAATGTACATTGTTAAAGCAGGCGCCTTTGTATTTTACATCAACATCTTGTTTCTTTCTTCTTACTGTATCGACAATGTACCAAACCGTGACACAACTGTCTCATATTGTACCAAACGGTGAATTTTGCGAACTGTTACACTCCGAATAGACAGACCGACTGACAAACAGTTAGTTTGATGATAACATGCAATATATTACAATATACTCATATTCCAGTCCATTCGTCATGAAAGCATCAGGAGGACAGCCATGCTGCAATTCAGTTCTCTAGCTCAAACAAGAGAACTGCTGTCCGCTGATCTAAAATACAACAGAACTTATAAGTCCTCAACATGAAACAGTCATGAGATTGAATTTGCGACAGTCCTTTAGAATTCAGATTTCAATGAGAAACTGTCCCTCACCGCGAGCATTCAATGGTTCATTTCAACACTCTTCTTATCTACAGGCTACCTCAGCTCTCAAAGTAACACAAACTCGCTCTATCTCCGTCTCTCAAAAGGTTTAAGCATGAATGGGGCTCTTTTGAGTGAAGCAGTGTTCCTCCTACAGTGGAAACTATGACAGACCAGAGCCAGCAGCAGGTAGGAGGCTAGAAGCCAGTTAGCCGAAAAAGAAAGACACAAAAAGCTAAAAGCAAAAAACTCTTTATTCTACCGATCTTTTCTAAATAAGCCCTGCGGTAAGGAAACCGCAGAGTGGTCAGTGACTGCTATTAGAACAGTATTGGTTGTGAATTAGGGCTGAGAGGGGTTAAATTTAGCATGTTGGGAAATGAGTGCATAAGAAATAAATATCATCTCGACTTCTTAATGTCATTACAGCAAATGCAGCAGGGTAGTGAGTAGGTCCTTGTTTAAAGTCGAGTCTAAAGGCAGGTTTTATTTATTTAAACAACAAATTAACCACCTGCCTTCTATCGCAGTGCACTGTAGAGGCCTGTTTAAGAGGAGTGCACACGAATCCGAAGCCTATAACAGTAGCATCAGTTTATTAAACACAGTGACAAATATGAAAGAGTTAACAGTTTATAATGTAATAATATTAATGGATCGATTATTTTGGCACTTATTTTACAAAAGCTGGAACATACAAAACCAAAAATGATGCAAAGCAATCCAGACCGATTAAATACAAGCCACTTTTAAGATGCAAGCCAAGTTTATTGCAGATTTTAAAGAGAACCAAGTGCTATTTTCATGAAGCGAGAGGCAGTGGAAGCCACCATAAAATCCTCCGCCGTTTCCATTAAAGTCTGATGTGTGCTGTTTTCAGAGCAGAGCACTATTAGGGCACTACACCCAGTTTTATATTTAAGTTTTGTGAGTCATGCCATCCCTTGGGACCGCTCTCCCTCTGCGAACAAAACTCCGTTTTTGGAAATGGCATTTCGTTTTTGGAAATGGCAAGCTGTGGAGAACAGAAAAAGCTGCAGCCTTTCAAATACATTAAAAGCCTTCTATATATATATACACACACACACACACACACACACACACACACACACACTTTGTCTATTCATACTTTCATTTGTCCCTGCAATAGGTGATGTATCAATGGTAAATTTAACATATAAATTGCTCATATCTGTCATCCAAATGTCATGAAAGATTAGATGCAGAGAATTTAGCGCAGTCCATACTTCAACACGGGGCTCTGGGCCTTTCATTTTCAGTCTTTGTTTGCTGTCTTTACTTCCTCACAGATTACTTACCGTCTCTCTCACTGTGGTTTGCTTCAAAGGGGATAAAGGCACAAGTCCTTAACACAGTTAAGCATCAAGTGAATAAATGACTTTGGAATGCTCTTAGATTGAGTTTCTTGTATGCTGTAGTTCTGACTGCTCTGTGGAGGTTGCGTCAGCATGTACAGGGCATCGGCTGTGTTTACACAGAGCACTTGTGTTTTGTTAACACACGATAAGGGTCACAAATGACTTGAGAACTGCCCAGAGGTGTTTTACATGACTGCTCAGCAGAAATACAAGTATCTGTGTGCTCTGCTTGATGTCAAAAACATTAGGCAGTGTTTGTAAGGGAATGCTATGTGATTCTGGAGCACAAAACTAGTCTTAAGTGGCACGCTATTATTAGTAGAAATAGCCAACTATACATTATATAAATCAAAATGATTACTTTTTTCTTTTATGCCAAAGATTATTTGGAAATTAAGGTCATGCTCCATGACCACATTTGGTGCATTAACTTAATATGGACAACTTTTTGCACCCTCAGTTTCCAGATTTTCAAATAGTGTTATTTATTCTTACTTTACATAAATTTAAATTATTTTTTTTCTTATTTTATTTAAATTATACATTTTTCTTATGTTTTATTATTTGTTTATTTTGTGGTCCAGTGTCACATATGCTTACCACACATTCTCCACTAAGGAAAAAAATGTTTGAGATAGTATGTGATATGCAAAAAAAAAACAGTATGATCATGATCTTATCAGAATTATTGATAATTCAGCAGGTGGTGAGCAGCTATTGCAGTAATAATCCATTTTTTACAAATATAAAATAACCAGCATGCAGTCCTAAAAGTCACACAAAGGGTAAATTAGTGGTTAGTTTTTTTTTTTATTTGTTTAAATTAATAAATATTTGTATTTATTAATTATTGTCATTTAATTATTATTTATTCATTTATCCTGTATTTTTATTTTTTACAAATACATTTTCCCTGGCAAAAAAAGGATAGCAATATTTAAATAATCATTAGGTGTTTTATTTTAAATAATTTAATATATAATGATAGGTAACGTGCAGCCAATGAAATTGCGATCAATTTCGAGCACAGCGCGAGTGGCCAATAAGAAGTAGTTTTTTCCCCAGCGAACTCCAGTTAGATGTTTTCTTAGGAATCCCGTCACCAAGCAACCGTGCTATTTGTGGAAACCCATCATATTCAGTTTCATTATAAGTTTGCTTGTCATTCATTAGACTTCAGAATCATTCGTCCAGCTGGAAAAGAATAATCCAGAGATGTGGTATAATCGCATCGGCTAACACATTCATTAATGTCTTTGCTACAGATAAGCACAACTTCTGTGCATGTGTTTCAATGTAGAACCACTAACGCACAATAAATCTAGCTCCGAACACAGGTCACATTTAATACCCAGTAGGTAATGGAAAAAGAAGACAGACAGAGAGGGTGGAGGAAACATGAATAGGCTGATAAAATCTGTTCCATCACTGCATCTGTTTTTCATTATAGATAAAAAAAGAAAAACAGAGGGCCCCCCTACAAGCACACATATATATACTATCATCCGAGAGCATTCATTATCATATGCAGGAGGTTTGACACCATGATGGATGTCAAGTGTAAGAGTTTCAATGGGCTGTCTGGAGATTTTAATTAGTGACCCAAAAGCCCTGCACTCCACTTCCTCTCAGAACCCATCCATCTTCACAGAAGAAGAGAGAGATGGTAGAGTTTTCAAACCAGACCCAGACTGAGAAGTTGACAGGATAAATAAGACGGGAGACATGGGACTTGACTACAAGAAAAAGAGGAAATCTGTCAAAACACACTCCTATTCTGTTTATATTAACCTCTTGTTAACCTATTTAGTCAGAGGAGTGGAGAAACATGATTTAGCAACACAGTCATAGGACAGCCATGAACTCACCGCAGGCAATTCCTCTGAGAACAGACTGGGGTTAAGGGCCTTGATCGAGGGCAGAACGGTGACAGCTTACTCTTAGTGAACTGAACTAGTAATCTACTGCTTACCTTGAATTACATTACATTGAATTTTACTATTACTGAAGTATTGTTTCCAAACGGGTGCTGTTGAGACAGTTTGGGGTCAATATGATTACTTTTTTTTTTGCAAATAAATAAACAGTTCAGCAAGTATGCATTAAATTGATTCAAATTTAGTTCATTTACAATGTTACAAAAGATTTCTATTAGAGCCCGAACGATAAAGGATTTTGAAGGGCGATACCGATATTCGGACAATATATTTTAGGGCTGTCAAATGATAAAAATTTTAAATCAAATTAATCAGGATTTTTAGTGGATTAATCACTATTTGCAACTACTCCTGAGTTTAGATCAAGAACAACGCACTGTCACTTTAATTCAGTAAGCGGCGCAGCAAAAATAGACTCGCCGCTAAAACTATCGCGCCCGGCACTGGCGCTTCTGCTCTACTCCTGCTACGCGCTGCCGCACCGCCTTGACCAAAGCATTCACAAAGCCGCTGTCAGCAAGACTCACTGTGATACTTCTCTGCAGCATGTGAGCGACACAGTTCATGTGTTTATAGCACGTAATTGAATTGTGGCAACCATGTTGCGTGCACTGTCAGTTCCAATTGTTGTCGTTTTGCTCCTACTTACGTTCAACAGGCAGGAACTGTTCGTTACAAGCCTCCGCAAAATGACGCTCCTCAGTTTTTAATACAGCCAGCGTAAATTACTTCAGTTCCCACGTGTCACTGATGTAATGTGCAGTTACTCCGAGGTAATTGTTGTCCCACTTTAGTGACTAATAATTCGTCACACTGTGTACGCGTAAAATGCATTAAAAAATTGACATAATTAACAACAAAAAATAATTAACACCGTTATTTTTGACAGCCCTAATATATATTTTTTAATTTCACAAACGTGCAACAAAACATTAACAGATTTCCCTAACATTAGTTATTTGTAATTATTTATGAGTTTTAACTAACATAACATGATAATGCATTTTAAAAAGAAACTTGTTTCTTTTATTGTCACAACAGAACAGAGGAATGTCAAAATATATTAAAGTTCTGATAAATAAAGTGTATAAAAATACAAACTTAAGATATGAAACTTAAAGTCCTTTGAACAAAAACACAGAAACAACAACAACCAAATCAAAGTTACTAGTTTTAAAAGACTTGGTCAGCTTCATAAATATAACTTTAAATAGGACTGGAGACAAATTTTGATTAATAACAACAACAGAAAAATATAAATTGCTAACAGTATATGAGGTAGTGTACTGAATCAGTCATAAATAAAATGTATAAAAATAGAAACTTTAGATACACAATAACAACAACAACCAAATCAAAGTAAGGGTGTTTCGTCCGTTTTTTTAATTTTTAAAATATTAATTTATCGGCCATTATAAATGCTGATAATGATAGTTTGGAAATAATATCGGCCTGCCAATAAATTGGTCAGGTTCTAATTTTTAACAATGTGTCAAGATTTCGACAAACATCAAGTAACACACAATTATTAATAACAAAAAAAAGTCTTTCTTGAGCCCCAAAATCAGCATATTATAATGATTTCTAAAGGATAAAGTGATACTAAGAGCAGCCATGACATTTAAAAAAAAAACAATTATATATATTTATACTACGGGGCCGTTGAATGCTTGAATCTGATTGGCTGACAAACGTTCTGAGGTGTGCAATTATTTTCAG
>JAUMHP010000046.1:1428682-1466086 GCA_032361065.1 Enteromius trimaculatus
GTCTGATGACGGCTCACTCAGGGCGGGTCTGAGGTAAGACACCAGTTCAGTTTGTGTGACACGCTGCTGTCAATCAACTATTGTGGATCTTTATCATTGTAGGGTGGTTGTGTGTACACACTCCCAACACACATTTCAGTCCAAACTGCTTGAAAAAGTGCATGTACCACTGTATGACCCCTTTAATGGGTTTTGCAATAAGTCTCTTATGCTCACTAAAGCTGCATTTATTTTATCAAAACAAATAGTTAAAATACATAATATTGTAAAATGTTACTATTTATCATGCATTTTCTTTCTATTTTAATATATTTCAAAGAGGTCTGATTTTTAATCCAGTCCTCAAATGTCTCATGCCTCATTTGTTAATGTTAGCTAATGCAACTAAAATTAACATTTTCACAATATTTGTTAACTTTTAATACAATAATTACAAAAATGTTAGTTTACAGTGCATTAATTAATGCTATTAATTACACCTTCTGATCTTAAATACATGTAGTAAACTAGTTAGTGTTAATGAACATTTACTAAAGATCAATAAACGTTGTAGAAGAGCCTATTGTTTTTTGTTAGTGACATCTTACTAATGTTATGAAATGTTGAGCACCAAACCTTATTATCATCAATGTTGAAAACACTAAATGTTTACTCTTGAGTGCTTTGGATCAATTTCATTTATCCTTGCTAAATAAAAACTCCCATTTCTTTCAAGTAATGTCCCCAAACCTTTAAATGACGGTGAAGGTAAACACCACATAACATCACAGATTCAGAGCTAACAAAGGAAACAAGAGTGGAAGATGTTTATTGTTTTAGGACAATGACAGTGACAAGCTCTATATATTACAGCCTGGAGTGTGTGAATGCTGAACAAATGCCATGTAGACACTTGATATCAAATATAACAGGAGTGGAAGTGCAGGATCGATTTATTGCTAGACATAACCACAAACACAATCTCATACTCTAAAATATTCACTTGATATAAACATAGTCATATAAAGCCATTCAAGTCAAGGCCAGTGTAATAAATCTACCCCGCACGGCATTTACTGTATAGCATTTTCAATATATGGATTTTCATTTAAAGGGGTTAAAATAGTTTTTTTAGACCATGAAAAGAAGAACCACTGCAACAATACAGACTGAAGGGCTCTTAAATGTCAAATGTGCTTCATTCTTCAATCCTTAACTGATCAGGAGAACATCACTGGATGTGTAGCTCCGCTTTATTTCCCACTATGATGCCCATGAAGGATTGTGGACGTAAGGCACAAAAATACCTTCTTCAGCTTATTTTGGCCAGAATACTGCAACATAAATGAACACACGTGATCTCGAGAATGAAACGGAGTAAAGGACACGTCCCAACAGGAGATTGCAAGAAACAACAGTGAAGATCTAAAAGGAAAAAAAAAAAAGTGGTCTTCCAGCAATCCTCTTCAACAATGACATCCCAGAGGAGAGGAAAACAAACAAGCCAGCGCAGATTACACAAGATTCTTCTTCTATCTGGTCCCTTCCACCTATACAACCCAAACAGAGACAAGCTCTTTTACAATAAATCTGGAATCCAACTGAAAAGGAAAACTAAACAACTGGATTTTGCTCACAAAATTAACTAATAATTGGTAAATGTTTCTTAAAGTGCCCTACTTGGGGTTTTTGAAAATGAGCTTTCCTGCAGTGTGTAACAATCCTGCAATGTTTCAAATCTGAAAGTGCACGGCGTATACACGTATTGTCTCATAAAGAAGAAGAAAGAGTCAACGTTTTATCATTGATCAAGTCATTTTTAAAATGAATCCCAAGCCGTTTCATGTGTCAGCATGGAACATTAGCATACTGCCCGCCCACTTGTTGGTCTTTTCCATTGGTTCTGAATGAAAACGCTAATTGAGTCTTTGCCACTAGATGCCACTTTTGGAGCATTAAAAGCTCACAAACACTGCTTTAAATGAAACGAAGCGATCACCGGAGGGGTTTGGAAAAATCATTTGTTAATTCGTTCGAGAGTCATTAATAAGGTAAAAATAACAAATAAGGTCAAAATAAATGCATATTATAAGAAAACGTGTTTTTGGGACTCTCAAAATCCAAAATAGGAACCTTTAATAACTCATAATACAGGAACTTTAAGATGTTTCTGATTCTGCAGACTCTGACCAGTACGAATGAAAAAATTATGAATAATGAATATCATAAATAACACAATCAGTGCAAATAATAACAAATAAATCTGTCTTTGTAAATGTAGAATTTGAATTCTTATTCAAGCAAATATGGTAGCCACCAAAATAAGCATTTATAGAAAGCACTAAAAAGGACCGAGGCAGCATGCAAATAAAGGAGTTTCACATCTTCATATGTTCAAGCACTGTTCAATCTGTAGTAAAAAGGAAAGACCAAATGACTCACAGTGGTACTGAGAAACACCCTTGGTCAGGATGAAGCTATAATTGCGGGTGCCTTTCTGAATTTTACAGTCAAATTGAATGGATTTGCATTGGGGATTTCATTCTGTCAGAACACCGTGGGCTGACAGACAGCAGAGCGCTTTCCTCGAGGCCACTGGGGTCATTTCTCATTTTGAGTTTTTTTTGCGTTTCCTTTTTGCTTTAAACTGGCTTGATTGAAAACGACATAACCATGTAAGGTGATGAATACAGATGAGCCGATCAGAAAGCATACCTTATACATCTAGGCTATATGCATATCATGCCTTCGTACAGACAAACACACGGAACTTTTTTTCCTTTACACATACAGTCCTCGCACTGATGATGAAATTCAAATCCAGTTTAATTTATTCTGCATTATTATAATTCATGCACCAAACCAAGAACTGAACTCATTTCTAAGCAATTGCACAAACAAAACCAACTCATTATTACAGCATCTGTTTACTACATGCATGCATATCTCTTTTTAGTTACTACATAATTAGATTTTTGATGACATGCACACTAAAATTCAAAATTTTGAGGTCAGTAAGATTGTTTTATTCTGCTTACTCTGCTAAAGAGTTTTTTAGATTGTTATAATATCTACTTAAAATAACAGACCTATAGGGGGCCAAGCTGGCCTTTACATCTCTTACATCAAAGCACCGGAGTCCACAAGCACCTCTGAGATGCTTTTAACGGTTTGATTGACAGCACCTTCTCTCTGAAGTGACAGTCTCCATGTGGATACTTCATCTTCTGGGTTCATAATAGCAGGCTTCGACTGAAAAGACTTTATCCGACTGACTGCACCATCTTAAACAGAGTGACAAAGTATTTCAATGGCGAGGTTTGAACGACCAAAAAACCCAAGAGCTCAATGCCCCCTTTTCTGATTTATTAGCGCTTTGCAATACAGCAAAAGGCAAAAACTATGACATACTGCTTTCTTAATCAAACACAAGACGTAGCATGCGTAAAAGGCAAGAGAGTTCAAAATTGGTGGAAAAGAGTGAGAGAAAGTAGGGTGGAGACAGCTCGGGTGGGCGCAGCTGAGGTGGTTAAATGTGTTCCACATGTTTGTAAAAAAAAAAAAAAAAAAAAAAAAGTCAGAGGCTTTTCCAGCCAGTGGGCAGATGAATGGTTGGAAAGGGGGATGGAGAAAAAGGAGTAGCCCTAGTCACTCAGCTCCCTCGGTTACTCTTGCTCCATTGCTGCCCTTTTCACCTCAGAGGTAAGTATCCATCCTCACACACACACACACACACGGAGAGCTCCAGTTACCCCAGCCGGTCTGCACAGGCAGCCTCTGTGTTTTAGGGAAGATTTCCAGGCAGGCTATGATTACGAAAGCCAATAGAGGCGCGGCAGAAAGAGCGTATTTTTAGCTCTTGTGTGGGGTCAGGAGCCTTTTGTGCATTTAATAACAGGGCAATCACCTGGTTTCATTTGAGTGAAGTGTCTACATTCTGAATGTAAAACCCTGCGCCACATGAAATTAACTAATGCTGCTGAATAAATGGAAAGTACTGGCCAAAACAGACATATCTGCTGGGGCAGATGAGGCAAATCCAAAGCCCAGCAGGACAATTAAGTTCTTTATGACTCTCAGAAGCGTGTACAGCAGGGATTTGCCATCTTTTAATGAGAGGGAAAGCTACTAAGAGGAAGCAAACAATCTGTCTTAGATATCCTAGAATTATATTTTGTTACTTTCAAATTATCAAAAAAATACACTCTTCATTTGCAGTTTTCGCTATATCATTGGTATAATTATGTCACATTTTGGGACTGGACTTAAGAAAACGTACTCATGCATCCAGAGTATTAGTAATATGCATCATGTAGCTTTTATAATGTTTGAAGCAAACCAATAAAGTAAACAATTTGGGCTTTTAAATTACTTTTTACTGGAACTCAAAATCTCATCAAATTAGTTCCTGGTTTGAATCAGTCTGAATGAACTCACTGAATCATCATCTGACTACCTGAACATCCAGCTATCAGTGCTCTCAGTGACGGTCTTCAAATGAAGCTTTGTGTAATTAAAGTTCATGAAAATAAAACTGATAGATTCACTTCAAAAAGGTACACGTGATCACCTGAACGACCTCAAAAAATGCCTTGAATGACCTGTGCCGTGTCTGCTTGAGAGCAGTTTGCAATCTTAAGTGATCTAACCCTAATAAATACCCTGCTGGTTTATGATACGGCGGGAATGCAAAAAGTGAAAAGTTCAAGCAGTGTGCTGGCTTCGTCTGTTGTCACTTCTGCTGTGGCACGTTGCAAATGTCAACACCCCGCTGTGCTGTTCTCAGGGGAAACGGTGTCAGTAAACTCTCTTTTGATGAGAAAAGCATCCAAAAAAAAAAAAAAGTACTAGCTGTGCAATTATAGAGGGATCCGCTGATTTGTCCTACTGGATGAAGCAAGACCTCTACATTCTCAGACACTTGAGGGTCAGCATAGTTTTCACTAGCTGGCCATCAAATCAGGGTTTTCTGTGAGAAAAAGCTTTAGTTTTTACATCTTGACTTTTTGAATTAGTTTTCAGCCTGTGGCTAGAGCTGCTCAAAATATTCATAAATAAGCCCACACTTTAATTTTTTAACCAACAGAGACTGTTAACATGTAAAAGAACAGTTCACGCAGAGAGGAAAATTTGCTGAAGATTTACTCACCCTCAGGCCATCCAAGATGTAGATGTAGAGTTTGTATCTTCATCTAAGCAAATCTAGAGAAATGTAGCATCTCATGCCGTCAGAATGAGAGTCCAAACAGCTGATAAATACCTCACAATAATCCATCAAAAGTAATGCTTCGTTAAGCAAAAACCTGCATTCCGTAATAAACTAATCCATTAAGACAATTTTAACTTGTTTCCAGTTAAAATACAAACCCTTTATCCATAATATTGCTTTCTTTAGTGACATATGATCAGATCATGCATCAACCACTTACAAAGCAGTCCAAAATAGTGGATGCTGATGTGAGAGGGCAATATTTTCTTAAAATACACACAGTTTTTCACTTGGATTGTGATGTTTTTATCAGCTGTTTGGACTCACTTTCTGACGGCACCCATTCAGAGCAGAAGATCCATTGGCGAGCAAGTGATGCAACATTAAATTTCTCCAAACCTGTTCTGATGAACAAACAAACTCATCTACATCTCGGATGAGACATTTTTCAGTATATTTTCATTTTTCTGTGAATTAGCCTATTCCTTTAAAAAAAAAAAAGAAGAAAGAAATCTAAATGGCATTTCGTCATCAATTTGCAGGATCGCTCCATTAGTTGCATGCGTTTTATAAAATTATTACATGTCTCAGTGGAGAAAACGAGTCTGAGGTCAGTCTTTGCATTCTTAGCTCTAATATATTTGCATAACGAAAAGCTCAAGTCTCCAGTCGATCCTCACAGACAGCATGCTGATCCATCTGCATTATCTGAACCCGGGCTCATCAATGCTGCACAGACAGATAATGTTTCTGTGTATTACAGTTCATTGCTGATAGATCGTCTGAGAGTTGCATTGGCAATCAATGAAAACAGGTCCAACAGTTTAGCCACGCATACAGAATCAACAGCCAATGCCATTAGAAAAACACTTCATTTAAATCAATCAGAAAACAAAGTGCATTAATGTTTCACGATGGAGTTTTTCCCTATATGAGTGTAAGAAAATTCTGACTCATTAAAAAAAGTCTGAATGGTAGAATACAGGCCCGTGCACATACTCAACCATCATTCATCTCTCGACTGAGAGCCAACAGCTGCAGGTGTCAAAATGTTACGCAGGAAATTTATGGTTATGCATTGCTATAACTGATAATAGAGCATAATTGTATTTCTCAGAGTGTGCACAGACTAGTTTAAGCCACAGCCAATCATCTTATACCAAATTAACGCCATCATTTGGATCAATCTTCATGAGCACCCCCTTAAAGTCAACTAACCAGGGGAAACAGATTTGATCTCATTACTGTCATGTAGCCTCTAGCTAAGAATACATGAGCTATGACGCCCAAAATTAGATTTCCACATCCATTCTAACGTGAGTCCCACATAGGGTGAGAGTGAGTCATAGCTGTCTCTATTGTTTTAAGCAAGCTCGCAGGGCTCGGAAAGAAACGGATGTGATATAATTTTGTTTTGCAGCAGTTGAGAACTCGACAAACACCTAAGACACAGGTATAAAGGCTAAATAACTTCATAATCAGAGTATTTTCGATAGCCATGCAGAACTGAACAGCTATTCCTGTAATTCCCATTTACACCTGATGAGTGGCAGATATCTGCTTATTTAACTGAATGCAATTTCCCCCGTTCAGCTCAGAGATAATGACACCGCACATGCAGATAACAGCAATGAAGACTTCTTTTAGTTTAACTTCTTGTGTAGCTTCCTCCAGGGAACGCAAAAGAAATACAAATCATTTTAAATGAATGAGACTTAAAAGGCTGCAGCCAAATCCGCAAACTGCTCGTGGTTATAATTAAAGTTTATGGCCCGTATTCACAGAGCTTTATGAACGGTTACAGATCTGAGGTCAAGCTTTCTTCATCTTTCTGTGCACATGAAGGGAAACGCAACAAACTATTGCTTGCTTGCACCTAATTGTTGTGCAATCTTATCTTTGCAGTAAAAAGGGGGATTTGGAGAACTATTGCTGGATTCTCGGTCACAGGCTCTTCCCTGTTTTGAATAATTTATATAATTAGAGATTCATGGACATTCACCAGCACTGACAGCAGCACTGCAAACACTGACCTTGATCGCTTATCCGTATCCACATAATGCAATGCTGCAAATACTGGAGAATTTGTGAGGATGTGATGATGAAAGAGTTTTAGGAGATTAAGAATTAATGATTGGTGATTACGGTCGAATGCCATTCTTCTGTGAAATCAGAAAGAAAAAGGAAATAACGATTAATGTACCTCTTCACCAGAACTTCTCATCATTTACTCACCTTTTTATTCAAAACAGAAGATTTTTTAAAGAATGTCATCAGGGTCCATTAACTATATTGATTGCATGGACAGATAATAATAATCCATTATGGGTTTTTTTTTTTCTGAGATCTTTCTTTTATGTTCCCCAGAAGTATGGTTCTCCTCCTCACACTTTTTCTGGTTTCCCCATCATCACTCCATCTTCACACGGCTGTTTCTGCATGACATACGCTAATATACGCTGCTGTTCTGCTCTTTTTGAGTCTCCGGAATTACGTGTGATTCATCATCAGCCAAATATTATTCTCCTCCTGACAGTTTTCTAAACAAAAGCAGCATTTATGCGCGTTATCAGACACTTGAATTAATATAGCAAATTCCTTTTCTCGTTCACATTTCTAAACTCTGCCTGAGAACAAAACAAATATAGATAGTATATTTCTGCACGCATGTACTTGGAGTACAAGTGCTTATTGTGAAATCTAACAGAACAGCAGAAAAATATTACAGGCCCATTAACAAGAAAGCACAGCAGGGAAACGGATATAAATGGAGATGAGCACTTCATTAACAGCCTTAAATTTAAACTGTAGCCCATTATGTCACCATAATGTTTAGAAATACTCCAGACCACAGGACATCTGCACACGGAGCGCTGTTAATCCAATCTGTCCCTCTTAAGGGAACAAGGGAAAGAGGTTAGACACAAATTAAAAGGGGACACTAACTGACAGTTCACACTGATGTGTTTTCACTGGTTGGGAAACTGCTACACAAACCATAAAAAAAAGTCTCAAAGGTGACATTTTTCTTCATTTCAAGATGAATAAAAGTGCAAATCAATACAAAGATTTAATACTGAACATAATGACACATTGAACAAATACCTTAATGCTGCTACTTTTCATCTTTTGACCCTCAGTTTCTTAAAGAACACTTCGAGGGACTAAACTTGCTCCCTTTACTTGCAAATTGTCAGAATTTAAAATCTCAGAAACTGATGATATACATTTTATATGGGAAGTATGCCACAAGTCTCCTCACTGTCCTCAACATAAATGCAGTGATGAAGTGAGGCCATTTGGGAAAGCCAACTGAGAACAACCTTGTTAAGTTCAGTGTGAATGCCAGACAACATCCAGGTCCCGCATCACTTCTCATGTTCAGGAGAAAGTCGTCACACGGCATTTGTTGCCTTGAAGGTCTATAAAACCGTTGTCTAGTGAGCAGTCAGTAAATGTATGGACATTAGCTTCGGTGCACCTGAGTGCTGTTTTAAATACAGATGGCCGTGAGGTTTAGGAGGGGAGAGGCAGGACATGGATACACCTTCTCAACGGCTACCAGAGGAAACTGAAAAACTAGTCCGTTTCCTATTATTCGCATTGGAAATTTAGAAAGTAATGATGTATATTTGAACAACCCCTATGTCTAAAGCAGAATATTAATCCAAAATATCAAACAGCAATGGGTCGAGCTCTTAATCCACAGATCATCATCCATCTGCTCAGGGCTCATGCTCCCAAACCAGTACATACAAAAAAAAAGGAACTCACCACTGTTTTTTTTTTTTTTTTTTTGAAAATATGTTCATTGTCTAAATCACCTAGAGTTAAACTGTTGAGTTTGTCATTTTTTTAATCCATTCAGCCGATCTCCGGGTCTGGCAGAGCACTTTTAGCTGTAGCTTAGCATACATCATTGAATCGGATTAGACCATTAGCATCACGCTCAAAAATGACAAAAGCGTCAATCTTCAGTGCTTTCATTAGAACTACAGATACTTCAACACTTTTACACACTCGCTCGCAAACACAGTAGTCTGCCTGAGCCCAGTGCATTATGGGTGTTAAAGTTACTACTTTTTCTTTTCACCACAGCTATTAAGTTCTCTCTAGTCGTGTAGCACTGATTTAGATGTAATCCAAGTGATGTATAAGTAACTTATTAAGGAGACCACAATTGTGTAGGGGAATTCCCTAAATCCTGCAGAACATCTCTAAATCCTACATTATATCTCAGAAATCAAATGCAAGTGGGTATTTAGACCTGAAATACTTCTGGGATGTTAACATATCCTGTGAAATAAATAGTTTTAGTATTTTGTTAAGTCCTTTAGAATTATCATGCATGAGGCTTTATGACCTTGTATTAATTATGAGACTATAGAGTGCTGCAGCTGTGATGTCTAAACTCTGGAGACTAATTTGGATATCCTGTGGGTTTTTTTGTAATGGAATTTTTCAATTAATGAGAAAAATAAGGTGTAAGGTAAACATAACTTAAGGGTACTTGGCCATTTGTGCATTAAAAAAAATAGCATAACTGCTTCAAAATTTTCAGTATGGGTGTATGTCATTTACATTGTAAAGAGAAACATTCAGTTTAAATACCACAGTGAGAAACGCCTTTAGAGAAATCTCGAGGGAACCCATGGCATCCAGCTTTTCACATCACAGCTGCAGCACTTTATACAGCATTTGTATAAAAAAAAATAATAATCATTTGTCATAGTGCATAACCACTCAAAATTAAGTAGCAAAAAGAAAAAGGTGTGTTAAAAATGGTACACAAAAAGTCTTAGAAAAAATTCTGATGTACTGACCTAATCCATCATTAAAAAATAAATAAATAAATTGTGACATCACAATCTGCAAGATGCTTTTTCTACAAAACACACCAAGAGCAAGCTGATGAAATAAGCACTGTGTACTCTGGACTGTAATCTGAAAGAGAATAGTTAAAACACAGAGCCTAATGTTGATACTGCTCGAGTAAATCAAAGCTGCTCTATCACACTCAATGCTTGATGAATGCCTCGGCCTTAAAACAACTTCCAGGCCATCAATACACTTACACAGATCACTTTATGGTGATCTTTGGTAATGACTTTAGCCTTGCATAGTAGGAGAAAGCTTTTGAAGCAAAGATCAATGCACTCTGTACATTTAAGCCAAATGCATACAAGAGCAATATCTACAAATTCATATTCACATATAGGTTGGCAAACCACATTGCATTTAGAAATCAGTTCAATGAATGAAGAGAACAAGTTTGAAGTAACAGGCAGCTCAGTCTCTAAACTTACTCAGAATTTTATAGCACAATTATTTTAAGAAAACCAGCTGAACTCATTTCACATTTGAAACCTCCACAGAAAACACCAAAATCATTTAGCATTTAAAGAGACCTCTCAAAATGCACACTTAATGCACAACAACATTTAAATGAAGAAATCATAGCTCAAGGCGTTTAGTCAAACCGCAGGCCTTGTGGCCATTTAACTGTCATAAAACTTAGTCCAGTGAACAGCTTACAATCTCTCTCTCTCAGCGTTGCACGAAATAGCGCTTGAATGAAATCGCCGCAAACTTACGTGAAAACGAAGAATAAAGTAGTGGATCCCACCAGAAGAGTGGCGGCAGTGGACACCGGGATGTATTTGGTGGGTTTAAATCTTTTTCCAACGCTGTTGGGCATTCTGTAAATCCCACATTCCTCGTTTATTTGATCCCTATCGTTAGACGCACGCAAACACGAACAAAAATCCAGCACCGTTCAGCGCGAGCCGGCTAAACGCCACATACACCGCTAAATCGTGATCCTTGAATACGCGATCGGGAATGCGAGACTGAAAATCCCACCCAGCTCAATTCAGCCCACTGCTGCTGAGGTCACTGCAATGCTTGAAAGGTGGAGCCTTCGCTACGCAAATAGAGGAGGCGACGCGCGCGCGCTCCATCAGAGGGGCCTGGTTAGAGACTTGGGCTTCTGCTGTGATGGAGAAAGCACACACGGGGGTGGAGTTCACACACATACACGCACACCTCTTCTTACTCAAAGGGAATTCATGAATGAAGCATATGAAACATTTAAAAAATAATCAAATATCAAACACGCGCACCCGGCTACTGAGCTTTGGAAGAGCGGTGCGCAATGCAAAACAAAACTTGCAATGTGGTTGTGATGATGTTGGTATCGCGCGGCCTCTGGTGGCAGATTTGGAGAATAATCCCGTTTACCACAAATAGATTCCATGCATCTGCCCTAAATAGTATTGAAAACTACTAGTTTAGCATGAAATAGCATGCATTGTCTTGATTTCATACACACTTTTGCGCGTAACAGTAACTTGAGCACAATGTTACACGTGCACTATTACTGTTGCCTTTCTTGTTGCATTTTCATTTTTAATTTCACAAACACATGTGATTATTGATGTTACTTCATATTGCGCATTTATTTATATATAAACTCGACAAAACAACGTTTACGTTAACTAGTGAATGTAACTAAATGACTTTTTTTTATACTTGTGTTACAAGAAGCGCAGTGATTGTGTACAGTCATGCTTCTAGTGTCTAATAACGTAATAATGATAATAATTAATAATTTAGCAGTAACTTAACCGCAACATTAGCTTTAGCTAATGAAAACTGGAATTTATGTTTAATTACTTATACTGCTTCAATAATTTGATGATAATTATAAATTAAAAACAAAACTTGAAACTCAGACAGCTTTATATTTTAGGTTATAAATTGGTAAAATGGTACCTGACTTCACTGACAAGGAAAGATTCAAATTAATTAAATTTATAAGCTATTAAATGCAGAAGGTGTAGGTGAGATGTATATAGAAAAACAAAACAAGTTCGGTCAAGTCAGGGTATAACCAAGTATAAAACGCGATATTCTTGTTAACGTCACGTTATATAGGGTTGATATATTTTCTTTGCTTTGCTTTTCATTTTAAAAGACCTTTATTTTGGAATGTCGTCAGCGCTAGAACACCGGATGTCCACGCAGATCGATGTGATGCCTTGAGCTGGAGCTGTTAGACATCTGTTGAAAGATTCAGTGAAGAGGTGACACTTTTATCACTTGATTTTTTAATAATCGTTATGTTTATTCTGTGTTGTTAAGAGGAACAATGTCGTTCGTAATTTAAACGCAAGAAAGCTAACTTTTCCCTTAGTTTCCACCTCGTTGTGGTTCTCGGACTCATTGTCAGTAACAGTCAACAAAATGCTGCTGTTTTTATTAATGCCTGCCTTTTGCCCAAATCATCTGCCGATAATGAAAACAGCTGTTGTTTATCGTGTTGTCTTTCATAAAGATGAAACGGGCAGCATTAGCCAGGTCGCTAATACTGCAACTTAGACAGCGAGTCAGACATTGTATATGTAACGAGCCTAAATTAAAATAAAGAAAAACTCTAATGAAATCGAACTATTGTGTAGACAATCTCTGCAATGACAAAATATGTTCTTGGTGTTGTCAACCTTCACACTGCTTGTGGATCTGTGACTCAGCCTGTCAGTGAGGGCCTCTATAGACAGACAGACTGTCAATCAAACCAGTGACATCTCAAAATACCTAGACCTACTAGTAAACATAAACCAGAACTAAGAACACCTCTTAAACCGTTATTTAATTCTAATTTATCCGCAGTGCAGACAAATGTACTGATTAATTCTTAACAGGAGGCTATGTTTCTAACAGCAGGTCTGTTTACACCTGGGCAGGTGAAATGGCGTGTGCAAAAGTGCCTTTAGATGAACTGCATGTGACTGAGCCCTTTGGACCACAAGGCAAAGAACGCACCCTACCAGCTCTGGTGAGTGAATATTTTACTTTAAGGCATTTTCGTGCATAATAAACTGGAGTTGACCTGAACTGTTAGTCGTGTACCTCTATGAGCTGTGTGAATGATGATGTCACCTCCCATCAGCACCCTGAGCGTAAAGAAGAGAGATGTTTCTTAATCTATAAACCCCCACCTGAGGATGGCACTCCGGCACTGGTGGAGGAGTTTCTGGAGAATGCTCAGTTCGTCTCGGAGGATCTGGAGTGGCTGCTGGCTTTACCTCATGACAAGTTCTGGTGTCAGGTTTGACTCTCTAAAATAATAAATAAAGTTGTTCAGTTGAGTAAAGTGAAGTTATGTCTTGAAAAAGGATAATAATATTGGACCCTTACATTATACAATACAGTGTGCAGTCAGGCAGATGTCCTATTGTTTCTTCTTTCTTCATTTAAGGTGGTATTTGATGAGTCATTACAGAGGTGTTTGGACTCTTATTTGAGACATGCCCCGCGTGGTTTGGACCCATCTGGTCTCTCGTCTAGTCCTGCTGTGGCCGACATGCAGAGGAACATTCATCGCTCTGTGTTCATGGTCTTCCTCAGAATGGCTACACACAAAGAGTCTAAGGTAAGCAAACTCTATATTATATTAGTATTACTCTACATTATTATATAGAGTTTATATTATATATAACATTATATTGTGTAACTGTATTATTTAGGATTTATAATAACTGTACAGTGCGATTTTTAGACCTGCTATAAGCCCTACAGTAGAAACACTTCTGTTCAAAAGTTTGGGGTGTTTTAAAGCATTAATTATTTTCAAACAGAAAAATAGTACTGACCCCAAAATTTTGATCAATTCTGTAAATGTGTGCTGGTGGTATATTTGTTATTCACTGATGTTTTGTTTTTTTTCTCCCCAGGATAACTTCATAACCCCTGAAGTGTTTGCAGAGATCATTTACAACAACTACCTATTTGACATTCCCAAAATCCTGGATCTGTGTGTGCTGTTTGGGAAAGGAAATTCCCAACTGCTGCATAAAATGATCGGTACACTATATCTTCAAGTATTATAAAAAATACATGAATGCCTTATGAACACTCCTGTTTTTTTTTTTATCACTCACAGTGGTTTCCATATATAAATGTAAACTTTCATACTTCACTGTCTTTCCAGAGAACATTTTTACTCAACAGCCCAGTTACTATGGAGACCTAAATGAGACCATACCTTCAATCAGTCAGGTAGTTCATGTTATCATTTAGAAATGCTTTGATTCATCTGAACTTCCTAAAATGAGTGTGTGTGTACATTTTAGGTGTTCGATACGATATTACATAAGTGTGGTATTCAGTCAGAGGACATAGGAACCGGTCAACCCCTAAAACTGAATGACCGCCAAACCGCCATGACCATGCCAGAGGAGGTAACCGAAATAAAACTAAACAAACACAGAGACGCATACTGACTCTAATATTAATTCACACAGCATCCTAAAAAAAGGAAATGATATACTTGTATTTACACATGTGTTGCGTCTCGTAGGATCTTGCAGACTTGGTGTTGTACATGTGTGATACTTGCACTACTATCCACTCTTTCCTCGACATTTTCCCCGAGGCTTGTTCCATCTTCAAACAACACAACTTTCTCAACAGGTGATAAACACATCCACCCCATCCCAACTCTAAATCTAATCTTAGGGGTAGAATTTCATACCTGTTATTACTGCTACAAAAATAATGAATGAGGTGTCTTTCAATGTAGATTATCATCATTCTATGAGATGGCAGTTCCAGACCTGGAGAAAGCAGTGAAGAAGAGAAATTTCAATATAAGGTTAGAGTGGCTGATGTGTTCTCTTACAAACACACTTGGACGCTTTTCTGAGTTTATACAGCTTGGTTAAACTAGATGAAATCGTGTCAGTTTACAGGAGGACATGTGGAGACGGATATCCCATTCTAGAAAGAAAATGGTAGAGATTGCTCACCTGCTGCTCCAACACACTTGTTTACAGCCCATACTGGAGGGGTGAGGAAAAAAGACATGCTTTAAAACCACATCAGATATGCAAAGGAATAGATGTCCTTGATCCTATGTGTAATTCATGTTCACAGCACTGAAAACATGGCATCCTGTGTCGATGATCTTCTACAGAACTTCACAACTTTCCTTCAAGAGAAAAGGTCAATTACGCAGAAATTTCACAGTTGTCTTTGTCTATGTAGTCTATCGCAGTCAATGTTTGCTCTCTTTATCTCTCAGATTCCTGGCAGATTATGATGAACAGTTCTCTATAGCAGATGACATCAGTCTCCTTCAGCAGGCCTTCCCTCATTTGTATCCTTTACTGTAGTCCGGTGAAACACGGTATGCTGATTTCCAACAGAATAAAAGGGGAAGCATACTGCCGTCTTTCATGATTCCAGAAATAAGCTGTCCTAGATTCTGATTGTTTTCCTTCATGCTTCATAATTAGCGTTGCACTGATAGCAATATTGGTGCTCATTTCCTGCAATACCAAAATCCGATACCGTGTATGCACAGTGTTCATTTCAGTAATGTTGCTATGCCAGTGGGGTTATTGCAACACGTTTATGCTGTCAATCCCGTCAATTTTAAGCCAAATTCATTCACAGAAGAACGAACCTCATGTGCATATGCACGTGTTGTGAAGTTCAAAATGTGTGTATAAATATGAAAAACGTACAGAATTATTAGTGAATGAGAGCCATTGTGCCCGATTTGTCTTTAAAATCTCAAACTCTTGCCTTGTCACAATCAGAATCAGACTAATGCCTGTTCTCTAAAATATTTAAGATCCATTCTATGATTTTCTGCTATTCTCCTTGATATGTTCACTCAGAGACGACACCAGGACATCTTACCTGTTGCGAGGTGTAGAGTCTGCTTGGGAGTTTGTGGGGAAAAAGAGAAGCTTCCTCTCGTCAGCCAATCACAGCGCAGAAGCCAAGGTCAAAACTGGCAGAGATTTAGCAGCTTCCGAGAGGGAGGGAGATGGAGAAGAGTTGAGAGGAGCGGAAGCCATGACTGATGTTCCCCGTACGGGTGACAATGTGAGCTTATTAGCTACTAAAATATATACAGCAGTATGTTGTCTGGTAAAATAAAGGTATTTTTACCCTCATTTTCGGGTCCTGTAGGGGGCAGTGTGCACAGTGAGTGCTGGTGAACTGGAGTCTCTGCTGTCCCATATCCGAGACCTGCTTCCAGACTTGGGAGAGGGATTTATACTGGCATGTTTGGAGGAGTATGGCTACAATTCTGAACTGGTCATTAACAACATCCTGGAAGATAGACTGTCTCCTTCTCTTGACAAACTGGACAGGGCAATGGCCAGGTAAAGCCCAACTAAAATGTCTCGAATTTAGGCTTCAACTCTGGTCCACTTCATTGTTGCTTACTGGCCCTGTAATGTTTCCCTGTAGGCCGGCAAAGAAGGAGCTTCCCTCCGTTTTGAGCACCAGATCAAACGTGTTTGACGATGATGAGTTTGACGTGTTTAACCGTGACCGATTGGACATGAGCCGCATTTGGAAAGGCCGGAGGTGAGTTCCCAAGTTAGAATTCAGTATCAAGTTTTTTTTTTCACTTAAAAAGGCATTCCCCTATCCTGCCCTGCATTATATTACTCTAAAATTAGTCTGATTATTAAAATGAGCTGCTGAATATTTAATGTGTCCACTTGGTCAAGAGAAAATAGTCTTTGACAAGTACAGCGTAAACTGACATCAGAACTGCTTGAAAGTGGGCTCATGAAATATTCAACTAGAAATGAATATCTCTGCATTTTTCAGACAGGGGGAGAGTGTACGTGCCACGCTCGATGACAAGCAGCACATAGAAGAGCAGAGAGCAAGATATCAAGCCTACGAGACAGTGGTGGATGAGATTCCCATAGAAAATGACCCCTCCAGAGACCGCGATAATGCTTTTGGCACATATGATTATGATGACGAATACGACGACACGTATGATATCAATCAAATAGGAGCCAATGATCTGGATGAAGAGGATGAACTCTTAAACCGCAGGTAGGAGCTTTGACCAATATACACACACTTGCATCTACCTCAATGCATTTCAAATAGTGGCTTTAAATTAGGGCTGTACAGTGTCGTAATATGTCTTATCAGCTTTCCTTCAAAATAAAAGCTTTAGCTGTCAAGTGCTTGTATTTTTATAGTCGTGATAATTGTGATTATTACTGCAGTCAAATTCATGAAGGTTAACATTTAAGTGTTTTTCCTTTAGGCCATTTACTACCCCACAAGTTCTCAGAACAGCCAAACAGGCTCAGGAGGATGACGATGACGATGAGGAGGAAGAGGACAAGGTTTGAATAAGTCCTCTGTGCTAGGCTTAAAGATCACATTTCAGTATCTGCCTTTTTTCACTTTTCCCTGTTAACAGAAATGAGACCAATTTGAAATAAGTTACAGTTTTAGGTTCTCACATTGTGCACATTTCTGTTTTGATCAGAATGAGGCTGTGAAGAAGGATCACTTCATCCAGGACCCAGCGGTCCTCAGAGAGAGAGCTGAGGCCAGGAGAGCTGCTATGCAAAGCAGGAAAGGGTAACCATGACTGGAATATACCAGTTGTGCACTGGTTATTATCTAAACACGCATCAGTCAGTCATCAATTGATTTTACTTGTCTGTTCCTGATAGCTACAGACCACCGCCAGCAAGTCATGTGGGAGGTGGACCAAAGGGACGAGGCCAGACGCAGGAGACCGTATTGGACCGCAGAAGAAAAGAAGCGAATAAGAGCAGAGGAGCCAATCACAGTCGCAGAACGATGGCTGACAGGAAGAGGAACAAGGGCATGATTCCTTCCTAAGACTATTACATCATCGACAAGAGAGAGATCTTGGAGAGCTAAAAGCAGAAACAGAACCTGTAGCTCCTCATTTCTATTAGATCAATACACGTGGAAATGACACTCTGGTTTATTGCATAGACCTGTTATCCTTTCAGATTGAAGATGAGTTCTCAGCGGGTTTATTTTCTGAAGTATGAATCAACAGACTGGGTTGGAGTTTGAAGTGCTTAGTGAAATGCACAGGCATGTCTGTCTATAAGGGATCAAGATAATCATATTTTTTTAATGTTCTTTTTGTGATAGTCAGCATAAAGTACTGTATGACAAGAAAAGGAGTCATGTCTTTTGCCCTGTAACCCATGAGTTTAATGAACAGAGGAGAGGTACACACAGTTATTGCACTGTTAAAGAAAGTTCAATAAATAAATAAAGGAACATCAGGTTTGAGAATATAGCATCTAAAACAAATTTGAGAATTAACAACAAAAGATGTGGTATCGTACACTATCGCAAAAATGCAGCTCATAAGATCCTGTTCCACTTCTTTAAAGGTTCAAATAGCGATTAAGACTTGACCTCAGAGAGCAGTCTTTTGAGAAACCTCCCTGTTTGAGGTCTGAAATCAATTTGTGCCAAAGGCTGTGAGCGTTTGTCATTCTAGCAGAGAGACATATTTCTACTTACTAGGATAAATTCAAAGCGTTTTGTAATGGAAAGTATATTTAAGAAAGCTTTTGAAGTAAAACAGGCCTTTGGAAGATAAAACAAGAATAAATACTGTTCTTAAGATCGCGTTTCTATATTGTTCCTCTTTGTTTAATGTGATTTGATGTAATGGTTGTCTAGCTGTCTGGCAAGTGCCCTCCTGAGATTCAAGACAGCTCCTGGATTGTGACTGAAGTGTGAGAGATGAGGGGAGATTTGGCATAAGCACAGATCTAGATTTCATTTAATGAGATGCTTTGTTTGGCTGTCTTGAGATCCCATATACCCAAGTGTTCTATCATTAAGTACATTTACATGCGCATATATAATGAAGCTACAGCAGGCTTTTGCATAGACAAGCTACTGTCTTCATCAATGCGTTCAAGTATTTATGACACAATGTGTAACTGAAAATTAAAAGGATTAGGAACACATCTTTTGGGGCCAACTGTAGCTCAGCGTTTTCATTTTAATATTTATTTTCATGTTTTTGAAAGAAGTACTGCAAAACAGCATTATGAAATATAAAAAGAACTATCTTCTATTTTAGTATATTTTCAAATATATTTTTTTCATGTGATGTCTGTGACGGCAAAGCGCTTACTCCAGTCTTCAATGTTGCATGGTTCTTCACAAATCATCTTTAAAAACGTTTAATATTAGACTATGATACATTTTTTGAAAAGAAAGTTTTCGGTATACTGCAACTTTTCTGAATAAAAGTATTAATTTCTTTTAAAAGTGACCCCAAACCTCTGAACGATAGCATGGGTTCATTAGTCCAACAATGCAAATCCTGACTAAAATGAAGCATTTAAAAATGACTATTTTAAACTAGAGAAACTGAACTTCTAAAATGCATGTAAATGTACTTACAGTCCCTGTAAATGTTCTTTAAGAGTAAAAGTTGCTCTCTGGAGATCCTTGCAGCTCTGTGTATGGAATACTGATGCTAGCAAGTATCTTTCACTTTACTGTGTAGTTTAGAGTAACAGACCTGATTAACGTATCATTTTTTCCCCCACCAAATTGGTGCTAGTACTGGAGCTGGAGGTTTAGCTGATGAAGACAAACAATGGCGTAACTTATAATGATATTACTGTCGTGGGGCTCTGTACCACACAACATATCTGCAAACAAACATAATGATAATGTTTCTGCTTAAAGGTCCACAAACATTATATATGTTGCACAATCCATTCCAGCCAAGAACGGCATCTTTTTTGGTGGAAAAAAAGGGGGAGAAGGGTCAGGTCAGGCACCAGCCCTGGCCAGTTAGACTAGACTTAAAGGGCCGGTTTCACGGATAGGGATTAGATTAAGCCAGCCTTTGCTAATTTAGGACATTTAAGAATATTTAGAAACATGTTTTACAAAAATGTGAGCATTTTAAGACAAAACTATGGCAATAATGTATTTTAAGATATCTCAGTGCAAGCTTTTTCCAGTTTAGACAGCTCTTAACATTTATTTTAATCCAGGACTAGTCTTAAACCCTGTTCAGGAAACTGCCCCTAAAAGTTAGCCATCTCATTTTTTTGGACACAGTCTGAACATAGTGACTAAGTTCACGCAACTGGCCCCTGGTCTCATATCAGAGGACGTATTTGATTGATATTGTACTGACAGATACTATTTCTTATTTTTTTCTAAGAATAATTTTATGCAAACTTTATGCCAACCCTTGTTTAAACAAAAATTTGAGACTTGACGGTTCCTTAATTTAAAGTGATATGAAATATTTTTGCTGCGTATATGACTTCACAATCCGTGTGCATCTTGTAATTGTCGAGCCGGTTCAACATGTGCGCAAAAGAACTGATCCCATGTACAAGGACCTACCTTCAAGAAACTTCTCAAGTGGTTTGAGTAAAGATCAGGAACTAGTCCTGACTCCTAGGTTCTCTTGAAAAAGAACTCAAGGTTCATAGTCTTTGGAGAGGTCAAATGGAGATATTCTGACCTTACAGTACGGTGGAGGGGTTAAGTTGCCATGAAAAGTCTGAATCAGTCGATCCAATTCATACAAATTCATATTCCAGTTCTTCCCGGTCCAGCTCAATAAAAATTACCTGGCAGAAACAGCAGTTCAGTTCAACTTGATTTACAGCGTTCATGAAGCAAAAAATAAGTAGACAATTAAGTAAAAATGGTTTACAAATTGCAACATGTTTGTCTTTCTCACCAAGCACGCTACGTTTGCAGAGAGGACAGGTCTGCTGAAGGAGTAGCCAGGGATCTACACAATCTCTGTGGAATTCATGGAGGCAAGGTAACACCCTCAAACACTAAAACACACCCAAAAAGAGCAGTGATTAAACAGTCTCTCTTCACGGAAGAATAATAACTCTTAACAAGAAGATTTCCAGAAGTTCTGACACCTGGTTGTTGTGGTATTGCTCCAAACAAACTGCACAACTATCCATCTCCACCGGCTGAGTTTGTGCTGGGTCGCATCTCACTTTGGGCTGTCGGTATAACCTTGTCTTCAGTGCTGATAATCTCTTTAAAACGTCTTGCTTTAGGTCTGACTGTAGGACAAAGTGTTGATGTCTAATGTTTATATGATGTACTGTGTACAGTGAACATGTTTGGGGTCAGTAAGAACATGTCTCTTATGCTCACCAAGCCTGCATTTATTTGATCAGAATTGCAGTAAAAACAGTAGTAGTCTCAAATATTACAATTTAAAATAGCTGTTTTAATATTTTGTAAAGTGTCATTCATCCTGTGTGATTACAAAGCTAAATATTTTGCATCATTCATTACTCCTGGTTTCAGTGCCACATGATCCTTTAGAAATGTAATATTGCTGCTGTAATATTTTTGTGGAAATTTTATCAGCATTCTTTGATAAACATTTTTTTTGTAATATTATAAAATGTCTTAAATGTCAATTATGATCAATTAAATTTTTAAATCTCACTGACCCAAACATTTTAAATGTTAATGTATATTTACGACTAAATATCCCTCCAGTCTTTACTTGACACATAACATGACATAAATGAACAAACTTGTGTCATGAACTTCTAACTTCGGACTGAATCTGTCACAAAAACAGTGTTTACCTCTAAATCATCATTAAACTGGTTGCCCTGGTACTGCCAGCGTGCATGAACTATGACCCCTGTGGAGAGGACAAGGGCCACCAGAACGACTGTGTTCCAGAGCTGCTGGAGATATTTCTGGGGGCCGATTGACAAAAAGGACAGTGCAAAGAGTATAAATTTTCTTTGCTTGCTGCTTTTCAATTTCTAGACAAATTACATGGAGCATTAAAGGAATAGTTCAACCAGAAATGAAAATTCTACTCATTTACTCACCCTCATGCCCTTCCAAACTCCCCATAAATATGATATTAATTTTTGGGTTAACTATTCCTTTTGGAAACAGAAGATGATTACAAGACAGTGCTGTAATCCCGGATAATAAGAGATCTTCATAACACTCATACCTGGACCTGAGAGTTAGTCTCCCCGGTGCAGATAACCCCTTGCCATTCCCCGTACAACCCTCCTCTCGAACGGCCACAGCTGGACCACAGGGTCAAGGTGGCCCCCTATTACACAACATTTAAAAATATCACACTTCTACACTAATGAACCACAACAAGCATGAAACTAGGCTACATAGAAGTAACATCTTACCAGACTGTCCTGTAGAAAGGACTTGTAAGTGATTTTTGCTGTTGCATGAAGGCCCCTGATTGGATAAAAGTAAAAAAAGAAATAATTCTAAATGCAGTATATTGTTTATTCACAGGAAAATCGATAATCTAATGGCTGAGGTTTACCTGAGGAGTGCTCCAATGAGCTTAGTGACGTTTTCTGATGTCTGAATGATAATTATTGGCTTTGAGAGGACCTGAGAGAGATCCATCTACGGAGGAGGAAGAGTTTTTTCTTTCCTTATCCATATGGAATAACCATCATGAAATGAACTGAAGGTTATGGATCAGAACAGCAAAGCTCTCACCTCTCGGACAGTGTTCTGGTTTAAAGCCAGGATGATCAGAGCTGATGCACCCAAAACAAGAGCACGCTTCATCTATGGAGGAAAGATCTGTTAGTTTGATCAACACTATCAATTTATCTTGTGTTAAATCATCATTTCAATACCTTATTGACCACAGAGGCAGCAAAAGACTCCTGGTTGCTGTTACTGGAAACTGTGCCTTCCTCCATCTGGACAGGGACCACTCCAATCCAGGGTTTCGGATCATTTCCATCACTACCTTCACTGTTGGTTTTAATAGCTTCATTTTTTATCTGTAAAGAAAAAAAAAAGAATGACACTGATGCTTACGACACTGCACACAAATTTGTATTTCTAAAATTCAGGGTTATAATGACAAAATATCAGTTAGTGCTACATACATTTATTATATTTAATGCACCAAAACAGCACAAGTGAAAGGAATAAATGCATATACCGTTTTATATCATTTTAGCAGTTTAGCAAAAACAAAAACAGCTATGCTTCTGTTTTGCCAATTAATGAATGCATAATTTTTTACATGCGACAAAAGTGTTAACATGCAAATATAGTACATAATGCATGCTCTATTTGCAAGAAACTGACATTCAGAATTGTGAAACTAACTTGATATGTCAAATGTATGTTTGCATGCACTGATCACTTACTAATATAAGGTCTCCATTGAGGTCATGTTTCTTTTTGCTGTGGTTTTCCATGGGGTCGTTCTCCAGACTCCCCTGGACCACCTCACCCTGCAAAACATGCTGATGGTCTTCTAGAAACACCTCTACAAAAGCCACCTGTTCGCTGGACACCAGCGGGCTAAGCCACAGCCAGCACAGCATAGAAAGACAAGCTAACTCGCCCATGGCTCCCGGTTAGTCGATGGTATAAATCATACTAAGTCATAGACTGAAAGTTTGAGCCATACTGCCTCTGTTCTGTCACCTCCTGCTGATGTAAACAAACTGAGTGGAGCTCTTCTTCTGCGTCTCGCTTTTCCCTGCCTGCACTTGTGAAACTAGCAACTAGCTAGAACGGAAACTGTTGTTACAGACAGCGGTAACCTCGCGTGAGCACGTAAGGGGGCGCTGTGTGGTCCAATCATTATTCATGACACACCAAGCCCCGCCCACTTCGGGCTCCATCTGCTTTGTATACGTACTTCCTGTACATTTCGATTTCTATTTCTGTTTCATATCTTCACCACGGCCGTTATAAAAAAGATGTGCGCTCGCCACCCAGTGGGAAACTGTAAAATAGTTTTACATTATTATTTTTTTTAGCTGTATCATTTTTAATGCAACATAATTAAATAATGTGTGTTTCTGTAAAACCTTTACTCAGCAGTTATGCACTTGGGGAATTTGACTTGACAATTAATTCATTTTACTATCTGTAATGAAAAATCCAGTCCTTGTTTATAATTTGGTGATTTATTTTATAATTTATGTTTAAAGTTCGAATTAAATATGCTAAATCATGAACTGTGATTGCATGTCACAATGGATAGATATATGATCTAACCGGGTTCTTCAAACACGTTTTTCACTAGTTACAGCATTTTGTGAGTTTAATATAAAGTTACATTAGTACTACCCTCATGCAAAAACATGGTAATATCGTGGTATTTTATTGTTATTGATTATTACGTAGTGCAGCACTGCTAACATTATTATCATATTTAGTCGCTTGTGTGCGATTTCATTATTCGTAAATCACTTTGGAATATGCTTCTGTTAAACGAAATAACGTAAAAAAGGAACAAACAAGTTGATTCTTTGTTTCCAAGGGAACTTCGAAGAAGACGGCGAACTTCCGGCGTGACTTCAGTTGCTGCAGCTTCACGCTCACGGAGTGATGAGAGAGAGAGAGCGAGAGAGGGAGAGAGAGATAGACATGGAGTTCAACTGAGAGCAACAAAGTAACGGATGAGCCGCGGCACTTGAACGGCGCTGGAAACGTTTCTCCTCGGGAGCGCAGAGGGAGATCGCGGCTTGCGAACGGCGGGTTTATAATTGATCAGCGTGAAGATGAAGCTCTTGAAGCCGAGTTGGGTCAATCACAATGGTGAGAGCTGTGTGTGTCTGTCTCTCTGTGTGTGTGTGTGTTTGTGCAGGAATCCGGGGCTTCAACTTGCGCTTTTGTTATGTAGAGAGACGGATCGGGTCTCTTCTGCAGGGCTGTTCGTATACTCTTCTGCTCGTTTTAGCGCAGTAAGAATCACAGTAACCGGCTGTTTTTTTTTAGCTCGGCTGGTTTTTAGGAAGCCACCCATGAATATATGATGTGCACACCACCCATTTTGCAAGTTGCCAAAAGGCAGACAGACCTCTGACATAGGTCGATGAAGCTGAAGCTCATGGCTGTTTTGTTGCATAGATGTAACCAAGAGTCAACTGCGTGATTTAAGACGTGATTAAATGTGACTTGTGTCTTTGTTTATATGTGTTACATGCTAATGTGGCCTTATTTACATCTCATTCAACATGTTTTGGAATCGTGCATTTTCTGCACTGCATACAGTTGTTGTTTGCTGTTATTGCGTATAGAGATGTGTTTTTAAATTGTATTTTCGGTATGTGCATTTGTTTACAGGTAAACCAATATTCTCAGTTGACATCCATCCAGATGGAACTAAATTTGCTACAGGTGGCCAAGGTGAAAATCTGAAACCTCTTCTTCTGCCCTTCTTTTCCTGACTATAGTATAGTTTCAGATTAAGCTTAGCTTGTAGAAGGTGGTAGTTTTATTTCCATTCTAATTTACAGACAGATTTGGTATTGGTAGCTAATATTTTCGATGCGTATTAACAGGAGAGGACTCTGGGAAAGTGGTCATTTGGAATATGGCCCCGGTTCTTCGAGAGGCGGATGAGAAGAACGAGAATATTCCCAAATTGCTTTGTCAGATGGACAACCACTTAGGTATTACTTGATACTTGATTTTTTTTATTTCAATATTCAAAATGATTGTTCTCTTAATATTTGATTTTGTTGCATTTATACCATGTATTTTGCTCTTAACAATCCAAAGTATAATTCAGATGCGTGTCTAGATTTTATTTTATTTTTTACTTAAATGTATTTCAAACTCCTTTTGGATAAGAACTGCACTGACAGAAGGTGAGACGAAATGTGTGACACTGATGAATATTCAGTATCTAATTAAATGTTTTATGTAACTTTGTGCATTTCAGCATGTGTGAATTGCGTGCGCTGGTCAAATAATGGCTTATACCTGGCGTCAGGAGGAGATGACAAACTGGTCATGGTGTGGAAGAGAGCTGCGTAAGTAAAACTGACCCACATGATGAACAGTTATGCACCAACATATCAAAAATAACATTAGTTTTGTCCAACAGTTTAAAACTAATATATAAATGCTTTTAAGATGCTACAATAGTATTTTAATGCATTTGAATACTACATTTTAGAAATATGAGTGTATACCGGTTTACAGAATGACCTAGAAGCATTGCATATTACCTTACTTTTTTCCCTACGCGGATTGTTGTCTTTTTTTCGTATAAGACGTAAACAGATGCCACACATGCATCTGCGCGCAGGCCTTTGAGGCATTACGTGATATTTCTTTTGTTGTGCAGTTTAATAGGTCCAAGCACAGTGTTTGGGTCCAGCAGTAAACTGGCTAATGTGGAACAGTGGAGGTGTGTCACCATCCTGAGGAACCACACGGGAGGTGAGGGGGAAAACGCTGCTCATGGAGATGCTGGATAAAGACTTGAGTTTTGGCATTGTGTGACGCACATGTGGTGTTCTCTGTGAATCTGATTCAGATGTAATGGATGTCGCCTGGTCACCTCATGATGTCTGGCTCGCGTCCTGCAGTGTGGACAACACCATCGTTATATGGAACGCTCGCAAATTTCCAGGTGAAAAGTCCAGCGATATTTGTCTGCAGATGCCGCTTGGTTCAATATACTTTGCATGTAATACGATGCACCCGGAACGGGTTGAAAAGTGATACAATTATGTCAAATTCTTAATATAAATGGATCGTGATGCACGTTGGGGTTGGAGTTTATTTAAATATATCAGGTGCTTATTGGTATTTTCTCTTCATCTTACCTGTATAATGCATATTCATGTATTAAAATAGGCTTTATAAGCTCAGCGCTGAGCTCCCTAATATTCTTTATAATGCCATGTCATTAAGTGTGGTTTATGGCCACGTAGGAAAGTTTCATCAGGGAATTGTATTAAGGTTTGGCTTTCAGTTCTGCCTCAAAGCTTCAATTGCTGCATTGTGTGTGCCACAGAGATTGTGATGAGTTTAAAGGGACACACAGGGCTAGTGAAAGGCCTGACATGGGACCCTGTTGGAAAGTACATCGCTTCCCAGGCAGATGACCATAGCCTGAAGGTCTGGAGAACCATGGACTGGCAGCTGGAGACAAACATCACTAAACCTTTCAGTGAAGTAAGACCTCAGAAATGGCGGTTTGGGCTTGTATTTACTCTTTCGTTTATTTATTTTCTTCTTTGAATTGTTTACATGCGCGTGACCCTGTATTCTCTCTCTTTTTTGTTTTCCCCACTTCTCTTTTGCTTTGATTCAGTGTGGCGGCACCACACACGTCCTGAGGCTGAGCTGGTCTCCAGATGGTCAGTACCTGGTTTCAGCTCATGCCATGAATAATTCTGGGCCCACAGCTCAGATCATCGAACGTGACGGCTGGAAGACCAACATGGACTTTGTGGGTCATCGAAAAGCTGTTACTGTGGTGGTTAGTGTTATTTCACATTGAAATCTCCATCATAGTTTGTACTGCAGTGTTTTGATGAAATCACAATTTTTAAAACGGGGATAAGCTCTAGAATTCGATTTTTTTGATTTCTTTCCATCTCTTTGCAGAAGTTCAATCCGAAGATCTTTAAGAAGAAACAGAAGAATGGTAGCACACCCAAACCCAGCTGTCCGTATTGCTGCTGTGCTGTGGGTAGTAAGGACCGCTCACTCTCTGTATGGGTATGAGACTTCTCAATATCACCCCTTCTTCTCTATTTTTACAGATTGGTCTGGCCTCACTACAAAAAATACTTTTATGAAAGCATATTTCTATTTAAAATTAAATTATAAATGTATGCAAAATAAAGTGATAATAATCAAGTCTACACAAGTCTAAATTTAAAATAAATGTTTTCTTTTATTTTCATTACTTATTACTTGAACATTTTTATCGGTTCTTTGAATAGAACTTTCAAAGGAACAGCATTTATTCGAAACAAACCTTTACTGTCACTTTTTTGATCATTTATATGCATTTTTTTCTGAATAAGAGTTTTTTTTTTTCGTTCAAAACTCTTGCTGAACTCAAACATTTAAATGGTAGTATAAACAATTTTGTGGTTATGCTCTGCTTAGAAATATTGTTTAACATTCAATATAAAACAGAAAACTGCCAGGGTAAAGCGATAAATCACATCTTGCCATGTGAACAAGTTTTTGTCCTAACCAGCTGCAACCATGGAAATATATTTTCCCACAGTAAAACACGACTGACCCAAAGCTCTGAAAAAAGGTTTAAGAACTAAGTATTTCCTGTTCTTATTCTGTTTCACCCAGTATGTCTCTTTCAGTGAGGACAGGAAAAATAACACGCATGCATGCAGTGTAAAAGAAGATGCACATTTAATCCGTTATCCTGCTCTTGTTTTTCAGCTCACCTCGCTCAAGCGCCCACTGGTGGTCATCCATGACCTCTTCGATAAATCTATTATGGATATTACATGGTAAGAAAAGAGCTTTTCTATTTTCCAAACATCATGAAGCACCGTAGAAAATGTGGTGGGGTAAAAACTTACATGAATGAGAGCATTGTGAACGGATGGTATCTCTCAGGACACTCAATGGGCTGGGACTCCTGGTGTGCTCCATGGATGGCACTGTGGCTTTCTTGGATTTCTCGCAGGATGAACTGGGAGATCCCTTGAATGAAGAGGAGAAGGTGGAGAAAAACTGCACACATCAGTATTTAAAGCAACAATAGCTTTTCCGTTATACAGCTGAAAAACTGGAATTTCACTACTTTCACTACCAATACTTTTTCACTGAAGTTGCACAAGTTCAGTTTTATTTATTTCATTCATAATAATTGACATAAGAAATAATTTGGTTCATTCATAATGTAAAACAGGATTGCAGCATTGTAGGAGAGTGACTAAAACAGCGATGCAGCATTTTTTTTATTTCATTTAAATTGCTTGTTACAGGAAAAACCAAACTGTTTGGAAAACAGCTGAGCTATTGTCACGCTTCTGAAGAATAAAAATAAATAAATAAATACTTTTAGTTATTTTTTTAGCACAAACAAACTAACAAGGCGGCAGAAAGACTCGAGTCTCCAAAATAAGAGATCTGTATATCTTTCTGTAGAACGCTATTCATCAGAACATCTATGGAAAGAGTCTGGCCATCACGATGGACTCTCAACTTTCCAGCACAATCATTGAGAACCCGGAAATGCTGAAGTATCAGCAGGAACGGCAGGGGAACCAGAACCCAAACGGAGCCCAGGGAAGCGGTCCTGAGAGCCAGATGCCCAAACTCACCAATGTGCTCAACGGAGAGTCCCTGGAGGACATCAGGAAGGTCAGAAGAAACTATATGTAACAATACACATAGCAGCCTTTTTTTTTTTTAAATGGTTAAAATGAAGGAAAATATGTTAAAATTGATGTAGTAATGGTTAGTTACTAGTATTTCCACCTCCAGCCATGGCTGGCTTGCAAATGTACAAAATATAGTTTCCTGCTCTGTCAAATATTTCAAATCCAAATCACATCAAGCAGAGTTTGTTTGCAGGTGCCTAGTTGGTTTGAGATTTAGGTATTTAAATATATGAAATCAGTATATTTCAGTATGTGTCCGAATACTTTTTGGGTTTTAATGAAATGGCAGAATCATACTGCCCGGCCCTAATATGCATAATGAGTGGTTATGTAAAATTGTAATACTTTACATGCATATTCCATGCAAATACATAATGTGTGGGTGCGTGATATTAAATAATTTGCATACAATTTGCATGCACATCTGCCTGTTTCTCTGTGTATTTATGTATCATTTAATAGCTTGGTAGTTTAGATCCTAAAGATTTAATTCTATGTTTGCAGGACTGCAGTTATTAACAAATGGCTTTTTTTTCCCTTATTGGGCAGAATCTCTTAAAGAAGCAGGTGGAGACCAGAACCGCAGATGGGAGAAGAAGAATCACACCTCTCTGCATCGCACAGCTCGACACGGGGTAACGAGCACGCACAAGAACATGTCTAAAATTATCACGTACCTATACCACAGCATACGCTCACTGTCTGAATGTCTGTTTATCTTACCCAGGGACTTCTCACCAGCGTTGTTCAACAGCGTCCCAATCTTGCCGGGATCGTCTGCGTCGACTCAGCTTACCCCTCAGATCTCTTCGGATTCCAGTACGGCCAACTCGCTTGGCTTGCGACCCTCACATGACCCCACCACCACCTCTCCTAACAAAACTGCGGAAGACAATAAGGACAGGTAAGTGTACATGTATGCAAAGTCCCATGTCCCCTTCTCTCGCAACCAATACTTTTTAAAAAGTCTGATTTCTTTGTCTTTCAGTGCAACAGCAGGTGTGAACTCGATCGGGATGAAATCGAATCTGCTGTTGACTTCTGCCTCCAAGATCGAGCCCATGAAAGCGCTGGATTCGCGATTTACCGAAAGGTCAAAGGCCACGCCAGGAGTCACTAGTGTACCCATCACTATAGGCATCACCCCACTTGACAGGTAATAAATTCTGCACGATAACAGGTTTGTTCTTCTAAACTGGACTTAGAAGCAAACTGAAGTTATTCTGTGGTTCTGTCTCAGGGCAAAAGACAGCAGCTCTGTGAAGGAGCCTAAAGTAAAAGAAGAGACAAGCAGCGACAGCGAGGACAAGATCATGGTGAAATCACTATCTATGGCCAAGAGGAAGGGAGAGATGGAGGGAGCAGAGGTGGTAGAGAAGAGGAAGAAGGGACGACCGAGGAAAGATGCCAAAATGATGCCTGTATCACAGCCCTTCCCACAGGTGACATTTCATCTTTTGAAAGATGGCTGATCAGATCTTTTCTGAAACAGTGTTTCTGTGTCAATGCTTGCTGCAAGCATGTAAATTAAAACGTTTTATATTTGTATAAATAATATAGACTACCTTTCAAGCATCATATGCTTATCAAAACTGCATTTACGTATAAAAAATGCAGAAGAAACATTTAATAATTGTGTAATTGTAATGGTTACCATTTTAAAAGTCACATGATCCTCCAGAAATCATTCTAATTTGCTGATTGAAGACTTTGGTAAACCGTTGTGCTGTTTAATGTCTTTACAAACTAGAGAACAGTAGTTTATAAATGTATATATTTTTAAAATACATATAAAAATGTAAGAAAAAATCTACATTATTCGACTATGACTTCTATACTATAATCCTAATATTTTTCATTATCTGTCTTTCCATTGACTTTATGACCAAGGCACATAAGAGACCCTGAGGGTCCTTCATCACAAATTTTAATGACTTTTAATTGGTCTTCTATCTTGTAGACTCCAGTCCCAGTGGAGAAGGAGCCGTCTCGATTAACAACACCAGTAGCGGTGTTAAAACTCCCTACCCCATCCATACAGAAATCATTCAGCACTCAGGTATGGCACAAAAACTCTCTACAGTCCTGTCTATGCAATAAACGCTCTCAGCAGATCGTAATGTACAATCAGGAAGCTGTGGTATTATGCCTATAAATGTGTTAAATGCAACACAAAAGCAACCAGGATCTAACGATTAAAAACTCACTCATTGGGTTTTTAGGTGAGCACAGACGGCATCACGTATCTGGAGGTGGAGAACGAGGTCTCTGTGGTGTCTGGGGCTCGTCTCAGTCAGCTCAAATGGAGCAGAGAGGGGCGAGAATGGGACACGCTGCTGCCCAGCCGCATCATCATCGCAACCGGAAGCAGGTGAGCACACAACACACCGGTTTATGCCTGATTTTAACATCTTGAGTAAAAGTAACCCACTTTCTTTTTTCCGTAGCGATGTTGTTGCTGTATCTTGCGAAGACCGCACACTCTCTGTCTTCACCACGTGTGGACGGAGGCTGATTCCATCCATCATGCTGCCCGCCCCCATCTCAGCACTTCATTGCTCGGGACACTTCGTCATGGCGCTGAGCGCATCGGCCATGCTGTCCGTCTGGTACTGACCCTCCCTCTCTGTTTCACAATAGAAAACTCCAGACAAGTCATATGCTGACTGATGCTGAACGCATGGCTATGATTATTGACATGTGTTCTTAAAGGTCTAGATCTGACGTGATGTTAAATGGCTGTTTTTTTGCAGGGATGTTCAGAAGCAGACGGCTTTGGTCAAAAATGAATCGCTGATTCCAATCTTATCAGGTGTGATTTTGTTTTCTTTCTTTACTGAATTTGAGATCTTCCTTTTTATATCATTGCTGACATTAATTGACTCCTCACTTAACTCCGCCCCCTTTTATTTCTGATGGTTATGCGGTTTTAAAAACGGATTGGCTACATTTTTATGCCATTTGTTAAAAATGAGCTGATTTTAATAAGAGCAGAAGCTTATGCTTTTCAGTCAGAGGAATATCAAATACAAGTGACACATCAGTGTATTTAGCAAAGACACATTGTTTGACAGTAAAGACATTTTATAATGCTAGAAAAGACATCTATTCATTAACCCTTTACTGAACTCACTCACTGAAATATTAGGAAATTCATCATTTCAACCCTGGAATGTTGTCGAGGCTGTAACTAGCCTTTTAAGCTTTTGTGACTTTGGAAAAATAATAAAAATGGTCAAATGCCATAATGTTGCCATCCGTGACGTAGACTGATTTCTGATAATTGGCACTTACACGAGCTCACGGAACGGCACGAGATGAAGGCTTTAATGAAAATCATTCCAAATATAGTTCTTTGCCCGATAAAGGGTTAAAGAATCTGAGAAATAGAAAAGGTGTAGCACAGTTTCTACAACAACTGTTTTCAACATTGATAAGAAGAAATGTTCTTTGAACAGGAAATTAGCATGTGGGAATGACTTCTGAAGGATCATGTGATGCGATCACTGAAGACCGCTGAAAGAGTATTGAGTGCTGAAAATTCAGCTTTGCATCACAGGAATAAATGTACAATTCTGAATAAATTCAAATAGAAAATATATTTTAAATTGTAGTAGTGTTTCACAATAATACCGTTTTTTTACTGTGATTTTTAATCAAGTAAACATCTATAGTGAGAAGAACTTTTTAACGGTACGGTACACAAAACGGCTGAATTGCACGGAAAGAGCAAAATGATGGGTGGCAATAATGTGACTAATGAACTATCATAAATCAGTTGAAATATAATAACACCTCATCTCTCTCACACCCCAGGCACAGATGCCACAGTAAGTCAGTCTTTTCTGACTCAGCAAGGAGTAGCTGTGGTGTCTCTGTCGAATGGAAAAACATACTGCTTTAACTCGTCGCTGGAGACCTGGTGAGCAATACACAAACCATGTGTTCAGTTTCAACAACCAGAACCCGTCCAAACCATTTTCAGAGTCACTGTGATTGTGTTTTCTCTTGATCTCTAATAGGAATTTGATCGCAGATAAGCAGGACTCTCTTGTACAGTGCGCAGACTTCCGCAACTGCATGTCCTCTCAGGATGCTTTGGGCTCTGTGGGGCCACTGGCCCTAACACAGGGCCGCAGTCTAAGGTAATAGCCATTTTTGTACTTTGCCAATCACTAGAATTAGCTTTATTTTAGCTGATTTTATGAGAATAGGGAAGTAATAATAATAGTAATATAGTAGAACAGTATTGTTGGATTTATGAATTTAGAGAGCTTGAACATTTTGAACACTTTGTCATTATTTACTTATTATCATGTTGTACCAAAGCTTTATGAACATCTCTCTTCTGCTGAGCATGGCATATATTTTGAAAGATAACCAGACTGTAAGGGTGTGCTATATATATATATATAGATATAGTCTGCAATATTGTAATTGTTGTTTTAATGGTGCAATTTGAGCACTGACATTATATTTCCAAAACTGTTCAAAACACCCCTAGAGAGTGCACTAGTACATTACATGAAGTCTAGACTAGTGCGAGAGTGTGGCTTTTCACTGCATGATTCAGTCTAATAAAATGCATTTAGAATGATCACAAAATGTAAAATATGGGGACAAAAAAAAGTGTGTATAATTATTCATTTCATATAGTTAATTATTATTATTATCACACTTTTTTTTTTCCTTTTACAACAGTGCAAACATGTTAATTAAGAAACTTAGACACCATTTTGCCTGTTTCTGTGCTATTTCAACAACAAAAATAATTCCAAGCACAGCCACGACCCTGTTTTGTGTCTCTGAGCAATATGGTGTTTCATTCCTGAATGAATCGACCGTTTAAATGATTCTGTTCAATACAAACGACTCTTATAACAATAATTTGCTGCCTCCTGCTGGCACTTTTAAAAACTTTTTTTGTTGTTGTTGTTTTAAACATTTTATGCTTAATATAGAAAAACATTATTTCTGCATTTGTAATAGCAGGTTTAATTTAATTGTTCTGTACTAAGCAGTTGTGTGTAAATGCATCTAAATGCATGCTCTGCATTGCAAAGATGAATTTTGTTGATACAGCCCAAATGTCTTGCTATTGTAATGATTACATGTAAGAATTATAAGATAATACACACTTGGCATGGCTTTATATAGGTAAAAATCAATTTAAACCTATTGAAAAAGATTAATTTCAATCAGTGTGAACTGACCACCACACAGAATATGAAGAACATAAAAAAAAAGATACTAGCACAATAACACACTCAGCAGAAGAACATCTAATTACCATTATAGATAAAATCCAAGAAAATACTGAATTTTTTTTTTTTTTTTAATAATCGCAAACCCCTACAAGAATGTTGCTGGCTTCAACAGTGTGTGTGTGTGTGTGTGTGTGTGTGTGTGTGTGTGTGTATATATATATATATAATTATTTTATTTTTTTTCCCCATAGTATGAAATTCAATGGCTTCACGCTACCTTTCAGTTACCTTCAGAAGTATCATATTTGCATCTGTGTTTGCTGCTATAGTTACCTTTTATTAGGGGTAAACTTAACCGTCTCTCTTTTGCCTGTGTCAGTGCGGGGCGGTTGGCATCTCGCTTGTCATCGACTCCTCATCACTTGCAGCAGGGAATAACTCTGGCCTTCCTGGAGAACCAGCTCTCTTCCGCCCTCATCCTCCTCTCAGCAAGCGAGTACAGGCACTGGCTTCTCATCTATGCACGTTTCCTTGTAAATGAGGGTGAGTGAGAAGGATGTCAGCAATAATCTCAGTCAAGAGGGTCTATAAATGTAAATTTTCTGAAAATGTATTCACCCTCAGGCCATCTAAGATGAGTTTGTTTCTCAAAATGCCACTATTATGGGTTATGAAAGGTTCATATTTACCAAATCCCAAATAACCAGTTGACATGCATGCAAGGTCAAAAAAAATGTTTTTCTTATAATATGCCTTTATTTGTACTTTATTTGTTCAACGACTTCCAAAACGATTAGTTTTTTTTTCACTAATTGGTGGATTTCATTTACTGCAGTTTGTGAGCTTTTAACCCTCCAAAAGCGGCACCTAGTGGTAAATAATGAATTTGCACTTTCTTGCAGTCCAATGCAAAACAAGGGGGCGGAAAATATGCTAATGTTTCTTGTTAGCTAATTTGAATGATTCAGAGTCTACGCTTTCTTTTGAGACACAAAAACTTTATACACGGTGCACTTTTCATTCACTTAGAGCTGTGTTACACACACACTGCATGAAAGATCATTTTCAAAAATCCATAATAGGGGCACTTTAATCGGAGCAGATTTATAAAAGCTCTGTATATCTGTGCAGGTTATGAGCAGAGGTTAAGGGAACTGTGTCAGGATTTACTAGGACCTGTTCACAAATCCAGCAGCAGCTCCTGGGAGCCCACAGTGCTGGTATGATTTATTTCTTTCTTTTTACAGATTTATGTACTGAGTTAATGGTAGTGTTGTTGCATTTACCGATTCAAACACACCTTTCAAAATCATCTTCAAAGCTCGCTCTGTCTTCTGTTTCAGGGACTGAGAAAGAGGGATCTGTTGACCGAGGTGCTGCCTGTGATTGGTCAGAACTTGCGGTTCCAGAGACTCTTCACAGAGTACCAGGATCAGCTCGAATTGCTGCGTTTGAAATAGCACTTCACCTTTGACTTTTTGATGTTTCACCTCTGACCCCTTCCTGGCCTGTACATGTGCTAACGGTCTGCCGTAGCTTTACTGACAGCACTATCTTTAAAGCAGACATGGACACTAATAAAAACAGACAAAAATAACGCTGTCTTTTTTTTCTTAAAAAATTAATTTGTTAAATACATTTATTAATTATGTTTGTAAACTTTGTGCCGGTGGTAGAAAAGAGAAAAGGATGGGTGAGCTCACATTTTGGTATAATTTTGATCAAGCACAAAGTTTGCATGTCAGTCATCTTAAAACTGGACATTTTTACTTCTAAACCCTAAAAGTTGCTGTAAGTGGTGTTCCAACTCTCCCTCCCACTTTTGTCTTTCTCTTTCAGTTCTTATTTGTACAGCCACTTGTCATTTATTTGTAAATGTTTGTAAAAGGCGATTTCTTTTTTCTCCGTTTTCTATAAAATGAAGAAAATGGTAAACCTTCAATTTAAAAAGGAATAAACAATTTACCAATTCTAAAATCTGTTCTGCTCATTTCTTTCTCGTATGACTTCTTTACTTCTGGAGATACAAACTTAGTAACATCAGGGCATTTTTATTAGTTGCGGGTAGTGCTACCTTGTTTTGGGCAGGTGGTGGTAGTAGAGATCTGACTGTTCTGACAGGGTCCAAATTGCCACTCTTAACAAGAAAAACAGTGTTTTGCAAGTAAAGAAATAAGTTTTTCTAGGAACTGAAACATGCATGTTGGTAGAAATGTACCCTGAATCCTGATAAGTGTGATCTGTGATTGCACTTGTTTCAGCAAGAACACAAAAAAACACTGTAAAATATTACCGGTTACATTGACTGTTTTGTATTTTGATATTTTAAAATGATTTATTCTTACGATGGCAAAGCTGGATTCAGATTCTTCAGTGTCAGATTTCAGAAATTCTGAAATGCTAATTTGATGCTCAAGGAACATCTATTATCAATATTAATAAACAGTTGTGTTTTTCAACAAAGGTTTCTTTTTTTAAACATTTTTTAATCTAAAAGTCTTTACTGTCAATTTGGTGTATTCAATGCATCGTTAACACTACAATACGGTTCCTTAGTTAACAATTGTTAACATGAACTATACTTATACATCATTTATTAATATATTAAATTAAATAAAGTTAATGTTAATTTCATCATTTGCTGATGCACTATTAAATTTGCAAGCTGTGTAACATTAGTTAATGCACTGTAAACTAACATGAACAAACAAAAAATGACTGCATTTTTATTAACAGACATTAACAAAGATTACTAAATAGTGTAATAAATGTATTGTTCGTGTTAGTTAATACTGTACATTGTTAAATGACACCTTATTGTGAAGTGATTCCAATGCATCCTTGCTGACGTAAATTAAATCTTGCTGACCTCAAACCTTTGAACAGTAGTATACAAGTCCTCTTGGTGAATAGTCACTGGATCTATTGTCCTACACTGTAAAAACAAAAAAGAAAGTAATTTTTACGGTAATATACCGGCAGCTGGGGTTGCCGAAATTCTAATATTAAATAACGGTAAAAC